>CM055121.1:202351255-202776255 GCA_029206835.1 Rana muscosa | reverse complement strand
TGCCATGAAGGTCCCTGTTTAGGCACTTACTATTATAGGGTAACAACACTCTGTCCTCTTTCACAAGTGCTTTTGATGGAGATGCTATTACAGCACACGTGACACATACGATTCACTGTTGTCTCCATCAGGGAACCCAACTTGAGAAATGCCATGCAGCCGTGACAACTGTATCTTTTATTTGAATATAGTAGTTGTAAGATGCACAGTGTTTTGGCAAGCGAAATGTCATTCAGTAATAAGGGTTTACATCTATTTTGAAGGTTTTTGGATACAAAGACAAGCAGCATCTATCTAAATGCTATAAATACATCCTAAGACAGTTGCCCCTCTTGCCTGATATGAAATGGTTTTTCCCCACATCGATGTGAATATGCCTTGTTTTTGAGGCCAGCTGAGATAAAAAATAATTTTCTCTTTCTGGTTTACATGCTAATGCACATAAAGGTGACCATGCACATTGAAAAAATATATTGTATAATCTCCTTTACAATTTACTAATACTATGTAATATGAGGACAAACCTTAAAGTGGTAGTAAACTAAATAAATAAACAAACTGCAAGACAATAGCATAATGTGCTAGTATGCATCGCATACTAGCACATTATGAAATACTTACCTTAGAATGAAGCTCCCGCAGCGCGCCCTGTCACCGCTGTGGAAGCTGACATGTTCCCTCGTAATTTCTTCCGGGATCGCTGGCTCCGGCGCCGTGAGTAGCCGGAGCCGCAATGACGTCACACCCGCGCATGTGTGCCGGAGTCCTCCACGACCTGCCGGACCTTCAGAGCGCATTCACCGCTGACGTCAGCAGCTGCATGCAGGGTGAATATCTCCTAAACTGTGCAGGTTTAGGAGATATTCATTTTATCTACCGGTAAGCCTTTTTATAGGCTTCTCTGTATGTAAAAATGACCAAGCGGGGTATACAACCGCTTTAAAGTGAAAGAAAAATGTAAAAAAAATAACACATCTGTCATACGTACCCACTCTGTGCAATAGTTTTGTACAGAGCAGCCCCGAGCCTCTTCTTTTCAGGACCCTCACTGGCTCCCTGGGCAACAACCCCCTCCCCCTTTGCTGAGTGCCCCCCATAAGACACAGAGCGTAGCTCAGCCCAGCCTCTTGCTCCCGCCTCACTGGTTGTGATTGACAGCAGCGGGTGCCAACAGCATTTCAGCCAATCAGAAAGGAGAGACACGACTCTCGCGCACATCGCTGGATCGAGATGGAGCTTAGGGGGGCTGAGGGGACAGCTGAACACTGAAAGTTTTTTTACCTTTTATGCATAGAATGCATGAAGGTAAAAAACCTTCAGCTTTTACACCCACTTTAAATATGTTTAATTTGTTAAGAATGGCGAAATAATATACCGGCAAAGAAGCAGCCACTCAAAGTTTGAGAAGGTTGGCTAGCTACTCTGGGACTAGCCCCAACTGATTTAGTAATGAACAGGATCCTAATGTAACATGCTGTATAATCTCTATATAGCCCTGTAATGGGTGTAGCTGGTAACCGACCGCTCAGCTAGATATCCTTCATATGCTTATTGGGTCATTTCATAGATGCTTTAGGATTGTTGGGATCATTATCTTGTATTGACTAATTATACTATTGCTCAATGTGTTCCCAGTGTTTTGTATTGCAACTATATTAAAGGGACACTAAAGGTTCCCGTTTAAAAAACAAAAAATAACAAATATGTTATACTTCCCTCCACTGTGCAGCTCGTTTTGCACACAGTGGTCCCGATCCTGGTCTTCTGGGGTCCCTCGGCGGCTGTCTCGGCTCCTCCCCGCAAGAACTAACCCCCTTCATGTGAGCTCTCTCCCATGGGGGTTAGTTTGCGGGCATGCTCCCGTGATACAGCCAGTGGCTATAGACCAGGGGTCTCAAACCTGCGGCCCTGCAGCTGTTGCGGAACTACAAGTCCCATCATGCCTCTGCCTATGGGAGTCATGCTTGTAACTGTTTAGCCTTGCAATGCCTCATGTGAACTGTAGTTCTGCAACAGCTGGAGGGCCACCAGTTTGAGACCCCTGCTATAGACTCACACTGTATCACTCGGCCCAGCTCGGCGCGTCATTGGATGTGATTGACAGCAGTGCGAGCCAATGGCTGCGCTGCTATCAATCCATCCAATCTAGCCAATCAACGGCCAGACTGAGTAGAGAAGAGGACGTCGGGGGTGAGCACAGCAGATGAACGGGGTCAGGTAAGTAAAATGGGCGGGCAGTCATTGCCAGTTTTTTTTTTTCACCTTAATGCATATGATGCATTAAGGTGAAAAAAACGAACCTTTACAACCCCTTTTAAAGCGGAGGTTCACCCACATTTTTAACTTTCCTTTCAGCTGTCCGTCTTAGTAAGAATAAAAATAGAACACTAACCTTTTTTTTTTTTTCTCTGTAGTTTTCTTTATTCTAATTTCTTTGCTTCTACTAACGGGATTTCCTCCCGCGGGAGTAGGCGTGTCCTTCGCTGGGCTATTGTTCCGCAATGCCTCCTGGGAGCAAATTGTCCTGCTTCCCAGGAGTAATATTGTACCGCCTTCCTTTGAGACTTCACGATAATGTAATCGTCACGTGACTCGTCGACCCAGTCACGTGACGACGGCGGATCTAATTCCGCCATTTTTAATAAGGACACGCAGGTGTATTTTAACTGTTGTGATGGCAACCAGGAAGTGTTGACGGCGCGAGATCCAGCGATGAATGCCGGGAGACAAGCATTCATCGCTACCCGGAAGAATATGCTTGTGGGCTTCAAGATGCCCACAAGCAAAATGGGAAATACATGCAATTTATTATAAAGTGTTTTTTCTGCGCAAAACGGACGGGGGATGCATGGAAGCACAGGAGAAGTGAGTTAATAAAAGACACATTGTAAAGCATAGAATGCATAGAAAAAAAAAAAGTTAGGGACCGCGGAACCTCCGCTTTAAGTTGACTGCTCTCAGTTTGCACATGGTGTATTGCAACTGGCTGTTCTTCTTTTTTTTTTTTTTTTTTTTTTTGTTTATCTCTGTGACATCTCAAAGCCCTACCTGATTTTAAAAAGGAAAGTTAAATTCCCTGATTCCTCCAATGTGCTAACACAAATTTTTATATTCTTCGATACCTTATTTTAGACCCACTGAGCTCTGAGTGAAATCGGAGTAAGCCATTTCAGTACAGCAAAGGAGCCTGTGCAAGGCTTGAGGTCGCATTTAACATATTCAATTTTCATCCAATCAGGCAGGCCCTTGCCCCCAGTGATGAGTGGATCTAGACTTTACAAATATTAGAGTGTATGGTTAGCTTTGGAGTTCACTTTCAGTGCCCAACTAACTTTCAAGAAAAAAAAACCTTCCTACATTTTGGTCACTGTAGCTTTCCCTTCTTCCAAATGTCATGCTCTTCGAGTTCCCTCGTTAATTGACAATGCATCGGCCTCTTGACTTACGACATGGCTTGTGGAAAAGTAGCAGCAAAGTATTTTAAGTTGAAAGAACAAAAATGATTAGCCGAAACTAGATCTTCAGCCTCCGCTAAAAGCTGTTTAACATCTGTTGGCACATTCCTCTATATCTTCAAAGCAATCTCTGCAGGGTTTGTGCTCTTATGATTCTCATATGTGCTGTGTTTTATTACCTGTGTAACGAGAAGCCGAAGCCGAGTTTTCTGATGTGCTGCCCATATAGATTAGGGATGAGGCATGATGGGAAGTTTCCAGGTAATTCTGGGGGAATAAAATACGGCTTTCTGAAGTGTTGCATCTTCCATATGTTGCGGGGTCACGTGGCCACACTCTTCTAGAAAACATTGTCCTTTTGTTTGCAGGAATAATCCCGCTTTTGGGACATCTGTACTCCAAATTATACCCAAAAGCTGAACTCCGGGATAAACAAATATTGGGGGGGGGGGGGGGCATTTACTAAAATTGGAGTGTGCAAACTGTTGCAGCTCTGCATAGAAACCAATCAGCTTCCGGGTTTTATTGTCAAAGCTTAATTGAACAAGCTGAAATTAGAAGCTGATTGGCTACCATTAGAGCTGCAACTAACGATTATTTTCAGTTGGCCGATTTATTATTTTGAATAATCGGTTAATAACCTTAAAAAAAAAAAGTGTGGTGTATGATTTAGTTAATATGTAAAGTTTAAAAAAAAAGGCAAATTATTTTAAATATCTCTATGAAGTAGTAAATATAAATAACTAACTATATGGTTAAGGAGCAAAATCTCGAATCCGCTCTGAGAATAACTGACAGAGGAGATATACCGGGCATCACTAAATGGCGGACCGCGGGCCACATGCGGCCCGCGGCACTCTGCCATTCGGACCGCCGCGGGTACCGCCATGTAGGAGCCTTTTCTTCCTCCTGCCGTTGCTCTGTAATCCTCACAGAGCAGACAGTGGGAGGCGGAACAATTCTGGGTGGCGGGCGGAGCTGCCCGAGATTATCAAACAGGCGATTGGCTGCTTGGACTGTCCTTCATCCTAGCAGCCAATCACCTGTTTGTTACCTCGGCCCTCCATCCAGAACTGTCCCGCCTCCCTCCCTGCAACTCCTCTCCTGCCCCTATCCAGACACGCTGTGCCTCCCTCCGATCTGCCTGTGTAAGGTAGGACAGTGAGGGGGGTGAAGTTTAGAGCTAACAATTGAATGTGTGGGGAGGATGCCGAGCCTCAGGATTGCAGTGATGGGGGGGGCTGAGGACATCAAAGAGGGGGAGCCGAGGACTGTAATGTGGGGGGAGCCGAGGACTGTAATGTGGGGGGAGCCGAGGACTGTAATGTGGGGGGAGCCGAGGACTGTAATGTGGGGGGAGCCGAGGACTGTAATGTGGGGGGAGCCGAGGACTGTAATGTGGGGGGAGCCGAGGACTGTAATGTGGGGGGAGCCGAGGACTGTAATGTGGGGGGAGCCGAGGACTGTAATGTGGGGGGAGCCGAGGACTGTAATGTGGGGGGATTGAGGACTTTAATGTGGGGGAGCTGAGCACTGTAATGTGGGGGAGCTGAGCACTGTAATGTGGGGGAGCTGAGCACTGTAATGTGGGGGAGCTGAGCACTGTAATGTGGGGGAGCTGAGGACTGTAATGTGAAGGGACTGAGGACTGTAATGTGGGGGGAGCTGAGGACTGTAATGTGGGGGAGCTGAGGACTTTAATGTGGGGGAGCTGAGCACTGTAATGTGGGGGAGCTGAGCACTGTAATGTGGGGGAGCTGAGCACTGTAATGTGGGGGAGCTGAGCACTGTAATGTGGGGGAGCTGAGGACTGTAATGTGAAGGGACTGAGGACTGTAATGTGGGGGGAGCTGAGGACTGTAATGTGGGGGAGCTGAGGACTTTAATGTGGGGGAGCTGAGCACTGTAATGTGGGGGAGCTGAGCACTGTAATGTGGGGGGATTGAGGACTTTAATGTGGGGGGATTGAGGACTTTAATGTGGGGGAGCTGAGCACTGTAATGTGGGGGAGCTGAGCACTGTAATGTGGGGGGACTGAGCACTGTAATGTGAAGGGACTGAGGACTGTAATGTGAAGGGACTGAGGACTGTAATGTGGGGGGAGCTGAGGACTGTAATGTGGGGGGAGCTGAGGACTGTAATGTGGGGGAGCTGAGGACTTTAATGTGGGGGAGCTGAGCACTGTAATGTGGGGGAGCTGAGCACTGTAATGTGGGGGGATTGAGGACTTTAATGTGGGGGGATTGAGGACTTTAATGTGGGGGGATTGAGGACTTTAATGTGGGGGAGCTGAGCACTGTAATGTGGGGGAGCTGAGCACTGTAATGTGGGGGGACTGAGCACTGTAATGTGAAGGGACTGAGGACTGTAATGTGAAGGGACTGAGGACTGTAATGTGGGGGGAGCTGAGGACTGTAATGTGGGGGGAGCTGAGGACTTTAATGTGGGGGAGCTGAGCACTGTAATGTGGGGGAGCTGAGCACTGTAATGTGGGGGAGCTGAGCACTGTAATGTGAAGGGACTGAGGACTGTAATGTGGGGGGAGCTGAGGACTGTAATGTGGGGGGAGCTGAGGACTGTAATGTGGGGGGAGCTGAGGACTGTAATGTGAGGTGAGCTGAGGACTGTAATGTGGGGGGAGCTGAGGACTGTAATGTGGGGGGAGCTGAGGACTGTAATGTGGGGGGAGCTGAGGACTGTAATGTGGGGGGAGCTGAGGACTGTAATGTGGGGGGAGCTGAGGACTTTAATGTGGGGGAGCTGAGCACTGTAATGTGGGGGAGCTGAGCACTGTAATGTGGGGGAGCTGAGCACTGTAATGTGAAGGGACTGAGGACTGTAATGTGGGGGGAGCTGAGGACTGTAATGTGGGGGGAGCTGAGGACTGTAATGTGGGGGGAGCTGAGGACTGTAATGTGAGGTGAGCTGAGGACTGTAATGTGGGGGGAGCTGAGGACTGTAATGTGGGGGGAGCTGAGGACTGTAATGTGGGGGGAGCTGAGGACTGTAATGTGGGGGGAGCTGAGGACTGTAATGTGGGGGGAGCTGAGGACTGTAATGTGGGGGGAGCTGAGGACTGTAATGTGGGGGGAGCTGAGGACTATAATGTGGGGGGGTACTGAGGACTGGAGTGTGGGGGGGGACTGAGGACTGGAGTGTGGGGGGGGGGACTGAGGACTGGAGTGTGGGGGGGGGACTGAGGACTGGAGTGTGGGGGGGGACTGAGGACTGGAGTGTGGGGGGGGGTACTGAGGACTGGAGTGTGGGGGGGGGACTGAGGACTGGAGTGTGGGGGGGGGACTGAGGACTGGAGTGTGGGGGGGGGACTGAGGACTGGAGTGTGGGGGGGGACTGAGGACTGGAGTGTGGGGGGGGGACTGAGGACTGGAGTGTGGGGGGGGGGACTGAGGACTGGAGTGTGGGGGGGGGACTGAGGACTGGAGTGTGGGGGGGGGACTGAGGACTGGAGTGTGGGGGGGGGACTGAGGACTGGAGTGTGGGGGGGGGGACTGAGGACTGGAGTGTGGGGGGGGGACTGAGGACTGGAGTGTGGGGGGGGGACTGAGGACTGGAGTGTGGGGGGGGGACTGAGGACTGGAGTGTGGGGGGGGGACTGAGGACTGGAGTGTGGGGGGGGGACTGAGGACTGGAGTGTGGGGGGGGACTGAGGACTGGAGTGTGGGGGGGGGACTGAGGACTGGAGTGTGGGGGGGGGACTGAGGACTGGAGTGTGGGGGGGGACTGAGGACTGGAGTGTGGGGGGGGGGACTGAGGACTGGAGTGTGGGGGGGGGGACTGAGGACTGGAGTGTGGGGGGGGGACTGAGGACTGGAGTGTGGGGGGGGGGACTGAGGACTGGAGTGTGGGGGGGGGACTGAGGACTGGAGTGTGGGGGGGGGACTGAGGACTGGAGTGTGGGGGGGAGCTGAGGACTGGAGTGTGGGGGGGAGCTGAGGACTGGAGTGTGGGGGGGAGCTGAGGACTGGAGTGTGGGGGGAGCTGAGGACTGGAGTGTGGGGAGAGCTGAGGACTGGAGTGTGGGGAGAGCTGAGGACTGGAGTGTGGGGAGAGCTGAGGACTGGAGTGTGGGGAGAGCTGAGGACTGGAGTGTGGGGAGAGCTGAGGACTGGAGTGTGGGGAGAGCTGAGGACTGGAGTGTGGGGAGAGCTGAGGACTGGAGTGTGGGGAGAGCTGAGGACTGGAGTGTGGGGAGAGCTGAGGACTGGAGTGTGGGGGGAGCTGAGGATATTAAAGTGGAGATGGGAGGAATGTAATGTGGGGGGGGGGCTGAGGACTGTGATTTGGGGGACTGAGGACAGGGGTGTGGAGGGGGGACTGAGGAGAGTAATGTGGGGTTATGATGTTAATAGAGGCAGAGGACAGTACTGTTAATGGGGGTTGATGTTAAGGAAGTGTGAGGACACTACTGTGGAAGGAGTGGAGGGGGATGATGTAAAGGGGGAGCTGAGGACACTCATCAAGAGGGGATCTTGATGTGAAGGGGGAGGGGACTGTGATGTGCACTGGGGACTAAGGAAGCTGATATAAGAATGGATTAAGATCTGTGCATGTGCATTAGGTGCACACGTCGTGGGTGGATCAGCCTATTTTAATGGGCTGCACTACCCACATGAAAACCGAGAGAAAGAAGTCCTTGACCTTTTTTTTAAAAAGAAAATTGCGCCGCACCAAGCCACATTGTGCTGCAGCAACATGTCGTTTGGCGCATGCGAAAATGCATGACAGGGAACCAAAATGATATTCGGACCTCTGCTATAAGAAAATTTTACTGACCGGACCTCAGTGAATTGTAATTCAATACCCCTGAGATATACTGTATATACTATTAGAGGGTGAATCTGGTAAACATCATCAGACTCAGATCAATTTTTTTTTATTTAAAGGAAAAAAAGTTAGACGTCTTCCTTCTCTAAAAAAAATAATTTTAAGAACGTTCGTTCGATTTTCTAATCGTCAGTCAAATCGACGTTTGTTTTCAACCACAGTGATAAGAAAGTTTAGAAATAATAGAAAACTTCTTGGTCAAAGGATTTTTCAGACAGTGTATGTGGTTTTCGTTCAGAAATTACATTCATGTTAAAAGCAAGTGGAAATCTCAAACGATTGTACAAAGATTTTTTGTATTAATATACCGGTAATATTAATATAATATTAACAGTAGTGATTATTTGCTGTTTTTGTACTATAAAGGGCTAATTTTAGTTTTTTTAAACCCATTATGTTACTGGCCGATTAATCGATTACTATTTTCATAATCGATTGCCGTATATTCTCGCGTATAAGCCGACCCAAATATAAGCTGAGGCACCTAATTGTACCACAAAAAACTAGGAGAACATATTGACTCGAGTATAAGCCTAGGGTGCCCATGTGCATGCCTCACTGTGCCCATGTGCATGCCTCACTGTGCCCATGACTAGACTGACGTTTAACATGGGAGTCTATGGAAGGGGTCCCCGGCTTTGAAAAATCGGTGCTCCCCGGGCGTAGGTCCCCCGAAAAACTTTGCACACTTGTAGAGGAAGAGTGGGGCTACATGTGTGCCAAGTTTGGGGTCCAGGGGACTTACAGGCCGGCCAGTACCGGGTCCCCAAAGTCCTGGGAGATCAGGCGCAAAAAGGTGACTCAAGTATAAGCCGAGGGGGGCATTTTCAGCACAAAAAAATGTGCTGAAAAACTCGGCTTATACTCGAGTATATACGGTAGTTGTTGATTAATCGATTAGTTGTTTCAGCCCTAGCTACCATGCACAGCTGCACCAGATTCTGAGTGCTCCAGTTTTAGTAATTCTCCCCCATTGTCTATATACAATAGGCATGTGTGTTCCTGGTGTGGTTTGTATATTGTATTCCTTCTGGATCTGTGCAGTAATCCAGCATGAAGCTTTTCCTTTTGTGCAGGAGCTTCCTGTAATAAAGACCGGTCATTTTTGCTTTCTCCCCTTGTGTAGGATGACTGGTCTGGTCTACGCCCCTCCTGTAGTTTTCTATATGGTTCCTGTAGTGGGTGGTTCTGCTGGGTCCCTCCCCACAGCTCTGTTCTCTGCACAGACATATGTCATTGCTAATTTTACAATATGCAATATGCAAAGGCATTTGGTGCTCACAAATTGGTTTGGTGGCTATTGAAGAGAGAGAGAGAGAGTGTGTGTGTGTGTGTGTGTGTGTGTGTTCTTTTTTCCTTGGGAGTTCAACTCCAAGTCTCATCAGTGGAGCCCTCAAGAGATTCATAAGAACTTGGGAGTGACTGAACTCTTGTGCCCATGCAGAAATGTTGATTTTTGTTACAGCTGCCATTTTAATTGAGTAGCAATTACAGATTTTTTTTTTTTGTCAGTTTTTTTTTATAATGTCTTTTGCTTGATTTACATAGTAATGTTTTATAAATTTTTATTTTTTGCAGAGCTTCAAAGCCATTCCAGTTACCAAAAAGGTAAGAATCAATCAGAAATTGCTAATATCTAGTAATACTTGTTTTATATTGTGTCTCGTAATAGAGGGCTTGGTAGATTGGAACCCCTTAAAGTGTCAGAAGTGAAGCTCCTGCTAGAGGTTCATAGCTTTTCTTTTGTAGGTAGTGCTTTGTTTTTTGTTTTTTAATTAGCAATAGTCCCTTTTATCCACCATTATTTGGCCTGAGTTTAGGATTTAAAGTCGGGAAATAAAATTTGTCTTTTCAAATTATTATCTGTTTGTGACCTCATTTGGGAGTTTTCCCCTCATTACCTGTCCCAGTGGGGTTGATTTACTAAAGACTCGTACACACTATAAGAAAATCGGGCGAACATTTTCCTCAGAGGAACTTTTGTACAATTTTCATATAGTGTGTACACAACTTTCGACAGCTGATCCGAATTATCGTACGAAAATTCCCGAAGGGACAAACATTTATCTTGTATGGGAACAGAATGAACGATTTTCATTTTTTTATGTGTACCATTTTCGTACAAGAAAAATCCGAAAGACTGCACATGATCAGAAGCCATAAACGACAAAAAAGCCTTTTTCATATGAATTTTCGTTCATTGGTTCCGATTTTGCTGTGAAACAATGAGGAAAATCGGACGATCGTTCGCCTGATTTTCTTATAGTGTGTACCCCACTTAAAGCTGGAGAGTGCAAAATCTGGGGCAACTGTGCATGGAGGCCAATCGGCTTCTAAGTTAAGCTTGTTCAATTAAAGGGATTGTAAAGTCAGAAGCATTTTTATCTTAATGCATTAAGATAAAAACCCTTTTGTGTGCAACAGCCTCCCTAATACTTACCTGAGCCCCATCTCTATCCAGCGATGTCCACAAATGTCTCGGCCGTCCGAGTCTCTCCCTCCTGATTGGCAGAGACACATCAGCGGCATCATTGGCTCCCGTTGCTGTCAATCAAAGTCAGCCAGCCAATCGGGGAGAGAGGGGGTCGGGCTATAGCTCCGTGTCTGAATGGACACAGCTGTGACTCGGCTCGGGTGCCCCATAGCAAGCTGCCTGCTGTGGGGGCACTCGACAGGAGGGAGGGGCCAGGAGCACAGAAGAGGGACCTGAGAAGAGGAGGATCCAGGCTGTTCTGTGCAAAACCAACTGCACAGAGCAGGTAAGTATAACCTGTTTTATTATTTTTATAGAAAGGAAAAAAAAGACGTTACAATCACTTTAAGCTTTGGCTATCCAACCTGGAAGCTGATTGGTTGCTATGCAGAAAGTGTCTGATTTTGCACTCTCAAGCTTTAGTAAATAAACCCCAGTGAGTCAGACCTGTAGATCTGCATGCAGCAACACTTGCATGCTGTAGCTTTAACTCCGCTAGAGGTGTGCCAAACTGCTGCAGAGAGACTGCTGCTTCCATACAGAAAGCAAAGGTTACAGTCTTTCAAACGCAATCACACCGCAGTTTGTCTTTCTGAGGGCTAGTTCACTCCAGAATCGCACAGGAACACTGTCCACGTTCTGTTATTTTTCTGAGGGTCTGGTTCACACCAGAGTCGCACAGAAAAGCCATCCACATTCCTGTGCGATTCCTGCACGTTCCCCTGCAGTGTGATTATACATACACATACACATACACACACACACACATACACACATATATATTTATTTAATTTTTTTGCAGCCTATTAATTTCTGCAAATCACACCGGAGTGCACAAAAAGTAGCACTACTTTTAAAAACATCCTGCTCCAAATCACATGGTACTGCGGAGCATGCAATCTGTTGCCTGCAAGCACACAGTGTTTATGATTTGCATTAGGGGGGCCATTAACAATGTATTGGCACCCGCAGCAGTTCACAAAGGCAGCGCCTTTTGAACGTGGTGCAGGAAACCTGCACGGAATGCGCCTTTCCTGCACTGTGTTCTGATGTCAACTGGCCCCGTGTCCATCCTGTAACATAGTTTTATGAACTGGTGATCCAGTCCGTAGATCTCTTGCAAAAACAGAGGGAAAAATCTTTGCTCTAACTCCTAAAAGCCGTCCATACGTAAATCCAAAATTCAGCCAGTTCAGCAGGGACCTGCCAAATTTTGACCCATGGTGGAAGGAAAGAAAACTGCATAATCTGTGGCCTACTTTCTCTTATCGTCCATGGACCGACGCAGCTCTCATACTGATTACATGTGGGTATATGTCCCTGCTCGCAGGAGAAGACCTAGGCAGAATGTTAGAGGTTAAAACATTCTAGAACAAGCCAGAGCTGAACAGCCCCGCCCAGGGGGGCGGTCTCTCCAGACATTACCCTCCCACCTGCAGCTAGCAGCCTCAGTTTTTTTTCTGCCTAGCAGAAGGAGAAGACGTGGCTCTCAGGAGCCAGTCTCCTGGAAGATTTTATTTTTGATTTTTATTCCTTTGGGAATTTTATTATTTTATTTTTGAGACCTTCAATCAACTGTCGGCTGGGCAACAGGTTGGGTACACTAGTATCCTCGTAGTCTTCCCTGTCCGACCATCGAGCATGCTGATCCTCGCCTTGTGTGCGTGAGACTCAGTTCACGACATACCCCATGGCTCCAGGGGTGGCCGGGTTGCTTTCATGCTCCCGCGGTCCTCTCAAGATTGAACAGTACTTGACTGACTGTATCTCTCGCGGTGGACCGGGCCGACAGCTACGCAGTACGACTCTGTGATAGGTCTGTCTGAAACAAGCCAGTGGGTCCCTGAAAGGGACGGGTAAGTAGTCTCTCCTACTGCAGGTGAGTACATGCTGGCTGTGTTTCTGTGTGTGTGGGTTTCTCCCTGTCTCCCCCCTGTTATGCTGCTCTCTGCACCCTGTACTGGTGCTGTGCTGTGGGGTGCTTGGGGGTCACTCTGGCCTGGCTGGGCGCTCATGTCTGCAGTTTTCTCTGGTGTGTGAGGTGATTATTGCGTGCGCCATTGGCGCTGTTTGAGATGGTTATTGCGTGCCCCATTGGCGCGCATTAGAGCTTTGAATTTTGCGCTCGGCGCCCATCTTGGCGTTCAGTGGCGCAGTTATAGCTGCGGCCGGCGGCCATTTTCTTGCGGCCGCCGCGCATTTATTTCTGGCGGCGGCGCGAATCCCCTCACAATCTCCTCACAGACTGAGCTGTCCTTAAGGGTTGGTGGGTCCTCCCGGGTATCCCCTCCTCAGCCTCAGCGTAGCCAGTGGGTGGACTGTATATTCACTGTATAGTGTATAACAGGGTTCCCCAACCCCCGGTCCGCGGCCCACTGCCGGGCCGTGGCCTATTTGCAGATGGGCCGCGAAGGCTGCACTGTGTGAGGTGCGGCAGCGGGCAAGCAGAGAGATGACATCTCTCACCGCCCGCCCGAATCACGGCACTTCCGCCCACACAGCGGGGCTCCTACTGCGGTGAGGCGCGGGAGCAGAGAGATGAGATCATCTCTCGCCGCCCGCATGGAAAGCGGCACTTCCGCCCACACAGCGGGGCTCCTATACTGCGGTGAGGCGCGGGAGCAGAGAGATGAGATCATCTCTCGGCGCCCGCCCATAACGCGGCACTTCTGCCCACACAGCGGGGCTGCTATACTGCAGCGAGGCGTGGGAGCAGAGAGATCATCTCTCACCGCCCGCTCTGCATTACCGCTGTTCTCCCTCACCTGCCTGTGCTGCCACCACGGCAGGTGACAAAAAAATCTACTGGCAGGTGGCAATCCACACCTGGTGGCAGGTGACATGGCAAGTAGCAATCCGCACCTGGTGGCAGGTGACGTGGCAATCCGCACCTGGTGGCAGGCGACGTGGCAATCCGCACCTGGTGGCAGGCGACGTGGCAATCCGCACCTGGTGGCAGGCGACGTGGCAATCCGCACCTGGTGGCAGGCGACGTGGCAATCCGCACCTGGTGGCAGGCGACGTGGCAATCCGCACCTGGTGGCAGGTGTTGTGGCAAGCAACAATCCACATCTGGTGGCAGGCGAGGTGGCAAGCGACAATCCACATCTGGTGGCAGGCGACGTGGCAATCCACACCTGGTGGCAGGTGACGTGGCAAGCAACAATCCACACCTGGTGGCAGGTGATGTGGCAAGCAACAATCCACACCTGGTGGCAGGTGACGTCGCAAGCAACAATCCACACCTGGTGGAAGGCGACGTGGCAAGTGACAAACAGCATCTGGTGGCAGATTCGGCATTATGGTGAGTTTGAACTATTTCATTTTATATTACAATGCAATGACAGAAATAATGCGCTGCAATCATCCCAACACCATATCAGCCATTGTTCTGTGATGATTGAGGCGCTAACACTAGCCATTTCCCCGACAAACTGCCCGCGAAAAGCTACATAACCCAACCCCCCCCCCCCCCCCGGGCCTTGGCACGATTCTATTACACAACGCCGGTCCTCGGTGCCAAAAAGGTTGGGGACCACTGGTGTACAAGGTCTCAGAGTGTGGCGTTTATGGAGTCTGATACACCTGCTCTCCACACTTGCCCTCCCCTGCGTTCCAATGGTGTGCGCATTCTCAGCGCTATGCACAGTATAAACATGTGCAATTTGTTTATTCGCAGGCTAACATACCTACACGGTTGTGTACGCAATCTGCGTGGCTGGTTTACGTCCAGGCCCCGATGATGTGCGCGCCTTCGTCGCTGGCACAGTATATACGCGTTTAATAGTTTTATCCACAAATACTAAACTTCGTACACCGTATGTGGTGGTATTATGCTCTTTGTGGCTGGGTGGGTTTCCTCCCACACTCTCCATTTGTGCGTTTGTGCAAACACATAGTTTATACTATGTATTGCGTCAATCAGCACCTATCCATGGGTAGCTGCTGGATGGCGCATTGTCACAAGGATCCCTGGTTTCAGGGGTATCACTTTCCACCTGCTTTCAGTGGTGATCAGAAGCGCTGGCTTGGACTGTGTTCGCCAGGCTGGGGTTAGCGCTTTCGGCTGTTAACCGAAAGGTTGGTGGTTCAGGCCCACCCAGGGACGCCATTGTAGCTCAATGACTGGGCAAAAGCCTCTGCTTCATCCATCAGTCGTCTAGCAGGTGCACTACAACTGCTTTGGCCTTTAGGGTCTCTGTGCCCGGGGTGGGTTTGCGCCACCTGTGGAGGCTGAGGTACTAGTCCTCTGACCGAGTTTCTAGGGAAGTTCTGTCAAGTTGCCTTTATTGTCCAACATTTGAGGCACCCTGTACACTGGGGCCTCCCTTCTCCGATACATTGCGGAGTCTCTTTGGGATTTTCATACATCTCGCTGCAAGACGGTCCTGTCGGCCGTGTGCATTGCAGGCGAAGGGTCCTTGCATCCGGAGGTGTTTCCACCTAATTTACCGGAGGTGGGGCACCGGAAGTGGACCTTGTGGCCTCTCGACTCACTCGCAAGGTGGCAAGATCGTGGTCAGGTCCAGGGACCCCTGGGCGGATGCGTCAGACACGTTGGAAGCCCGTGGGGGCAGTATCGCCTGATATATGCTTACCCTCTGCTACTGTTGTTGCCTCGCCGGCTTCGCAGAGCATACTTCATCCTGCTTTACAGTCCTTGGCTTTAATGGCATGGCTGTTTAAAGCCAGGTGCTAAAGGACCGAGTTCTCTCGTATTCGGTCATCTCTTCTATGTTGTTGACACAGGAATCTTCCTCCAGAAAGATATCTCACCGTACCTGGACGGCTTGCATCGCTATGTGCAAGGAACTTGAGTGGCATCCTCGGATGTATTCCGTTCCCAGGATTTTGCTGTTCTTACAGCGTGGTGTGACCCAAAAGCTGGCCTTGCATACCTTTTTTGATGGTCGGATTTCGGCCCGGGCTGTCTTTTTCAACGACCGCTACCGGGCCATTCCTTGATTAGCACCTTTTTGTGCAGGGGGTTCGCCATGTGATCCCCCCTGTCAAGCCTCCTCTCCCTACTTGGGATCTGATTTTGATGCATCTCGGTTCTCCAAGAACATCCCTTTGAGAATATCAGAGAGATTCCTCTCTTGACCTTGTCCCGGAAGTTGGCCTTAGTGGCCATTGCTTCGGTTAGACGGGTGTCTGAGTTGGACGGCCTTGTCCGGCAAGTCGCCTTACTTGGTCCTCCATAAGGATATGTTGGTGTTGCGCCCACGACCATCCTTTTTTAAGGATGGTCTTGGCCTTTCACCTTAAGGGCATTGTTCTTCCGTCCTTGTGTCCTCACCGATCGCATCCCTGAGAGTTTACGCTTCATACATTAAGATGGGTACAAGCCTTACGAGTGTACCTGTCTGCTACTGTTTCCATTCGGAAATCTGTGTCTGGTCCAAAACAGGGCCGAGCGGTGTCGTCTGCCACCGTCTTTAGGTGGATCAGGCAGACCGTCATACAGGCCTATGCCCTTAAGTGGCGGGCGCCTCCCTTTCCAGTTGCAGCGCATTCCACCAAGGCAATTGGTGCTTCCCGGGCCTTCCGACATCAAGCGTCGGTTGCACAAGTGTGCAAGGCGACGACCTGGTCGTCCGTTCATACCTTTTCAAAGTTCTACAAGGTTGATGTGGCTGCATCTTCGGATGCTTCCTTCGGCCGCAAAGTGTTGCAGGCCGCTGTCTAATGTTGCAACTCCTCCGTTGAGGGGCTCTGCTGGTTTGGAGTGAAGTTTTGGTTGTTCCTTACTTTTTTTGCTCCCACCCTTTTCTTATACTGCTTTGGGACGTCCCACATGTAATCAGTATGAGAGCTGCGTCGGTCCATGGACGATAAGAGAAAATAGGATTTTTGTACTCACCGTAAAATCCGTTTCTCTGACGTCCATGGACCGACGCAGCACCCACCCTTCCTTTTACGTTTGTACTGCTTTGTTACGAACTGAGGCTGCTAGCTGCAGGTGGGAGGGTAATGTCCGGAGGGGCCGCCCCCCTGGGCGGGGCTGTTCAGATCTGGCTTGTTTTAGAATGTTTTAACCTCTAACTTTCTGCCTAGGTCTTCTCCTGCGAGCAGGGACATATACCCACATGTAATCAGTATGAGAGCTGCGTCGGTCCATGGACGTCAGAGAAACGGATTTTACGGTGAGTACAAAAATCCTATTTTTGCTGGGGGTTAGGGATGCACCGATATATCGACCGCTGAAAATAGATTTTGCCACGATTTTACCGCCTTTACTGTGCGTTTTTCATATGACTTAAAAAAAAAAAAAGCATAAAAAACGCAACACAGATGCAGATTTTTTATGCATTTTCAATGGGGAGGTGCGTTTATTGGTGTGTTTTTTTTTTTTTTTTTGCACAAAAAATGTGGCAATGCACTGCACAAAAAATGTGGCAATCAGGGTTTTTAACACCGCAACGGAAGCGCAAAGAACCAGTGTAAAGACCTACATAGAGTTTTTAAAGGGATGCATTTTTCTTGAGTTTTTCTTGCACTTTTTTTAATGAATAAGCGCTTCCAAAACTTTTTCCGTGTCAAAATAGCCTGCCAGCCGAGAAGGTGCAGATGATGGGAGAAAATTTATTTGTATTCTTTTAAGTTCATGATGATCATTTAAAAAGTCAAATATAATACAAAATATATGAATAAAAAATATTTTATTTTTTAAAGCTGTCCATTTCGGTTTTGGTTTTCGGACAAGTTTATACTGAATATTCTGTTTCCAGTCCAGATTTTTTTTTATCAGTGCTCCACTATTGAGAATGTCTCAGAAAATCTAAATGTGCTGTTGTGACAGGCTGCATCATATGCCATTTTTGATTTTTGCCCACAGTTCCAATTTTATCTTGACTTGGACCAGTCGTGGCCCCATGTATGTCCTGGGCTTAGGATCCAAGGGAGTCTAAAATGAACCTGGGGATGAGTTTATAGACTAAATTGCATATTTGCCAGCACCACAAAGGTTCATTACCTTGGAAATGTTTTAGGCCAGGTCAGGTTCACTTTAAGTAAATTCTTTGGCATTTAGAACATTTTTCTGTCTCGGCTCACACTGTGAAGGATGACAGAATGATGATGATGTTCAATTTTGGCTGCCAAGTCTCAGCAGAACGCGCATGAACACTCTAGAAATAGACACATATCTTCATAAAGGTCACAGAGTTTTGGAAAAAATCAGTTCCTCACCTAAAATACCCTTTCTTTTAACTCTCGCTACATATTGGACCTCATTCATTGATGCATCAGAGAAGACTACTTTCTTTGTTGCCTTTGGCTACCCGTCAGATTATTGGTCTTTTCTCCAGATTCAAAAATATTGCTTGGCTATTACAACCCACACCAAGTTCTTCCATGGTCGCGAGTCCTTTGCTGTTTTACATATTGGAGTGAAAGATGTGGAATGTTTCCTACAGGAAAGCAGGTTCTGTTGAACTTGAGGAGTGCCAAAAAAAATGTAATCTTCTGTTCTGCTCTTAGTAGGCCACAAGGGAGCAGGTTTTATAGGGGATACCAGACTTCTGTTTTGTCTGGATACAGATTAGAGTATGTCCTTGGGGATCCCAAGGTGTTTCGAGGCCATGTAATCCCTTCAGTTTATTCCAGGACCTCCTCCTTCCACCTGGACTTTCTGGGCACAACTCCAATGGGATCATTCCAAGAAGAATTATATTAAAAGGTTTAAAGCACATCGGTCCCTGCGAGAAGTAGCAGGTGCAAGGCGCTCCTGGATTGCTTAATTGATTCTGTTGCACTGAATAAACCAGACCATAGTTCCTAATGTATATTGATCAGAATATCACAAACTATCCAGCAAGCAATATGCTTTGTCCTTTGCAATAAAACATTGACTTGTAAGTTCCTATTATTTTGGGTCTGCAAGTCTGTATAGCAGGATGGGGCTTGGTCCCCTAATGTTGATGTTCACACCTGAAGGTTTGTGTTCTGTTTCAAGTGTTGATTTATGCAAAAGACGACATAAGAAAAAGTCCTCAGACCCAGACATTGCTGACAATATGGCAACCTGCTAAGCCAGAATGATCCACAGACACGGTCAACTCACTAAGAGTGAGAGTCAATGTAGTTTATTCTAGGTTGGCAAGTTACAGTTGATCAAAACCTACTGACTTTTTAGAGCAGTGGTCTAGGCTAGATGCGGCCCTTTGCTTGCCTTTATCTAGCCCTTGGGGCGCTGTTCCTCCCACTGACACCATCAATGGGGTCGCTGTTCCTCCCACTGACACCATCGATGGGGTCGCTGTTCCTCCCACTGACACCATCGATGGGGTCGCTGTTCCTCCCACTGACACCATCGATGGGGTCGCTGTTCCTCCCACTGACACCATCGATGGGGTCGCTGTTCCTCCCACTGACACCATCGATGGGGTCGCTGTTCCTCCCACTGACACCATCGATGGGGTCGCTGTTCCTCCCACTGACACCATCGATGGGGTCGCTGTTCCTCCCACTGACACCATCGATGGGGAGAGCAGTGGTCTAGGCTAGATGCGGCCCCTTTGCTTGCCTTTATCTAGCCCTTGGGGCGCTGTTCCTCCCACTGACACCATCAATGGGGTCGCTGTTCCTCCCCACTGACACCATCGATGGGGTCGCTGTTCCTCCCACTGACACCATCGATGGGGTCGCTGTTCCTCCCACTGACACCATCGATGGGGTCGCTGTTCCTCCCACTGACACCATCGATGGGGTCGCTGTTCCTCCCACTGACACCATCGATGGGGTCGCTGTTCCTCCCACTGACACCATCGATGGGGTCGCTGTTCCTCCCACTGACACCATCGATGGGGTCGCTGTTCCTCCCACTGACACCATCGATTGGGGTCGCTGTTCCTCCCACTGACACCATCGATGGGGTCGCTGTTCCTCCCACTGACACCATCGATGGGGTCGCTGTTCCTCCCACTGACACCATCGATGGGGTCGCTGTTCCTCCCACTGACACCATCGATGGGGTCGCTGTTCCTCCCACTGACACCATCGATGGGGTCGCTGTTCCTCCCACTGACACCATCGATGGGGTCGCTGTTCCTCCCACTGACACCATCGATGGGGTCGCTGTTCCTCCCACTGACACCATCGATGGGGTCGCTGTTCCTCCCACTGACACCATCGATGGGGTCGCTGTTCCTCCCACTGACATCATCGATGGGGTCGCTGTTCCTCCCACTGACACCATCGATGGGGTCGCTGTTCCTCCCACTGACACCATCGATGGGGTCGCTGTTCCTCCCACTGACACCATCGATGGGGTCGCTGTTCCTCCCACTGACACCATCGATGGGGTCGCTGTTCCTCCCACTGACACCATCGATGGGGTCGCTGTTCCTCCCACTGACACCATCGATGGGGTCGCTGTTCCTCCCACTGACACCATCGATGGGGTCGCTGTTCCTCCCACTGACACCATCGATGGGGTCGCTGTTCCTCCCACTGACACCATCGATGGGGTCGCTGTTCCTCCCACTGACACCATCGATGGGGTCGCTGTTCCTCCCACTGACACCATCGATGGGGTCGCTGTTCCTCCCACTGACTCCATCGATGGGGTCGCTGTTCCTCCCACTGACACCATCGATGGGGTCGCTGTTCCTCCCACTGACTCCATCGATGGGGTCGCTGTTCCTCCCACTGACTCCATCGATGGGGTCGCTGTTCCTCCCACTGACTCCATCGATGGGGTCGCTGTTCCTCCCACTGACTCCATCGATGGGGTCGCTGTTCCTCCCACTGACTCCATCGATGGGGTCGCTGTTCCTCCCACTGACTCCATCGATGGGGTCGCTGTTCCTCCCACTGACTCCATCGATGGGGTCGCTGTTCCTCCCACTGACTCCATCGATGGGGTCGCTGTTCCTCCCACTGACTCCATCGATGGGGTCGCTGTTCCTCCCACTGACTCCATCGATGGGGTCGCTGTTCCTCCCACTGACTCCATCGATGGGGTCGCTGTTCCTCCCACTGACTCCATCGATGGGGTCGCTGTTCCTCCCACTGACTCCATCGATGGGGTCGCTGTTCCTCCCACTGACTCCATCGATGGGGTCGCTGTTCCTCCCACTGACTCCATCGATGGGGTCGCTGTTCCTCCCACTGACTCCATCGATGGGGTCGCTGTTCCTCCCACTGACTCCATCGATGGGGTCGCTGTTCCTCCCACTGACTCCATCGATGGGGTCGCTGTTCCTCCCACTGACTCCATCGATGGGGTCGCTGTTCCTCCCACTGACACCATCGATGGGGTCGCTGTTCCTCCCACTGACACCATCGATGGGGTCGTTGTTCCTCCCACTGACACCATCGATGGGGCGCTATTGTCACCTCTCTGATGCCAGTACATTTTCTACTCCCACTGGCTGCAGTTCTAAAACTAGAGAGCATGGGGAGGCTGCCAATGTCGTACTAAAAACTGCACTAATTGATAGCAGTTGACGGGAACAGGGTAAAATACCAATGCAAAAACATGAAATGACAAATAGGTTGCTGTGGCAGCACCGTTCATAAAGATGCTGTATATGAGTTGGGCTTGCTGATTTGTAAAATGCATGCATTTTCCTTGGTTAGAATCATTGAATGAATTCATTGTGCAGGCACAGCCAGTTGCCAGGTGGTATCTGTAGGCACCTTTTAAACTGACCAATGCAAGGTACATTCTGATTCTACCATCTTCTCTAGATCTACCGCAATTATGGGCCTGTATATATGAAGAGAGTTTAATGAATTGTTTAGGTAGGTTCTCATATTACAGAAATTGGGAAAACTAAAGAAGATTGTGACTGTAATCAGATTGTAAGGTGTGAATTCACTCTCTTTCATTCATTCGTTCATTCATTGTTTTGTTCATATTTTCTGCAGGTTTGTGAGGCTGGAACAAATATTAATGATGCTTGATATTTACGTATTTTGATATTTTGAGAGGGAGCTTTTCCATCCTAACCAACTTTTATTTTTGTCCTAGTTATGCTGCTTTAATAGCAGACTGGCCTGTGGTGGTCCTAGGGATGTGCACTGTGCTTATTGTCATCTGTGCCCTGATTGGTATCTTGGTGCCTGATCTGCCCGATTTTTCAGATCCACTTCTGGTAAGCGTTTTTTTTTTTTGTTTTTTTTTTATTTATTTTTTATGGAATTTAACAAAAAAATAATAAAGTATGTATGAGAAAAAAAAGGCTGAAAGTACCAAAACACCTGGTGATTTGTGTTCTTCCAATGTGATCCAGATCCAGTATGTTCTTCTTCCTGTTTGAGCTGACAACATTGTGTCTCTTCTGTGTTAAATTTCCAAGCAGTGTTATCAACCATGATTGCTGGACTACAGAACTTTGCCCCTCTCCACATGTATACGTTGATATCTTTTCCAGCAAAACAATGCTGCTGCCTTGACTCCCAAGAACGTGTTCACTAATTGTGTGTAAGAAAAGGGCTTTTGAGAGATGTAGTTCTGGTGGTGTGCCTACGTTTTATAGGAACTGGGCTCCCCCCAGCTGCCTCTAAAAAATTTTTACAAGCCTGGTGATATCAGAATAATGAAAGCAGTTTCTAGTTAATAAAATACAATGCAAGAACACATGAGCTAAAGGGGAAGAAGTCTGAGGTTAAAAATCTGTTTTACGTTGTGGCATGGTGCCTCATTGCATGCAGTATTATTAAAGCCCAACTCCAGGAAAAAAATTACATTTGAATAGTGCATTGTGCATCAATTGCCCTACTACTCGTTCTTGGTTGAAAACAACCCTTCTTAAGCCATCCTGCATTATAATGGATCAAAGTCACAGCTTTCTCTATGAGCAAAGCTAATATCCTGCCCTGGGGACCAAGCATTTTTTTCTCTGCTTATTTTGGACACTGGTCTCCTCATCGGCCCCCATGAGTTTTTTGTCTCTAGAGCCTATGAAAGGAGACCAGATCGCTGAAAGTGTTGCTTCCACCAATAGGAGGTGTCTATGATGTGACACCAGAAGGACTCCAGGAAGAAGAGAAGGATTAACATGTGACAGTGGCTTCAAATAAGTAAAATTAATATTTGAATACACTTTATTTTTTTCAGCAGTAAGAGGGGGGGGGGGGGTAAGGGGGTTGCTAATATCCTGGGCTGGCCTTTTTTGTGATTCTGTTGCATATTTTTGACAGATTTTGCAAGTAACAACACTTCATAATCGCCAAACCTCTGCCTCCCCATTAGCAGCAGCATTGTCAGCCTGCTATGTGAGCTCCTTCAGTTGGTCAATGGACCTGATAGGCAGCCCAACATCCAACTGCTCATTATGTTAAAGAAAAAAAACACAAAAAATTTTGATCTCAGGACCTTTAGTGACTTGAGTAGTATGGCTAAATTGTGTTTTTAAATGTTTAAAGGCCCATCAAGAGCATTTAATAAGTGTGCGAGATGATGAGCAAGTGTCATGCCTGTCCTGAGGCTTTGTAATACAGAGAGCAGTCTTTCATAGCCTGGAGCTGTTAGTTGTCATTCACCTGTTATTAGCCAATGACCTCTGACCTCTGTGCTCTGACCTTTCTTTGTAGTAGGGGGCTGCGTATTCGCTTGTTTGCGGTGTGTTTGTTGGAGATACTCCTCCTGTTAGAGCACAGTGATTGATGACATTCCATTTATTTTCTCTTACAGGGGTTTGAGCCCAGAGGGACCGCCATTGGCCAGAGACTGGTGACGTGGAACAACATGGTGGGCAACACTGGATACAAGGCAACATTGGCCAATTATCCCTTAAATATGCAGATGAGCAAGCCAAAAAGTAATTAAGTCGTTTTATGTTTTCTTTTGCTTTTTGGCACAATGTCACTTTAAAGCCCCGGTTTACACTTAACTGAATTTCTTTAACTGTAAAATTATTTATTAGAAGTCTAAAGATGCTTCCATACAACTTTCATGCGGGATTCTCAATTTTTTCCCCAGAAAATTTTGTGACGTGTATGAAAACATTTTATAGATCGCCCCTTTCATTCCTTTCTAAGGATTATAGCTGCACAATTGGAGTATACACTCAGTATCTATGACAGAGCATTCAACCTCCTCACAGAATTGGGTCTGAGCAACCAATCGCCAGGTTAAAGTGGTTCTAAGGGCTCAAGGTTTTTTCCTTTTTTTTTTTTTCCCTTTATGCATTCTAGTGCATCCAAATACTTAAACCCCATCGCGATCCAACGATGTGCACAAAAGGCTCAGCTCTCCGAGGACTCTTGTCTTTGGCTGAGACCCCTGTGGGACCCATTGGTTCCCGCTGCTGTCAATCACAGCCAAGTGAGCCAATGAAAAAGAGGGGCGGGGCTAAGCCTCAGCTCCATGTCTGAATGGACACGCAGAGCAGTGGCTCAGAAGCTAACCTCTTTGGGCGCCCCCTCAGCATGCTGTTTGCTGTGGGGGCCGGAGGGTGGAGCCAGGAGCCGCGTACCCAAGAAGAGGAGGACCAGGCCTGCTATGTGCAAAACCACTGCACAGAGCAGGTAAGTGTAACATGTTTAAAGGGGAGCTCCACCCTATTTCAATACATTATCTTAATCAAATAGCAGACTCGAAAGAACGGAAGTTTTTTTTTTTTTTGTGACAGTACCTTTGTTATCAGCATCTGTCACTCTGCTTCCTGTCTCTATCTTCTGCGGGTAGTGCATCATGTCCTGTACCCGCAATGTCTCCTGGGAGCTTTTCTCATTGCTCCCAGGATTCATTGCGAAGGCTTCCTCTGAGTTATCGCGGGATTTCCTAAAGCGCGACGCTGCTGTCTCGTCACATAAGGCTCTCCTATCACAGATTGCTCCAGAAGTGACGTTCTGTCGTCGCCATCTTGCTACTCCCCACACTCCTGCACAGTAATGATGGAGTGAGAAGGGGGCAAGCGGTGTAGCAAGATGGCGGCGACGGGACGTCACTTCCGGAGCAATCTGTGATAGGAGAGCTGAATGTGACGAGACATCGCCCGTTTTGATGAAAACCCGGAAGTTGACGTCACTGCTCGCAAGAAGGAAATGAGTTCTTGTGGGCTTCACAGTGCCCACAAGCAAAATGGAAACCGCGTAACAAAGTTAGAATTCAAGATGAAATCGGACAGCGGATGACTTAAACCAGCAGAAGAGTGAGTACTTTTTTAATACGCCATAAATAATTTAATGCCAAAAAGGAAAAAAACGAATGGCCGCAGGAGATCCATTTTAAGTTAACCCAGTGTAAGCACTGACACCAGTTGACAGTGTTACACAGAGTTAGGACTTAGCGGTGAAAGTGGTGGGACAGCTAAATGGCTATCAGTAGTTGGTAGGTTGTTCTTTACTAGAGAACCTGTCCCTTTTTGCCCTGAGTGGGTAAAGTGTCAGAATTCTTAAAGTAATGCGCCCCCTTTGACACTTAGGATATTTCAGTGTTTGTCTTTGGTTGCTCGTTCTGCTCACCGTGTCCATCAGATCAGCTGGACTGTATTTTTTTTACCTCCCTCCTTTTGAATAATACTTATAAGTGTTCAGTGTCTTTACAAGTGTTACTTTGCCTCTGGAATGTCTTCCCATTTCCCATTAAAACAGCTGTTTTGTACAACCACATCCATTATTTTCTATGAGCCTTCAGACAAGGCTTGCATTGTGCTGATCAGCTGTGGTCCTGAGCTTGGAGGCAAGCCCAAAAGAATGAGTTTTCTCCACTTGATTGTGGGGCTTACTCCCAAGAGCGAGTTGGTCTGGCAGTGTCTTTAAACAGAGCCACTGCTCCTTCAAACGAAGGGGTGTCATTGAGGTAGTTTGGGCATGCTTCATGGATGTCCTCTAGAAGACTCAGAACTCCTAGGCTGTGCCAGACATGTCCAACT
Organism: Rana muscosa; assembly: GCA_029206835.1. Classification (NCBI taxonomy): domain Eukaryota; kingdom Metazoa; phylum Chordata; class Amphibia; order Anura; family Ranidae; genus Rana; species Rana muscosa. The sequence continues at coordinate 202,750,654 of CM055121.1, read as the reverse complement.
GGTAGGGACAGGGCCAGAACAGAGAGGGGGGATAACTTTGGAAATATCCTAGAGCTGGATGCTTTCAGCTGGAGATGATTATCTATAATTCCAAAGCTAGCACTACTAGCTGAATCATCAAAATACTAAAATGTCTTGTAATTGCCAGGAGTAAATATTCACTGCTAAACAGATGGAGCTGATGGCTCCCTATGAAGTAAGCTACACAGGTAATATGCAGAAGTCTCTTGTAGCGATCGTCTGATGCATTTTGCACTTGTGCTAGATTGAGCATGTCTACTTGGCTTACTCTATAGGAAGCTCTTTCTTTCACCGGTTTATGGACCTGTGACTGCTGGGAATAACTATCGTTGGGAATTTGTGTAGCACGATTGCACTACTAAAAATGTACTAAATTTAGCACCAGTCTAAAGCTGGCCATAAAAATGCAATTGTTAGTTTTTAAAAACTTCAAGCTACCACCTGTTGCAAATACGATTAGCAAGTAATCCTCCAACTACAAGCTCAATATACAATGCTGTGAAAAAGTATTGGCCCCCTTTCTGATTTTATTTTTTTATGCATATTTGTCACACCTAAATGACTCAGTTAAACTTAAACTAGTTTTATTATTACACAAAGATAACCCGAGTAAATACAAAATGCAGTTTTTAAATGATGGTTTCATTTATCAAGGCAAAAAAGCTGTCCAAGCCTGCCTGGCTTCATGTAAAAAAGTAATTGCCCCCTAAACCTATTTACTGGTTGTGCCACCCTTGGCGGCAACAACTGCAATTAGGCGTTTGCGATAACTGGCAATGAGTCTTTCACATTGCTGTGGAGCACTTTTGGCCCATTCTTTGCAGAATTGTTTTTTCTTTCTCGTACATCACGGGACACAGAGCGACATAGTCATTACTAATGGGTTATATAGATACCGTCAGGTGCTGGCACTGGCAACTTCCAAAACCGGAAGTACCCTCCCCTATATAAGCCCCTCCCATCCGGGAGCACCTCAGTTTTTTGCCAGTGTCTAAGGTGTTGGCCAAGAAGAAACATGTGTTTTTCACTGAGCTTGCGTACAGGTTCTTTTGGGCCTCAGTAAGCTATTCCGGATCCGACCAAAAAAGCTTCATAGCTAAACGGTCGGTACCCGGGCCTTGCAGAGAAGAGCAAGGTTTTGCCTGTAATGCTTCTCTTAGGAGAGCTGGACCCTGGGATCCAGAGCTCTGGTCATACCCACGACCAAGATGTTTTCTGTGCAGGGTGCTATACAGGTCCAGGGGAGTGGAATCCTTGGGAACCCGGTCCCTGAAGGTTTGATTACAATGCCTGCCGTGATAGGTGAAGTTTGGGCTTTTGTGGACCAAACAAAGTCCTGCGGCGGGGAACAGGTAAGTGGGGGCCCCCAGGAACTTGGTTCTATTGGGGGACCCCCAAGCCTAATTTGTCTTTCTGTCTGTTACCTAACGGTATTCCCGCTAATATTCTGTGTATGCCTGTTACTACTGAGAAAATGTAAAAATTTTAATAGTAGGCAAGAAAAAAAAAAAAAAAAAATGTAAGACCGCGGTACCTGTGTTAGACACTAGAGGCCGCTATGGTTCTTTTTCTTGTAATGTGGATTTTTTTCTTCCAGAATCAAATCCAGGCAGTTGGTATGTTCTCTGCTGGGAAGCTGTCTCCTCTGCCCTGTTGCTGCGCTCATCCATCCCCGGGCCCTGCGGCAAAGGGACCCTGGCTCCCATCTAGCTCCTTGTTGTTTTCAAAAAAGGCGCCGAAGGCGCACGTGCCCGCGCACGTGCGCGAGCACGCGCCTCTATTCATAGAGGCGATCCGGAAAAAGGGGCGGAGCGGGTGGATGACGCTCAGGTGTGCGCCGCGGCGCTACTGCGCATGTGCGGGCGTCCAGCGTGTTTTGAAGCACATTATAGCTGGCTGTTGAAGGCACAGACAGAGCTAGCAACAATATAAAGGCACATAGAGGCGGTTGATGCAGGCATCCCCTAGAAAGGCACTTTAGTAGACACCAACTGTGATATAGCAGCAATTGTGCTAGACTATTCTCAGTAAAAGTGGTGTATTACGGCTGGAATACCTCAGCTTTAGGCTTAGGAATATGCCGTCCAGAAGCTCCGGAACTGAATCTTCCAGGAAGCGAAGGGGGTCTCATCGGGCTCTGAGGATCTTGGGCATACTTCTGCTGCACCAGTCTCCCCTGAAGTTCAGAGGTAAGTGACCGTAGAGACCCCGCAGGGGTACTTGGTACTGTGGCTGTCCTCAGTTCACCTGCTCCTGTGTATGTAACAGAGGAGGTTTTTTCCTCAGCTCTGGGAGGATTAGAGAGAGATTGTCAACATTGATCGGTGCCTCCCTGTCAGGGAAAGCACGCCCGATCTCCGTCTCCTCCTTCAGAGTGCCTGTTAGCAGAGCAACAGTCCCATACAGGGATCGACCTGCCTGAAGGGGATCAGGATGAGGTTGATTCTGTTATAGAGGAATCAACAGTGGGGGAACCTTTTCTCAGCATCTCAAGCTGAAAGATTATGGGTTCAGTCTCTGACTAACATGGTCCGATCAGCATTTAAAAATGCACCTTGCGGAACCATCAACCACTACTGTATCCTCGTTGGGGTCGCTAGAAGCCCCCAGACTGTCTGTTCTTTTCCACTTCACCCTTTGCTGAAAGGGCTCATTTACCAGGATTGGGAACATCCTGAGAAAATATTTATTCCCCCAAGAGATTTCCGGTGGTCTATCCCATGGAGGATAAGTTCATCAAAGAAAAAAAAAAAAAATGGAAGGTCCCTACAGTGGACGCAGCCATCTCTTGTATGTATAAATCACTCACATGTCCAGTGGATAATGTCCAAATGTTCAAGAACCCAATAGATAAAAGATTGGAGTCCTTATGAAAATCTGCTTCTTTATACAGCAAGCTTGGTGACACAACCAGCAGTAGCAGCTATTGGGGTCTGCTAAGCAGTGAAGGATCAGTTGAAACAGGTCTTGAGGGACTTGACAGATCAGCAGGCTTTGCCCTAGCTGATCTACCTAGAGCCTTAGGCTTTGCGGTTGACGCCATAAAGGATTCAGTCCATCAGGCCTCCCGCCTTACGCTGTCTATAGTACATATGCGTAGGCTCCTATGGCTCAAAAACTGGTCTGCTGAAGCTCCCTGTAAAGAATGGCTGGTTAGCGTCCCATTTCATGGTGAACGCTTATTCAGGGAAAACCTGGACAAATATATCCAGAAAATTTCCAGCGGTAAAAATACGCTCTTGCCGGTTAAAAGCAGAGTTAGAGGTCCCTCTTTAAGAGGCCTGCTTCTCCAGTCCCTGGGGCATCGGCTGTGTAACAGTTCCGACGGCCTCCTCGGTCAATTCCCGGGGGTAAAAAACAGGGACAATAGCAGGGTAATGAGAAACCCTGGGTCAGGGGAGGTACAAAACCTCCCCCAAAGTTAAATTCATTGAAGCCCCCACTCAGTCGGGTGGGGGGAGGACTCCAGTTGTTCGCAGAGACCTGGCGGGACACGATCAGAGACAGATGGGTGCTCTCCGCAGTAAGTCTGGGATACAGATTGGAGTTAAAAGACTCTCCTCCTTCCCATTTTATGAGGTCAAACGTGCCAGGGGATCCCCGGAAGAGAGAGTCCCTCCTGTTGGCACTAGAACAACTATTGCTCCAAGGAGTAATTATGGAGGTTCCCCTGGAAGAATGAGGGTTCGGGTTTTACTCAAACCTCTTTACAGTCCCGAAGCAAACGCGGACGGGAGGCCCATATTAATTCTAAAAGGGCTATACAAATTCCTGTATATCAGGACTTTCCGATGGAGTCGATCCGATCGGTGGCCACTGCCCTACAAGGGGAGGAATGGTTAGCCGCGATCGACATCAAAGAGCTTATTTGCACATTCCCATCTTTCCAGTCCACCAAAAATTTCTACGCTTTGCAGTAGAAGGGCGCCATTTTCAGTTCAGAGCCTTACCCTTCGGTTTGGCCACAGCACCACGAGTGTTTACAAAAATTCTGGCCCTTTATTGGCCAATCTAAGAACACAAGGTGTAATGATAATGGCATATCTAGATGACTTGTTGCTGATAGACCACTCAGTGAAAAAACTAGACGTGGTCGTTCACAAGACAATCAAGTATCTGGAATCTCACGGTTGGATTATCAACCGAGACAAGTCAGCCCTAAAAACCAGTCAAAAGTCTGGAATACTTGGGGCTAAGGTTGGATTCAGGCCAGAGAAAAATATTCTTGCCTCGAGGAAAGGTGTTGTCTTTGAAAGATGTGATCCACTTAGTGGGTACAAAAAAGACAGCCGTCCATACGCCTGTATATGAGGCTGCTGGGAAAAATGGTGGCATCATTCGAAGCAGTACCCTACGGTCAATTCCATTCAAGGAATTTGCAAGGGGCCATACTGTCAGCCTGGAACAAAAAAGTTCAGGCCCTAGACTTACAATGTCCTTGTCCCCTTCCGTTCGCAAGAGCCTCCGTTGGTGGTTGGTTCCCCAGAATCTGGAAAAAAGGGAAATCCTTCAGTCCGATTTCTTGGAAGGTGGTCACTACAGATGCCAGCCTTATAGGCTGGGGAGCAGTACTGGAGCAATGGTCTCTCCAGGGCAGATGGTCGGATGCAGAAAAGGCCCTGCCCATCAATCTCTTAGAGATACGAGCAGCCCGGTATGCCCTAGTAGCATGGACATCCAAACTCCAAGGGTCCCCTGTCAGAATTCAATCACACAATGCCACAGCAGTGGCATATATCAATCATCAGGGGGGCACCAGGAGTCGTGCAGCCCAGAGGGAAGTAAATTACATCCTGAAATGGGCAGAAAGATATGTCCCAGCCATATCTGCGGTATTTATTCCAGGAGTGGAGAATTGGAAGGCGGACTTTCTAAGTCGCCAGCAATTATGCCCAGAGGAAGGGTCCCTTCACCCCGATGTTTTCTGGACAATATGTCAGCGGTGGGGAACATCGGATGTAGATCTTCTAGCATCCAGATTCAACGCAAAGGTGGACAGGTTTGTCTCTCGGACAAGGGATCCCCTAGCTTGCGGCTCGGATGCCCTAGTGTTCCCTTGGGATCAGTTCAAGCTGATATATGCATTCACACCGCCACAATGGTTACCTCGATGACTCCGCAGAATCAGGGTAGAAAAGGAACCAGTGATTCCGGTGGCTCCAGCGTGGCCCCGAAGAGCGTGGTACGCGGAGATTGTAAAATGTCAGTGGGGAGTCCTTGGTCTCTCCCACGTCGTCCGGACCTGCTTTCGCAAGGACCGATATACTACCCTTCCTTACCAGCCCTAGGTTTGATGGCCTGGCTATTGAAGCCCACATTCTAAAAAAGAGAGGGCTCTCTAATCCTGTGGTATCTACCATGATCAATGCCAGGAAGCCGGTATCCAGGCAGATCTACTATAGAATCTGGAAGGCGTACATCGCGTGGTGTGAGGCCAAGAAATGGCATCCACATAAGTACGTAATAGGTAGGATTCTGGACTTCCTACAGTGGGCTGTAGATAGGAAGCTTGCCTTGAGTACTATCAAGGGTCAGATTTCGGCCTTGTCAATATTTTTTCAAAGGCCCTTGGCTTCGCATTCACTAGTCAAAGCCTTTATACAAGGAGTGATGCGTATTAGTCCTCCGGTTAATATTCCCATATGTCCATGGGATCTAAACTTGGTTCTGTCGGTTCTACAGAAACAACCATTTGAACCATTACATCATATTTCTTTGGTGCTTCTCACCAGGAAATAGATTTTTCTAGTAGCCATTTGTTCGGCTAAAAGAGTGTCGGAATTAGCAGCTATGTCCTGTAAGGAGCCATATCTGGTTATCCATAAGGACAGAGTAGTGTTACGTCCTCATCCAGCCTTTCTTCCTAAGGTGGTATTGAGGTTTCATTTGAACCAAGATGTGGTTCTTCCTTCTTTTTTCCCCAAACCTACTTCGGTAGAGGAAAAGTTATTGCATTCTTTGGATGTAGTAAGAGCAGTTAAAGCTTATCTAAAGGCCACTGCTCAGATTCGCAGAACGGATACTTTGGTTATTCTGCCGGAAGGCCCCAGAGAGGGTCAGGCAGCGTCAAAATCTACTTTAGCCAAGTGGATTCGACAGGTCATAATACAAGCCTATGGCTTGAGAAGGAGACCGCCTCCGTTCAAAGTTAGAGCGCACTCCACGAGAGCAGTTGGAACTTCATGGGCAGTGCATCACCAGGCCTCCCTGGCTCAAATCTGTAAGGCCACAACATGGTCTTCAGTACACACGTTTACTAGGTTCTACCAGGTGGACGTTAGAAGTCAGGAGGATGTCGCCTTTGGGCGCAGTGTGTTGCAGGCCGCAAAAGATCCTCATGTCTGATAGCGCTCAGCTTATATATGGTGTATCCCCCCCCCCTCATTGGGCATTGCTTTAGGACATCCCATTAGTAATGACTATGTCGCTCTGTGTCCCGTGATGTACGAGAAAGAAAAATAGGATTTTTATAACAGCTTACCTGTAAAATCCTTTTCTTGGAGTACATCACGGGACACAGAGCGACATAGTCATTACTAATGGGTTATATAGATACCGTCAGGTGCTGGCACTGGCAACTTCCAAAACCGGAAGTACCCTCCCCTATATAAGCCCCTCCCATCCGGGAGCACCTCAGTTTTGTAGCAAAGCAATAAGTGTCCCTAAAGAGGGGTGGGAGCTCTGTGTCCCGTGATGTACTCCAAGAAAAGGATTTTACAGGTAAGCTGTTATAAAAATCCTATTTTCTTTCTCGTACATCACGGGACACAGAGCGACATAGTCATTACTAATGGGATGTCCTAAAGCAATGCCAAATGAGGGGGGGGATACACCATATATAAGCTGAGCGCTATCAGACATGAGGATCTTTTGCGGCCTGCAACACACTGCGCCCAAAGGCGACATCCTCCTGACTTCTAACGTCCACCTGGTAGGACCTAGTAAACGTGTGTACCGAAGACCATGTTGCGGCCTTACAGATTTGAGCCAGGGAGGCCTGGTGATGCACTGCCCATGAAGTTCCAACTGCTCTCGTGGAGTGCGCTCTAACTTTGAACGGAGGCGGTCTCCTTCTCAAGCCATAAGCTTGCATAATGACCTGTCGAATCCACTTGGCTAAAGTAGATTTTGACGCTGCCTGACCCTTTCTGGGGCCTTCCGGCAGAATAAACAAAGTATCCGTTCTGCGAATCTGAGCAGTGGCTTTTAGATAAGCTTTAACTGCTCTTACTACATCCAAAGAATGCAATAACTTTTCCTCTACCGAAGTAGGTTTGGGGAAAAAAGAAGGAAGAACCACATCTTGGTTCAAATGAAACCTCGATACCACCTTAGGAAGAAAGGCTGGATGAGGACGTAACACTACTCTGTCCTTATGGATAACCAGATATGGCTCCTTACAGGACATAGCTGCTAATTCCGATACTCTTTTAGCCGAACAAATGGCTACTAGAAAAATCAATTTCCTGGTGAGAAGCACCAAGGAAATATGCTGTAATGGTTCAAATGGTTGTTTCTGTAGAACCGACAGAACCAAGTTTAGATCCCATGGACATATGGGAATATTAACCGGAGGACTAATACGCATCACTCCTTGTATAAAGGCTTTGACTAGTGAATGCGAAGCCAAGGGCCTTTGAAAAAATATTGACAAGGCCGAAATCTGACCCTTGATAGTACTCAAGGCAAGCTTCCTATCTACAGCCCACTGTAGGAAGTCCAGAATCCTACCTATTACGTACTTATGTGGATGCCATTTCTTGGCCTCACACCACGCGATGTACGCCTTCCAGATTCTATAGTAGATCTGCCTGGATACCGGCTTCCTGGCATTGATCATGGTAGATACCACCGCATTAGAGAGCCCTCTCTTTTTTAGAATGTGGGCTTCAATAGCCAGGCCGTCAAACCTAGGGCTGGTAAGGAAGGGTGGTATATCGGTCCTTGCGAAAGCCGGACGACGTGGGAGAGTCCAAGGACTCCCCACTGAAATTTTACAATCTCCGCGTACCACGCTCTTCGGGGCCACGCTGGAGCCACTGGAATCACTGGTTTCTTTTCTACCCTGATTCTGCGGAGTAATCGAGGTAACCATTGTGGCGGTGTGAATGCATATATCAGCTTGAACTGATCCCAAGGGAACACTAGGGCATCCGAGCCGCAAGCTAGGGGATCCCTTGTCCGAGAGACAAACCTGTCCCCCTTTGCGTTGAATCTGGATGCTAGAAGATCTACATCCGATGTTCCCCACCGCTGACATATTGTCCAGAAAACCTCGGGGTGAAGGAACCCTTCCTCTGGGCCTAATTGCTGGCGACTTAGAAAGTCCGCCTTCCAATTCTCCACTCCTGGAATGAATACCTCAGATATGGCTGGGACATATTTTTCTGCCCATTTCAGGATGTAATTTACTTCCCTCTGGGCTGCACGACTCCTGGTGCCCCCCTGATGATTGATATATGCCACTGCTGTGGCATTGTCTGATTGCATTCTGACAGGGGACCCTTGGAGTTTGGATGTCCATGCTACTAGGGCATACCGGGCTGCTCGTATCTCTAAGAGATTGATGGGCAGGGCCTTTTCTGCATCCGACCATCTGCCCTGGAGAGACTATTGCTCCAGTACTGCTCCCCAGCCTATAAGGCTGGCATCTGTAGTGACCACCTTCCAAGAAATCGGACTGAAGGATTTCCTTTTTTCCAGATTCTGGGGAACCAACCACCAACGGAGGCTCTTGCGAACGGAAGGGGACAAGGACATTGTAAGTCTAGGGCCTGAACTTTTTTGTTCCAGGCTGACAGTATGGCCCCTTGCAAATTCCTTGAATGGAATTGACCGTAGGGTACTGCTTCGAATGATGCCACCATTTTTCCCAGCAGCCTCATATACAGGCGTATGGACGGCTGTCTTTTTTGTACCCACTAAGTGGATCAAATCTTTCAAAGACAACACCTTTCCTCGAGGCAAGAATATTTTTCTCTGGCCTGAATCCAACCTTAGCCCCAAGTATTCCAGACTTTTGACTGGTTTTTAGGCCTGACTTGTCTCGGTTGATAATCCAACCGTGAGATTCCAGATACTTGATCGTCTTGTGAACGACCACGTCTAGTTTTTTCACTGAGTGGTCTATCAGCAACAAGTCATCCAGATATGCCATTATCATTACACCTTGTGTTCTTAGATTGGCCAATAAAGGGCCAGAATTTTTGTAAACACTCGTGGTGCTGTGGCCAAACCGAAGGGTAAGGCTCTGAACTGAAAATGGCGCCCTTCTACTGCAAAGCGTAGAAATTTTTGGTGGACTGGAAAGATGGGAATGTGCAAATAAGCATCTTTGATGTCGATCGTGGCTAACCAATCCTCCCCTTGTAGGGCAGTGGCCACCGATCGGATCGACTCCATCGGAAAGTCCTGATATACAGGAATTTGTATAGCCCTTTTAGAATTAATATGGGCCTCCCGTCCGCGTTTGCTTCGGGACTGTAAAGAGGTTTGAGTAAAACCCGAACCCTCATTCTTCCAGGGGAACCTCCATAATTACTCCTTGGAGCAATAGTTGTTCTAGTGCCAACAGGAGGGACTCTCTCTTCCGGGGATCCCTTGGCACGTTTGACCTCAAAAATGGGAAGGAGGAGAGTCTTTTAACTCCAAACTGTATCCCAAACCTACTGCGGAGAGCACCTATCTGTCTTGATCGTGTCCCGCCAGGTCTCTTGCGAACAACTGGAGTCCTCCCCCCACCCGACTGAGTGGGGGCTTCATGAATTTAACTTTGGGGGAGGTTTTGTACCTCCCCTGACCCAGGGTTTCTCATTACCCTGCTACTGTCCCTGTTTTTTACCCCCGGGATTTGACCGAGGAGGCCGTCGGAACTGTTACACAGCCGATGCCCCAGGGACTGGAGAAGCAGGCCTCTTAAAGAGGGACCTCTAACTCTGCTTTTAACCGGCAAGAGCGTATTTTTACCGCTGGAAATTTTCTGGATATATTTGTCCAGGTTTTCCCTGAATAAGCGTTCACCATGAAATGGGACGCTAACCAGCCATTCTTTACAGGGAGCTTCAGCAGACCAGTTTTTGAGCCATAGGAGCCTACGCATATGTACTATAGACAGCGTAAGGCGGGAGGCCTGATGGACTGAATCCTCTATGGCGTCAACCGCAAAGCCTAAGGCTCTAGGTAGATCAGCTAGGGCAAAGCCTGCTGATCTGTCAAGTCCCTCAAGACCTGTTTCAACTGATCCTTCACTGCTTAGCAGACCCCAATAGCTGCTACTGCTGGTTGTATCACCAAGCAGATTTTCATAAGGACTCCAATCTTTTATCTATTGGGTTCTTGAACATTTGGACATTATCCACTGGACATGTCAGTGATTTATACATACAAGAGATGGCTGCGTCCATTGTAGGGAGCTTCAATTTTTTTTTTTTTTTTTTTTGATGAACTTATCCTCCATGGGATAGACCACCGGAAATCTCTTGGGGGAATAAATATTTTCTCAGGACGTTCCCAATCCTGGTAAACGAGCCCTTTCAGTAAAGGGTGAAGTGGAAAAGAACAAACAGTCTGGGGGCTTCTAGCGACCCCAACGAGGATACAGTAGTGGTTGATGGTTCCGCAAGGTGCATTTTTAAATGCTGATCGGACCATGTTAGTCAGAGACTGAACCCATAATCTTTCAGCTTGAGATGCTGAGAAAAGGTTCCCCCACTGTTGATTCCTCTATAACAGAATCAACCTTATCCTGATCCCCTTCAGGCAGGTCGATCCCTGTATGGGACTGTTGCTCTGCTAACAGGCACTCTGAAGGAGGAGACGGAGATCGGGCGTGCTTTCCCTGACAGGGATGCAGCGATAAATGTTGACAATCTCTCTCTAATCCTCCCAGAGCTGAGGAAAAAACCTCCTCTGTTACATACACAGGAGCAGGTGACTGAGGACAGCCACAGTACCAAGTACCCCTGCGGGGTCTCTACGGTCACTTACCTCTGAACTTCAGGGGAGACTGGTGCAGCAGAAGCATGCCCAAGATCCTCAGAGCCCGATGAGACCCCCTTCGCTTCCTGGAAGATTCAGTTCCGGAGCTTCTGGACGGCATATTCCTAAGCCTAAAGCTGAGGTATTCCAGCCGTAATACACCACTTTTACTGAGAATAGTCTAGCACAATTGCTGCTATATCACAGTTGGTGTCTACTAATGTGCCTTTCTAGGGGATGCCTGTATCAACCGCTTGCTGTATGCCTTTAAATGTTGCCAGCTCTGTCTCTGTACTTCATAGCCAGCTCACTACAATATTGTGTTTTTTTTTTTTTTTTTTTTTTTTTAACTGCTGGGACGCCCGCACATGCGCAGAAGCGCTGCGGCGCGCACAGAGCGTCATCCCCCAGGCTCCGCCCCCTTTCCCGGCTCACCTCTATATATAGAGGCGCGTGCACGCGCACGCGCGCGGGCACGTGCGCCTTCGGTGCTAATTTTAAATATGGTAACAAGGGACAGGAGCCAGGGCCCCTCTTTGCCGCAGGCCGGGGGATGGACGAGCACTGCAACATGGCAGAGGAAGCAGTTTCTTATAAGAGAACTCACCATCTGCCTGGACTTTGCTCTGCTGAGAAGAAGCTAGTCCACATGACAAGAAAACATTCCACAGCGGCCTCTAGTGGACAAACACAGGTACCGCAGTCTAATATATTAAATATATATAAAAAAAATTTTTTTTTTTTTTCTTGACCACCATTAAAAATTATTACATTTTTTTAGTAGTTACAGGCATGCACAGAATTTTGCGGGAATACCATTAGGTAACAGACAGACAAATTAGGCTTGGGGGTCCCCCAATAGAACCAAGTTCCTGGGGGCCCCCACTTACCTGTTCCCCGCCGCAGGACTTTGTTTGGTCCACAAAAGCCCAAACTTCACCTATCACAGCAGGCATTGTAATCAAACCTTCAGGGACCGGGTTCCCAAGGATTCCACTCCCCTGGACCTGTATAGCACCCTGCACAGAAAACATCTTGGTCGTGGGTATGACCAGAGCTCTGGATCCCAGGGTCCAGCTCTCCTAAGAGAAGCATTACAGGCAAAACCTTGCTCTTCTCTGCAAGGCCCGGGTACCGACCGTTTAGCTATGAAGCTTTTTTGGTCGGATCCGGAATAGCTTACTGAGGCCCAAAAGAACCTGTACACAAGCTCAGTGAAAAACACATGTTTCTTCTTGGCCAACACCTTAGACACTGGCAAAAAACTGAGGTGCTCCCGGATGGGAGGGGCTTATATAGGGGAGGGTACTTCCGGTTTTGGAAGTTGCCAGTGCCAGCACCTGACGGTATCTATATAACCCATTAGTAATGACTATGTCGCTCTGTGTCCCGTGATGTACGAGAAAGAAATAGGATTTTTATAACAGCTTACCTGTAAAATCCTTTTCTTGGAGTACATCACGGGACACAGAGCTCCCGCCCCTCTTTGGGGACACTTATTGCTTTGCTACAAAACTGAGGTGCTCCCGGATGGGAGGGGCTTATATAGGGGAGGGTACTTCCGGTTTTGGAAGTTGCCAGTGCCAGCACCTGACGGTATCTATATAACCCATTAGTAATGACTATGTCGCTCTGTGTCCCGTGATGTACTCCAAGAAAAGGATTTTACAGGTAAGCTGTTATAAAAATCCTATTATTTCAGCCACATTGGAGGGTTTTCCAGCATGAATGGCCTGTGTAAGGTCATGATACAGCATCTCAATTGGACTTAAGTCTGGGCTTTGACTAGGCCACTCCAAAACCTACATTTTGCTTTGTTTGAACCATTTGGAGGTGGACTTGCTGTTGTGTTTCGTATCATTGTCCTGCTGCTCAACCCAAGTGCACTTGAGCTTGAGGTCACGAACTGATGGCCGGACATTCTCCTTTAGGATTTTCTGGTAGAGCTCAGAATTCATGGGTCCATCAATTATGGCAAGTCGTCCAGGTCCTGAAGCTGCAAAGCAGCCCCAGACCATCACGCTACCACCACGTCTAACTGTTGGTATGATGATCTTGTTATGAAATGCTGTATTAGTTTTATGCCAGATGTAACGGGACGCACACCTTCCAAAAAGTTACATTTTTTTCTCGTCAGTCCACAGAATATTTGTCTAAAAGTCTTGGATAATCAAGATGTTTGGTAAATGTGAGATGAGCCTTTGTGTTTTGTGGTCAGCAGTGGCTTTGGCCTTGGAACTCTCCCATGGATGCCATTTTTGCCCAGTCTTTCTTATTGTTGAATCATGAACTGTGATCTTACCTGAGGCAAGTGAGGCCTGCAGTTCTTTTCGATGTTGTTCTGGGTTCTTTCATGGCCTCCTGGATGATTCGTCGTCATGCTCTTGGAGTCATTTTTGTAGGCCGGCCACTCCTGGGAAGGTTCCCCACTGTCCCTAGTTATCTATATTTGTGGATAATGGCTTCCCCGTGGTTCACTGGAGTTCCAAAGCCTTAAAAATGGCTTTGAAACCCTTCTTAGACTGATACATGTTTGTTTCTAATCTGTTCTTGAATTTTTTTAGATTGTGGCATGATGTGTGGCTTTTTGTGATCTGTTGGCGTGCTTCACTTTGTCAGACAGCTTCTATTAAGGTGATTTCTTGATTCAACAGGTCTGGCAGTAATCAGGCCTGGGTATGGCAAGTGAAATTTTAACTTGGCTTTTCAAAAAATTGTGGTTAATCACAGTCCATCATGATTCAGCATGGGAGGGGAAATTACTTTTTCACATAGGGCCAGGCAAGTTTGAACAGCTTTTTTCCCTTTAATAAATGAAATAATAATTTTAAAAACTGCATCTTGGATTTACTCGGGTTATCTTTGTGTAATAATAACATTTGTTTGATTTGAATCATTTAAGTGTGAGAAATAGGCAAAAAAAAAATCAGGAAGGGGTCAAATACTTTTTCACAGCACTGTATAACCAGATTTTGGTAGAATGTGAAGTCAATAAATTATCAGCTTTAATGCGGTTAATTGAAAGATCGAATTGAAGGAAGATCGAAACAACAGGGGAAGAAAATAGGTGGAAAGTGATTGGATTCTTCTATTGTCTTCAGTCGATCAAAACCAACATTTTATTTCTTTGATTGCGTTGCATAGTTCACAGAAAATGGAATCAAAACTTTGATCACTTTATCAAACTGCTAGGATAAGTTCACCTTTGGGAACATGTTACACGCATCGCCCATTTCAAGGATGTAACATACTCCTGCAGCCCCCCTCCCCCCAATTTCCCAACTGTCCTTCTATTGCACTTCTAATGCAAGCTCACAATATGCAGTGAAATTGGAGAGAAGAGTTTATAACCGTTGGCCCATGGGCTGAAAGAAAGGAATCTATTTTGTGTACAGTAACCAAAGGTAGTTTTGCCGAAGTGCCTGCTGAAAACCTAAAACTCATTAGCATCCTGTACTATTTATACCATCATTCCTCTTTTGTTGAAAAAGATTGTCTCTTCCTCTGCCCATCCTTTTCCTTTAGAATATCTCTATCATCTTCAGGCGTCTCCAGTAGCCCTGATATCCAGTTTAGACTCCTTTCCCAGATTAGTCCATTTCTGTATATGCTGTAGAAGACACAAAAATGACTTGATGAATGAAGCCATCAGGTGCCTCTGCCATGTAATGTAATTATGGGATTGTGTTGTTATCATAGACACCCGGTTGACAGATGGTCAGACGATCACTATGAAAGGGAGAGAAGACAAGCGGACTGGGACTTCCACAAAGACAGTTTCTTCTGTGCTGTGCCAAGTGAGTTTTTTTTATTTTTTATTCCCCCCTTCCTTCCTTTTTTTTTTCTGCTAGCAATGATCATGATAGCCGCACTGAAACTAGATTGATGATCACGGCCCAAGGTCACCAAATGACCACGTTTCAGTGTGAAAATGTACAATACTTGACAGCAGTTTTGTTTAATAGACTAAAAGGGCCCAAGGTTTAAAGATGAAAAAAGTGCGTGTAAATGATGCATGTGTTTTTAAGGAAAATGGTATTCTCAAAGCAAACCAGTGTCCATGCAGGGTAATGGTATATTCATGCCAGATGCGGTGGGACTGCATTGGGTGGCTGTTCCAGCGCAGTCCCAGTGTATGACCAGGTAAAATGCTGTGCAGTACTTTTTTCCAGGGCAGCACAGTGCAAGGTAATCCGCAGCCACCAATTGTCTCTGACACTTCAATAAAGTTAATAAAAAAAAAAAGTGAACAATGTAATGCGCAGAAATTAGCGCTTTGGCAGTGTGGCAATCCCGCCAGACCGCACCACACACCAGATGCTGCATTGTAACGCAGAGGCTGTTGTGAATTGGCCTTAAGGGCCGGTGTACACCACATGCAGTACAGTGCCCTTTTCTGCATGCAAAGTAGTTAAATGGGTTTCAATGGTATATTTCACACCAGTTCGGTGTGTTCAGTGCTTTTCAGTTCCAGAAAAAAAACTACAACATGCTGCTTTTTCCTGCACAGAACTGTACTGGAACACAGTAGAACATCAAAGCACTGGACCCCAGTGCAATAGGAAAAAAAGAGAACCTCCTGAAATGCATCAAAAGCATCCTCAATGGATCTGGAGGACTTTTTTGTGGTGTGAACTGGCCCTAAAACCGCAGACTTGCTGTAATATCCTCTTCCTCTGGCATATACCTTTTTACTTTGTTTTCCCACCAAGCATGCGACTCATTTACTCTCTACTGATACTGTGATAGCTGCCACATGGGGTAGACCATAGTCCTATGTAAGCCCCAGCTAGAGTAACTTGGAGCATACACAGGGCATCCTTTCCTGATTTCCAGCAGCTGATGGTGCAAAGAAGCAATGGAAAGGTATGTGTTGCTTTGGCAGGGTGGCATTAAAGTGAACCTGTTACTTTGTCCTACATGGGTAGGATACGCGGGTATGCAGCTGTTGAAATAATTTTGTGTGTTGGTTTGAACTTTCTGTACAAATGTGAACCTCCTATAAGGCTTTCTGGATTAGGGGCCTGGCCACCCTGATGCATAGTTGCCCCTTCTCAGTTAAATCTGTATTGAGTAGAGTTGAAACCAACTCGGACAATTGTCTTACCTAAAATTACAGGTCTACTTGGCTCACTGTAGAAGTATGGCCTGGTGTAATGTATCTCTCTATCTTTAGTGAACTTTTTTTTAAACAAATACACAGTATAGACTTGGGGGGGCAATTTTTGGCCCGTACCTCTTCTGCCCTCAGAGGGTCATCTGCTTGCAATTCACACCAAGCAGACAGTGGCTGGGCTCATCCTGTGAGGCTTTTCTTGGATGCCGCTTCCTCTTGGGTGACATCACAGATCACATGACAAAAAGCAAAGGATGCATCAGGAAGTGTCACTGCCCTCACTAGCTACCTTGGTGGGACTAGCATGTTTTTGGGATGGTTTGGAAGTGTTTGATCTGGAGAATGTAGAGAGGAATGAGCCCAAGATGCAGTGCACCCAGAAAAGATTCACAGCGCTTCACTTTTTCCACATTTTATGTTACAGCCTTTCCAAAATGCATTAAATTCATTTCTTTCCTCAAAATTCTATAAACGATACCCCATAATGACAAAGTGAAAGAAGTTTGTTTTGAAATCTTTGCAAATTTATTAAAAATGAAAAAAATTACATGTAATAAGTATTCATAGCCTTTGCTCTATACTTTTGTTGAAGCACCTTTGGCACCATTTACAGCCTCAAATCTTTTGAGTATGATTCTACAAGCTCGGCACACCTATTTTTGGGCAGTTTCTCCCAGGACCTCTCAAGCTCCAGGTTGATGGTGGAGCATTGGTAAACTAACATTTACCGTCCAACAATAAAATAATGCATTACTCGGTTACATTCACTGACACATCCAACAACTGTAGTTTTATATATGCAAAATCAAATAAATGTGCACTTCCTATCAACAGATATACTAATATAGTGCATATATGCCTCCATCGCCCCTCAAGTATGACTAGATCGCATATAATTGTCTAAATCCAAAATGATCTTCTAACTATTATGCCGCGTACACACGATCGATTTTCTCGACGGTGAAAACACCGTCGAGAAAATCGACGGGAAAAATGAGGGAACGGCTTGCTCCCCTACACACGGCCGTTTTTCCCGACATTTTTTTTTTGGTCGAGAAAAACAACCGTGTGTGGGCTCCGTGGCAGTGTTTCCCTATGGGAAAACTGCCGTGGAAAAAACGATGGGAATCACGACGAGAAAAATTAGAGCATGTTCTAATTTTTCTCGTCGTGATTAATGCCGTTTTTCCCGTCGGGGAAAAATGACAAAAAGCCCACACACGGTCGTTTTTCTTGTTAAAAAAAAAAAAGAAATTTTTCCCGACGGGAAAAATGATCGTGTGTACGCGGCATTATGGTCTAGTCGGACACACCAACACTCTCTGGTATACCAATTCCTTTGGGCCAGGGGTATTCGGCCAACTTCCCTTGAGCTTTTCTAGGAGCAAAGCCTTGCCCACAGATGCCACACTGGACTTGTGTGTAGTGGGATCTGGAGAATTCCACATTTACCAGAAGTAACCTACGGGCGAGAAAGGAACTTCCCACCGCTATCCTAGGATGCTCATCCTCAATGACCTTCTCCAAAACATTCAGTAGGCAACCTTTAGGTTTCAAAGGGAGCTGTACCCCAAATACCATATTTAATGTTTCTAGTAAGGATGTAATTTAGGGCAATGCCATAGTAAATGGATTAGGAGACAAAAGGGAACTGACATCTGCAAGATTGTATTGGTTTAACAGTCACCACATCCCAAAAATTAAGTAAAAAACAAAAAACCCCCTCAGAGGTGGGACTTTGAAAGTGACTGCAAAACACACAAAGTATATTGAAATTGTATAGATTTAATAAATAAGTACAAAAAGGACAAATGAATATAAATCACATGAATTGTGTAAAAGTCCAGAAAATTGGTTGCGTGGGTAAGGAGAAAAATTGAAACATTGATAGTCAAACCCGACAGCTGTTTCGGTTACGCCCTTCTTCGGGGGAATTGTAGACATACAGTTCAATAAGACAGACAAACTCTGTTGAATACATAATATAGTACAGATAAATATCACGATGTATGCATATACATACATTACAAACAGTCATATAAAAAAATATATATATTAAATAAATATATGCTTACAGTAATCTATCCAAAGAGAAATAAATATTTGGTGCACCGGGGGACCACATGCACGGCAGTAAATGTGGGGTGAAAAAAGAGAACACCCCACCAATGAGGGGGCTCCAAGATCGATGGGGTCCAATATCCCAACAACGGGGGTCCCCAGGCGACGACACGCAGACAGGCCAGAGAGAGACCAAGGAATCCGGTAAGGTAATTATCTAAAAGACAAATTTATGAAGGGTGGGAGGCAAAAGGGGGAAATCACATTAGTGAGTCCCTAATATGTAGTAAAGTCCCCCCATAGACCCCAGCCCTATAGACCCTAACTTAAGTCCCATATATAGATAGTGTGAATTCATCCATTACATGTATAATGAGTGTCCAAGGAAACCTACCAGTATGGAAAAGTATTCCAGATCAGGGAGGTGTCTGGTGGAAACTTGAAACGGCTTCAAAAGTAGAGGGAGTCCTCAATACAACAATTGCGTCCAATATGCACTATTGTAGTGATGAAGCAAATATGTGCATCGTTTCAATCTGATTTAAATCCAGAGAATCTAAAGGGTAATATGGATGGAAAAACAGGGGACAATAGGTAGATATAGCATTAAATATGTCCAAGGTAAATAAACAAAATACAAAGTTTCAAGGAACTGTCCTATAAGAGTTTACCTGTAGGGATCCCGGGTGTCCCAATGATCGCTGCGTGAGGTACCTCGTGTGGACTCCGACTGGTCCTTGAGAGCTTTAAATGGTGTCTCAAAGACATCTGCGCATGCGTCAGAAAGCGCCGGTAAACGACGCAGACGTAGTGACGTCAGTGCGCTATCCGTCGCGTACCTATGACGCTCCGGACGGGCACATAAAGAAATAGACGTTAATGAACAGGAATGTGAGATGTCTCTCTATGCAGAGAGTGTGCCGCAGTATGTCTGAAAGGAACACATAGGTATAGCTGTATAATCCCTGCCATTCCGTGCCAAAGAGAGTACCCGTGTATATAATGAGACCCGACAGCAGGGAGGAGGAAGAAAAAGGATTGATATTATTATAAATATACTAGGAGTTATGTATCTCTATATTATATTGAAACTCCATGTTATCCAAAATTTTACTTTAAATAAACTCTTCAATCTAAATATGAATTATATATTGAAAGTTATTAGAAATAAAAAAGTAAAGATGTAAAAAAATGGAAAGAAGAGAATTAAATAATAATAGTCAGTCATAATTCAAAGAGAATTGGAGCAATATCATTCATTGTTTACATGGAAAATGATATTTACATTCATATTCCATGGAGAAATTGTATATCGACTATAACATTATATCTATTAGAAATTGCATAACAATAATAATCAAATAGATGAAAGCCTCCCTCTGATACAATGGATGTTTGTTAATATAGTAAAAAGGCACATATAGGGCAGGCAGGTTCCCAGTGTCGAATCCAGAGGTTAAAGTCGCCAATAGGGGGCCCCCCGCGCGGCATCCGCCCAAAGACCGTCCCAAGTGGCGGTAATTGGCAGATGACGCGCGCCGACGCATAAATGCAAATAAATGCATAAAAAGGGGGGTAAAAGAGGCCAATCCCCCCAGAAAGAAAAAAGGGGGGGGGGAAAAACCTGGCGGCCCAACTCACCCCCTGTGTGCGCCGTGTGAGGAACAATGAGCCCACTGGGAGCCCCAAACTGACGTATGCATGCGGGTCACCGGTACATCAAAAGGAGATAAAAATAAATATAAATAAAAAATGGGGGAAATCTGGGGGAGAGAAAGGGGAGAGGGGGAAAAAAAAAAAGGGGGGGGGGGGAGTCCATTGATGGTAGGAGATACATTGTCTCACCTGTACTTCTATTCTTCCCACCCCCCTGAGGAGAAACCCTCAAGAAAAGGACGATAACTTATAAGATCGTTCAATCCTGGAGGCATGGTGGCATTTAGGGTAAAGATCCATCTAGTCTCTCTTTGTAGGAGAGTTCTGTTCCAATCTCCTCCTCTGTTGCTGGGGTGTACCCTGTCCAGAATTAAGAATTTTATTCTGGGAATTCTACTATTATGGATATCTTTTATATGGCGTCCAAGGGGAAGGTCTGGGTCACATTTCTTCATACAGGTGATATGTCTAGCCGCTCTCTTGAAGAATGGCTGTTTGGTTTTGCCAATGTAGAATGATCCACATTGGCATGTGAGTAGATAAACTACTCCTTCCGTTTTGCAGTTCGCAAAATGAATGGGTTTGAAGATTTTGCCATTAGGTAGTGATGCTTTTTCATCAATATTCATATATTGGCATAAATTGCAACCTCCACATCGATATGTGCCAGGTCGCCTACATGGGTCAACCCGGAATTCACCCGTGTATTCACTCTGTATTAGGTTATCCTTTATTGAATCTGCCTTCCGATAGGTAATTGCCGGTTGAGCCGGCACAAAGGAGGCTAGAGAGGGATCGATCTGCAAAAGATGCCAGTATTTGGAAATAATTTTTCTAATCTGTTCGCTTTGTCTATTAAATTTGGTAATAATCCGTATAGTATTAGAATCAAAATTGTCGGGTTTGATGCTGGGTTGTTTTTTTGTTAGAAGTTGATCCCTAGATTTTAGGGTAGCCCTTCTAAAAGATTTTTTAAGGCTATTAAGAGAGTAGCCTCGTATCAAAAGGCGGTCTCTGAGGGCATTTGCTTCATTCTGAAACGTAGCATCATTCGTACAGTTTCGGCGTAGCCGTAAATATTGTCCGTATGGAATTGATTTTACTAACGATGTAGGATGTGCACTCCCCGCATGTAGTATAGAATTGCATGCTGTATCTTTGCGATATAGTGCACTTGTTAGTTTACCATTTGTGTCCTTAAGTATAGTGATATCTAAAAAATTAACGGACGTCTCACTATACGTCATGGTGAATGTAAGGTTGTAGGAGTTATCATTCATAGCATCCAAGCAGGACAACAATAGTTCTGGAGTGCCTATCCAGACGATAAAGATATCGTCGATGTAACGACTCCAGTTGACAATATATTCAGTCATAGGCAAAAGGCTCTCTTCAGATAGAAAATTCTGTTCCCACTCCCCCAGATACAGGTTGGCGTAGGAAGGGGCGCAGCAAGTCCCCATTGCCACGCCCTGTATCTGGAGGTAGTGGGACCCATCAAACGAAAAGGCATTGCAGGTAAGAATATGTTCAAGAGCAGAAAGCAAAAATAAATCGAAAGAACGATTATCACGATGCGATTGGGATAAGATATGTCTGATTACCCCAATGCCCCGCTGGTGGGGGATGGAGCTATATAGGGCTTCTACATCAACAGCCACCAGCAGGGCATTGGGGGGCACAGACATCTCATCCAATTGATTGAGTAAATGCATTGTATCTTTCACAAAAGAAGGCAAGTTGTTCACGTAAGGACGAATTTGTTCATCTATGAACTTACTAAGGTTCTCCGTGATGCTACCACATCCCGATACGATGGGGCGGCCTGGTGGCATAGTTTGATTTTTGTGCACCTTAGGAAGACTATAGAAAGTCGGAATTCTGGGATGAAGAGTTCTGATAAAGTTCCAAATCTGCAGATCGATTGTCCTGTTCGTATAGGCCCCATCGATCAGTATATAGAAGGCATCATTGAATTTCCCAATCATGGTTCTTGAGATTTTTCTATACCAATCACTGTTGTTTAGTATTTTTAAACACATCTCCTTGTATTGGAGATTCCCCATGATCACAATATTGCCCCCTTTATCTGCCGGTTTTATTGTCAGATGAATCTGTTTAGTCAGATTCTCAAGGGCCTTTTTTTCACCTTCAGTTAAATTAGATGATGTTTCACCCTTGCGGTTGATATTAAGCTTCTTAATGTCATTGGTTGTCATAGTCAGAAAGGCTCCCAGGTTGATATTGGTACCTATCACAGGAAATTTATCGGATTTCTTTTTTAAAGAAGATTGTATCTTCGGTAAGGTGACCTTTTTCTTGTTAGTCGTGGGTAATACATCGCATGTCAATAGACTATCCAAGTCAATCCTGTCTATAAGATCTGTATTTACATTATCCGTGGATAGATCAACCAGGGTCTGTACATCATGTTCATGTTGAATTGCAGTTTTATCTTTTTCTCTTACTTTAGTAGAGACTTCCGTTTTGGTATACATGCTTTTCAATAACAGTTTCCTAGAAAATAACTGCAAGTCCTTAATTACCTCAAATTTGTCCAAATCTGAACTTGGACAGAAATTCAAACCCCTGGATAGAACAGATCTCTCATCATCTGATAGTATATAATCAGATAGATTGATAATATTCAACCTATCACTACTCGTTTTGTGGCTCTTTAGCTATGATGTCATGTTGGATAAATCAATATTCATCTCTGCCAAAGGTTCGGTCACCTCTGATACATTGTTATGGGGAAATAAAATTCCCGATGTGGGTTGTTCCAGCGGCCCACCACGTGGTCCTGTTGTCTTTATATTAAAAGTCCCGTTTTGGGGAGGAATGGGCATTACTTCCAACATGCGTTTTTTTGTCTGTCCCTTGTTGGGTGATTTCCATTTGTTCTTGAGTGGTTTTTTCTTATCTGTGACCGAACGCTGGGAGGATGAGGAGAGTGAAGAATTGAGAGAATTATTGGAGCCCCTCTCAGCAGTTGCACCCCTTGTTTTAATGAATTTGGGGCGCGTGCGTGGGTTATTATTCCTTTGCCAATGGTATGCTTTTGATTCCTTAAAGGCAATCTTATCTCTCCAGAATTTTTGTTCTTTAGCCGGCAGGACATTACCAGCCAGCAAATCAAGATGGATTTTTATGCTCTCTTCTAGAGTTTTATAGTTATCAAGATTTTCGCATGGTTTGAGCTGTATATACACATTTTCAATGTCTGTATTTAGAATCGTAACTCTTCTAGAATATTCTTCCATTAAAAGCCTCATCATAGTGAGGCTACATTGTTGCAGGTTTTTTTCCCACTGTTTTTTGAAAGATTCGTCAATATTATCAAAGGTTGGGAAGATCTGAATGCGTAAACCCAACGGGTTCAGATCTTCCCTAATGTATTGTTCAAAACCCTCAATATGCCATATTAATTGTGCCTTCTTTTCCACCAACTTAGATAATTGGGAAAATAATGCTGACATTTCAGAAGTTTGAGCTTCCTTTTTTGCTTGCTCTCTGTATCTAGACATATGTCCCTCAAAGTCCTTAGATTTGAACATAATGTATAATAGGCACAAAGAGACTAGAAAAATATATATAATGTGGAGGTAATCCAATGATGATACCAACAAAAAGGGGGGGGAGGGGGAAGTGAAGGGAGGGGAACTGATAAATTATATAAGCAAAATAAATTCAATATGACATCAACAGGAAATTATGTCTTTTAAATCTCCAATAAATTGTACAAAAAATTATCAATACATATATGTACATACATACCTATGCATGCAAGCATGTACACGTATGTATATAAGGATAGAACAAACCCGCAGATGTCAGAAAAAATGGGGGGTATGGGTATTTGCTACCCGGTTGTATAGGAGACAAAAGGGAACTGACATCTGCAAGATTGTATTGGTTTAACAGTCACCACATCCCAAAAATTAAGTAAAAAACAAAAAACCCCCTCAGAGGTGGGACTTTGAAAGTGACTGCAAAACACACAAAGTATATTGAAATTGTATAGATTTAATAAATAAGTACAAAAAGGACAAATGAATATAAATCACATGAATTGTGTAAAAGTCCAGAAAATTGGTTGCGTGGGTAAGGAGAAAAATTGAAACATTGATAGTCAAACCCGACAGCTGTTTCGGTTACGCCCTTCTTCGGGGGAATTGTAGACATACAGTTCAATAAGACAGACAAACTCTGTTGAATACATAATATAGTACAGATAAATATCACGATGTATGCATATACATACATTACAAACAGTCATATAAAAAAAAATATATATTAAATAAATATATGCTTACAGTAATCTATCCAAAGAGAAATAAATATTTGGTGCACCGGGGGACCACATGCACGGCAGTAAATGTGGGGTGAAAAAAGAGAACACCCCACCAATGAGGGGGCTCCAAGATCGATGGGGTCCAATATCCCAACAACGGGGGTCCCCAGGCGACGACACGCAGACAGGCCAGAGAGAGACCAAGGAATCCGGTAAGGTAATTATCTAAAAGACAAATTTATGAAGGGTGGGAGGCAAAAGGGGGAAATCACATTAGTGAGTCCCTAATATGTAGTAAAGTCCCCCCATAGACCCCAGCCCTATAGACCCTAACTTAAGTCCCAGCGGGGCATTGGGGTAATCAGACATATCTTATCCCAATCGCATCGTGATAATCGTTCTTTCGATTTATTTTTGCTTTCTGCTCTTGAACATATTCTTACCTGCAATGCCTTTTCGTTTGATGGGTCCCACTACCTCCAGATACAGGGCGTGGCAATGGGGACTTGCTGCGCCCCTTCCTACGCCAACCTGTATCTGGGGGAGTGGGAACAGAATTTTCTATCTGAAGAGAGCCTTTTGCCTATGACTGAATATATTGTCAACTGGAGTCGTTACATCGACGATATCTTTATCGTCTGGATAGGCACTCCAGAACTATTGTTGTCCTGCTTGGATGCTATGAATGATAACTCCTACAACCTTACATTCACCATGACGTATAGTGAGACGTCCGTTAATTTTTTAGATATCACTATACTTAAGGACACAAATGGTAAACTAACAAGTGCACTATATCGCAAAGATACAGCATGCAATTCTATACTACATGCGGGGAGTGCACATCCTACATCGTTAGTAAAATCAATTCCATACGGACAATATTTACGGCTACGCCGAAACTGTACGAATGATGCTACGTTTCAGAATGAAGCAAATGCCCTCAGAGACCGCCTTTTGATACGAGGCTACTCTCTTAATAGCCTTAAAAAATCTTTTAGAAGGGCTACCCTAAAATCTAGGGATCAACTTCTAACAAAAAAACAACCCAGCATCAAACCCGACAATTTTGATTCTAATACTATACGGATTATTACCAAATTTAATAGACAAAGCGAACAGATTAGAAAAATTATTTCCAAATACTGGCATCTTTTGCAGATCGATCCCTCTCTAGCCTCCTTTGTGCCGGCTCAACCGGCAATTACCTATCGGAAGGCAGATTCAATAAAGGATAACCTAATACAGAGTGAATACACGGGTGAATTCCGGGTTGACCCATGTAGGCGACCTGGCACATATCGATGTGGAGGTTGCAATTTATGCCAATATATGAATATTGATGAAAAAGCATCACTACCTAATGGCAAAATCTTCAAACCCATTCATTTTGCGAACTGCAAAACGGAAGGAGTAGTTTATCTACTCACATGCCAATGTGGATCATTCTACATTGGCAAAACCAAACAGCCATTCTTCAAGAGAGCGGCTAGACATATCACCTGTATGAAGAAATGTGACCCAGACCTTCCCCTTGGACGCCATATAAAAGATATCCATAATAGTAGAATTCCCAGAATAAAATTCTTAATTCTGGACAGGGTACACCCCAGCAACAGAGGAGGAGATTGGAACAGAACTCTCCTACAAAGAGAGACTAGATGGATCTTTACCCTAAATGCCACCATGCCTCCAGGATTGAACGATCTTATAAGTTATCGTCCTTTTCTTGAGGGTTTCTCCTCAGGGGGGTGGGAAGAATAGAAGTACAGGTGAGACAATGTATCTCCTACCATCAATGGACTCCCCCCCCCCTTTTTTTTTTTTTTTTTTTTTTTTTTTTCCCCTCTCCCCTTTCTCTCCCCCAGATTTCCCCCATTTTTTATTTATATTTATTTTTATCTCCTTTTGATGTACCGGTGACCCGCATGCATACGTCAGTTTGGGGCTCCCAGTGGGCTCATTGTTCCTCACACGGCGCACACAGGGGGTGAGTTGGGCCGCCAGGTTTTCCCCCCCCCCCTTTTTTCTTTCTGGGGGGATTGGCCTCTTTTACCCCCCTTTTTATGCATTTATTTGCATTTATGCGTCGGCGCGCGTCATCTGCCAATTACCGCCACTTGGGACGGTCTTTGGGCGGATGCCGCGCGGGGGGCCCCCTATTGGCGACTTTAACCTCTGGATTCGACACTGGGAACCTGCCTGCCCTATATGTGCCTTTTTACTATATTAACAAACATCCATTGTATCAGAGGGAGGCTTTCATCTATTTGATTATTATTGTTATGCAATTTCTAATAGATATAATGTTATAGTCGATATACAATTTCTCCATGGAATATGAATGTAAATATCATTTTCCATGTAAACAATGAATGATATTGCTCCAATTCTCTTTGAATTATGACTGACTATTATTATTTAATTCTCTTCTTTCCATTTTTTTACATCTTTACTTTTTTATTTCTAATAACTTTCAATATATAATTCATATTTAGATTGAAGAGTTTATTTAAAGTAAAATTTTGGATAACATGGAGTTTCAATATAATATAGAGATACATAACTCCTAGTATATTTATAATAATATCAATCCTTTTTCTTCCTCCTCCCTGCTGTCGGGTCTCATTATATACACGGGTACTCTCTTTGGCACGGAATGGCAGGGATTATACAGCTATACCTATGTGTTCCTTTCAGACATACTGCGGCACACTCTCTGCATAGAGAGACATCTCACATTCCTGTTCATTAACGTCTATTTCTTTATGTGCCCGTCCGGAGCGTCATAGGTACGCGACGGATAGCGCACTGACGTCACTACGTCTGCGTCGTTTACCGGCGCTTTCTGACGCATGCGCAGATGTCTTTGAGACACCATTTAAAGCTCTCAAGGACCAGTCGGAGTCCACACGAGGTACCTCACGCAGCGATCATTGGGACACCCGGGATCCCTACAGGTAAACTCTTATAGGACAGTTCCTTGAAACTTTGTATTTTGTTTATTTACCTTGGACATATTTAATGCTATATCTACCTATTGTCCCCTGTTTTTCCATCCATATTACCCTTTAGATTCTCTGGATTTAAATCAGATTGAAACGATGCACATATTTGCTTCATCACTACAATAGTGCATATTGGACGCAATTGTTGTATTGAGGACTCCCTCTACTTTTGAAGCCGTTTCAAGTTTCCACCAGACACCTCCCTGATCTGGAATACTTTTCCATACTGGTAGGTTTCCTTGGACACTCATTATACATGTAATGGATGAATTCACACTATCTATATATGGGACTTAAGTTAGGGTCTATAGGGCTGGGGTCTATGGGGGGACTTTACTACATATTAGGGACTCACTAATGTGATTTCCCCCTTTTGCCTCCCACCCTTCATAAATTTGTCTTTTAGATAATTACCTTACCGGATTCCTTGGTCTCTCTCTGGCCTGTCTGCGTGTCGTCGCCTGGGGACCCCCGTTGTTGGGATATTGGACCCCATCGATCTTGGAGCCCCCTCATTGGTGGGGTGTTCTCTTTTTTCACCCCACATTTACTGCCGTGCATGTGGTCCCCCGGTGCACCAAATATTTATTTCTCTTTGGATAGATTACTGTAAGCATATATTTATTTAATATATATATTTTTTTATATGACTGTTTGTAATGTATGTATATGCATACATCGTGATATTTATCTGTACTATATTATGTATTCAACAGAGTTTGTCTGTCTTATTGAACTGTATGTCTACAATTCCCCCGAAGAAGGGCGTAACCGAAACAGCTGTCGGGTTTGACTATCAATGTTTCAATTTTTCTCCTTACCCACGCAACCAATTTTCTGGACTTTTACACAATTCATGTGATTTATATTCATTTGTCCTTTTTGTACTTATTTATTAAATCTATACAATTTCAATATACTTTGTGTGTTTTGCAGTCACTTTCAAAGTCCCACCTCTGAGGGGGTTTTTTGTTTTTTAGTAAATGGATTAATTCCCCATGATCTCTTTTGCATCTAAGACAATGAGACTCCGTGCTGTACCCCATCTTGTAACTCCTTAGAGGAGTGAAGTGACAGCTTAGAAGATAGAAATAGTTGGGATAGTTTCTGAGCCACATTTAGGCCCCTTTCACACAGGGGCGGGAGATGTGTCGGCGGTAAAGCGCCACTATTTTTAGCGGCGCTTTACCGTCGGATTTGCGGCGGTATTAGGCCGCTAGAGGTGCGGTTTTACCCCCGCTAGCGGCCGAAAAAGGGTTAAAAACCACCGCAAAGCGCCTCTGC
This sequence comes from Rana muscosa, assembly GCA_029206835.1. NCBI lineage: Eukaryota > Metazoa > Chordata > Amphibia > Anura > Ranidae > Rana > Rana muscosa. The sequence goes on along the minus strand of CM055121.1, from coordinate 202,722,237 downwards.
AGAGGCGCTTTGCCGGCAGTATAGCCGCGGTGTCCCATTGATTTCAATGGGCAGGAGCGGTAAACGCACCGCTCCTTCACCGCTCCAAAGATGCGGCTAGCAGGACTTTTTTTACCGTCCTGCTAGCGCACCACTCCAGTGTGAAAGCCCTCAGGCTTTCACACTGGAGAAACAGCAGCCGCTGTTTCAGGTTGGTTGTAGGCGCTATTTTTAGCGCAATAGCGCCTGCAAACCGCCCCAGTGTGAAAGGGGTCTTAGGGAGCAGGTTACTACAGCCTGATGCACCTCCTCCCATTGTTCACCAGATAACGGTCCCAGGTCCCTCTCCCATCTTGAAGTCGCCTTGCAAGGGTGACCCTTATGAAATTCAGCCAGCAACATGCTGTAGCATTGAGAGATAAAACCCTTAGAACTTTCAGCCATTTGAATTAGATTAAAAATAGGAGTGGGAGATGCCCGCCAATCCTGCGCAGCCCCCCCTGCGCCTGAACCACATGCCATATTTGCAGATAATTAAACATGCATATGGGCAGGTAATGAATATATAGCCCGCAGGGAGGCAAAGGGTAAAAATACACCATCCTTAAAGATCTGAGACTATCCCATATACCTTCCATCCAGCGCCATCTTTTTTTTTTTTTTTTTTTTTTTTTTTTTTTTTATTATAAATTTCTAAAGATTTCAAATAAACTTCTTTCACATTGTCATTATGGGGTATTGTTTGTAGAATTTTTAGAGAAATAATGAATTTAAACCATTTTGGAATAAGGCTGTAACATAACAAAATTAAAAAGTAAAGCACTGAATACTTTTCCAGATGCACAGTAGTCCAAGGTTAGTTGGGGGTATAAAATGAATGGCACAGCGAGGTTGGTTTTGTGCAATGTACACACAGGTGTAAATCCTTCTACAAAATTTTGGTGCCTCTGCAAATGTTTCAGTGCAACATGGCCCTAACTGAACCCCAAATCCCTTACAATATTGTAACCTTTGTATTTTTTGTTTCCAGATGAGCACTACTCCCGAGTGGTCTTCACCTCTGTGAATGGAGAGAGCTTGTGGAATTTGCAAGCCATCAAGTCCATGTGTAATATAGACCATAACAGGGTAAGTGCAGCGACACCAAATATTTCTGACATTCTTGACATTCTTTTAATAATGGTTGGACACTTCTGAACAAACATGACAACACCCGGGTCACCCTCCACAAACAGCTCCATAATGGCTGTCACAGGGATATGTGGTGTTTGGACAGGCAATGGTTTTGCTGGGTCACCAGAATGATTGGAAGTTACAATTTGGAGGAATTTCCTTTGTTGGTCCTGCAGTATGTCTTCAGGACATAAACTCGGCTGCTTTTTGAGAAACGTGTGCTGTCCAAGCCTATCTTCCTTTTATAGATGGTAAATTCCCAGTGCAATGCGAAATTCCATAGCAATCACCCCCAGGCAAAACCAGTGATTTTAACATCACTTTGGGAAGTTGCTAGCACTTCCCCTGCTATACTATGCAGAAGTTTTCTGATTTGTTGACAAAATATGTTCAGTTATCGAGTTCCCTTTTCATGATGTTGCAGCACATGTACTTGAACACATGTTTGGTATACATGTGTCACCAGGAGGAAAGTCGCACCTGTCAAACTTTTTATGCATTGCCCTATAAAAAGAATCCCTGTTTTTAAATTATTTTCCTTCTTTTTAAATAATGCTTGTATGGCCTACCATAAAAAATAGTGTCTTGCATCATATAAAGGAGAAGTCCCCCCCCTTTTTACATTTGGCAGTTTAATTTTTTGTGAAGGGAGATGCCTGATCTTGACAGGTAACCACTCCCCCACTTCTGCTCAGATCGTCCTGGCAATCTGAGAGGAAGTTTGGCCCCCTTCCTTCCCCCACAGCCTTCTGGGACACATCACAGGTCCCAGAAGACTGCAGGACCAGTCATAGAGCGCAGCATAGCTTGCGTGTGCGCATTTGTATGCTGGCTGTGAAGCCGCAAAGCTCCACTGCTAGTCTTCCTTAGTCACCTGAAGCCGATTCAAGAATTGGCTTTGGTGAGGACTGCGTTCGATCCAGGGACAGGTAAGTGTCATATTAAAAGTTGGCAGCTACAGTATTTTTACAGACTTTTTTTTTTTTTATGAAGACTGGAGCTGTTCTTTGATTAAAAATGAACCTGTACCTTTTTAAAAGCCTCACAAATACCTGTTGATCCTGTTTTTGTGAAGGCCACACTCATGTAGGTTTGAACTACAGTGGGATAAAAATGTTGCAGGGGGCATATCTGCTTCCTTTCCCCAGTACATTCCTTTTATGACTTTTGCTGCAAATATCCAGTGCTTCCAGGTATGGGGAAGTGTGCGACTTCCAGGATATAGTACTCACTGTTTGATCACTAGGATAGTCACAGTCATCAGATGAGGGCGACATTCCCAACCCAAGTAAATGGCAGCACCTGGCATTTTTATACAAAAAAATTATTGCAGGAGCTTGCAAAGCATTGCACCCGCGATCAGTGGATAATTGGTGCAATGTCAAGGTCCTGCAAACTCTTCCCTCAGCTCAGTGTCTATACTTCTGTATGGGCTTTTAGTTAGAGAGCTGGAGGAAGTGTCATTGGACTGCGAGTGCACTGATTGCCGTACTCGTGTTCCATTGAGAACTAAAGGTCTGCAGCGGTTGCAGATGGGACTTGTAGGTCATTCATTCACAGATCTCTCTGAATGAATGATGCGTCTGTGCCAGTAACTCGTTGCCAAATGTGGAGTTGGTCTTTAAATGCATTTGGGGATGGGGTGTTGGACAATGGGGTTGATTTACTAAAACTGGATGGTGCAAAATCTGGTGCAGCTCCACATAGAAAATAATCGGCTTCCAGGTTTGTTTTTTGGAGTTTTTTTTTTTTTTTTTGTTAAAGCTAAATTGAACAAGCTGAAGTTAGAAACTGTTCAGCTACCATGCAGAGCTGCACCAGATTTTGCACTTTGTTTTAGTAAATCAACCCCTACTGTCAATTAGCATATACTGTTTCATAAAACCAGGAAGTAGCTGTAAGCCCAGGTTCACACTGCGCTGTGGGAATGAAGCCGCGCGAGTTCAGCTGAACTCGCAAGATTTCACTCCCGCTTGTCAGTCCCGATTTCGGCTGTGATTTCAGAGACATCTGTGCAGGTTTCTGCACAGATGTCAATTTAAATTGTGGCCCGAAATCGCAAAAAGTAGTACAGAAACTACTTTTTTAAATCGATGCAGTGCCACAGATGCAGCATTGCACTGATTAGGACGGTGCAAATGCTGCCGATTTGACATGTAAAAACGGACCAGTGTGAACCAGGGCTTATGCACATAATTCGATTTTTTGGCTGCAGCGGTTGTTAAAGTGAAACTACAGGCACAATATATAAAATACATAAATGATGCATTCTGTCACCAGCATTAACACAATCGTTCCCCCCCCCCCCCCCCCTCCCATAATATAATTTTATTACCTATTGATCCTGATCCTGCCAATAGGTCTGTTACTTTTCTACTTTCTTTATCAGACAATGCGGTTTGTTTTGCAGTGAAATTGCACAGCAGTGTTGTTAAACCCCTGGACAGGGTAGCTTTAGATGTATGCATCATTTTAAATGGACTTTTAAATAAGAGACACTTTCTAACAACTCCAGCTAACACCTTTTTAAGAAGTTGTAAGAATATTTTTTTTATTGTAAGCACCACTGCTGTTACAGGAAGTATAACAATAACTGATTTACTGGCAGGACCAACAGGTAATCAAACTATGTTGTGGAGGCTCAGAAAAACAAAAACAGGTTCCTCATACTATTAACGGAGCACATATGTTATTTTTAATTTTGAACATAGCTCCACTTTGAATTATAGCTGATGATAGTGGATGAAGGAGCTGGCAGGCCTTTATTTCTTTTTTTTCTCTCATTAATATTACATTCTTAGACATTCAGGATTTCCTGCCCGTGTTCTGTGGCTATTACACTTTGCAGGGTTTGATGTCAGCATGAGGAAATACTCTCTCTCCTTTTTATATCCAGGGTAATTGTGGCCGGCCAACTAATGAATTTCATATGGCAGGAGTTTTCTCATCCTACGGTTTAATCACTGTAGGGCACGAAGACAATTAAACATGAAATACAAACTGTTGGAGCCCTTTGGTTACGGTTCACGCCGAGCAGTAAAAACAGCCTCATTAAAGCTGTAAAAATGGAGCTGTAATCTGTTTATGGAAGACTTGATGATTTGGGTAAGCGAAACTTTAGCCCCAGTACGCGTAGGCATTTAAATCCTCTCAGTGCTGCCAGCAGGAGATGTATTGGGTTGTACGCAAAATGAACTGCGGAAGGAAAAGATATATATATATGTATTATAAGCTACTATACTACACTAGAAGTATTTATCTGTAATCTGTTTCTATATTACAATGACAATTTAGTGCATTTCAGCAAGCACACATTCTGACTTAGTTTAAAAAAAATTAAAAGTAGCTTTTATGTTACTACCTTTTTGCTTTTTGATGTGTGCTTCATTATTTGGTTGTACTATTTCATGCACAGATTTGGAAGCACTTCCCTTTCTGGTTATTTGGAATGCAATTCGTATCCCTGCTTAACCACTTAAGGACCGAGGTTCTTTTTGACACGTTTACAAGTTAAAAACATTTTTTTATATTTTTTTGCTAGAAAATTACTTGGAAACCCCAAACATTTTATATATATATATATATATATATATATATATACATATACATATATTTTTTTTATATATTTTTCAGATGCCCAAGGCCCCTTTCACACGGGACGGATCAGTAATGATCCGCCCCGTTAACTTCTGCTTGCTCAGCGGGGATCGCTCCGTTGATCCCTGCTGAGCCGGGGGATGACTGGGCGGTCCCTGCACACTGTGCAGGGACTGCCCTGTCAGAGCGCCGCTCTCCCCTATGGGGGATCGGATGACGACGGACCGTAGAGTCCGTTGTCATCTGATCCACAGACGGATGGAAAAATAGGGTTTTCCTCCGTCACACATTGGTGGATCGGAGCGCGTCGGACATGTCACCGCTGACATCCGTGGCTCCATAGGGGTACACGGAGCATCCGTTCAGGTCCGCCTAAAAAACTGACAGGCGGACCTGAACAGACCGTCCGTGTGAAAGAGCCCCTAGAGAATAAAATGGCGGTCATTGCAATACTTTTTCACACCGTTTTTTGCGCAGTGGTCTTGCAAGCGCAATTTTTTTGGGGAAAAAATACACCTTTGACTTAAAAAATAAGACAACAGTAAAGTTAGCCCAATTTTTTATTTTTTTTCATATTGTGAAAGATAATGCTACGCCAAATAAATTGATACCCAACATATCGTGCTTAAAAATTGCTCCCGCTCGTGTAATGGCGACAAACTTTGACCCTTAAAAATCTCCATAGGCGACGTTTAAAAATTTCTACAGGTTACCTGTTTTCAGTTAGAGGAGGTCTAGTGCTAGAATTATTGCTCTCGCTTTAACGATCGCGGCAATACTTTACATGTGATTTGAACACTGTTTTCATATGCGGGCGCGACTTGCGTATGTGTTCGCTTCTGCGGGCAAGCTCGGCGGTACTGGGCACTTTGAATTTTTTTTTTTTTTTTTTTTTTACACTGTCCTTCCCTATTATAAGGAATGTAAACATCCCCTTGTAATAGAAAAAAAGCATGACAGCACCTCTTAAATGTGAGATCTGGGGTCAAAAAGACCTCAGATCCCACATTTACACTTTATATGCAATAAAAAAAAAAAATTATTTTTTATTTTTATTGCAAAAAGAAAAAAATTCAAATTTTAAGACCATTGGACGGAAGTGACGTTTGACATCGCTTCCACCATTCAATGTTTATGGAGCCGAGCGGGGGGGGGGGGGCTGCATCTTTCCCTTGCCTGTCAGGGGAGAGGCAGCGATTGGTCCCTGCCGCTACCGACGGCTCCGGTAAGCTGCAAAAATGACCGGAACGCGTGGGAGTGGGGGGGGCCCTCTCCCGCCCCGATTTAAAGTGAATTTGCAGTGAATGCGCCGCAGAGACCACTTTTATCTCAAAGCGCACAGCCCGCTGTTTCAGAAAATACCGTGGTTATGGCAGCTAGCTGCTGCCATAACCACGGTATTTAGTGTCAAAGTACCGACGTACAATGATGGCGATTTGCGCTAAGTGGTTAATGTGTATGCTGTGAAAAATATGACATTTTCGTACATGCCTGCAATACAGGCACACTTTTTTCTCCAATTTATTTGGTATAGAATGGATTTCTGCCAGAAATCCAATGAGCTGCTAACTTGCCTCTACTGCTCTGAAATACTAAACATTGCCCAGCTCTCCTGTGATAGACTACACCTCCTCCTTCCTAGAGCTTTTGCAGGGTTTAGTAACAGGGGAATGCATGGAGGCAAGCATCACTAGGTGGGGGTTCCCACAATAGAACCGATCACTTTACTTTAAACACCCAAGATGATGGTCTGCTTTTACCCCTTTACAAGCGTCCAACACATGTGTGGTAGCAAAATGGTGGGCTTTAACGCTGCACTTGTGCGTTGCTGGGTGGCCCATAACAGTGCTTCCAGCACAAAGACCAAGTTATCGCAGACAGCTTTTTGTCTGGGATAAAAATCAGTTTCTGGCAGGATTGGCTTCTGATCCTGACCATGGTGACTGTGGTCATATGATCACCAATCCTTCCTGCTTCCCCGGCATTCCAAAAATGTTTAAAGGGATGCCGGGGTGGATGGGAAGGGGTTATTAACAGCTGAAATAGTCTCGACCATATAGAAAGGCTTTTTCGGCCTTCGTGCCAGAACACACTGATCAGCGCTTACAACCATTGGCTCCAAGTGCTGATCATATGCTAGTTTTCCAGCATGTCCATTCGACAAAAGCTGGTTGTTAAAAGGCTTCTGTTGGAAAGACAGCTGTACACACTGACCGACTGTTGGCTGGTTCAACAGATATCCGGTCTGTGTGTACCCGGCCTTAGACAGTTGTTACTAGAACAATTGGTCAATTTTCCCTCACCACCTTTTCTAGTTCCACTGTCATGTCTGCATTTCACTTTTTAAAGCAGGATGTTTAGATTATTAAGTCTGCTTTTCGCTATAAATAATTTTTGAAAGGCTCTGGTTATATTTACCTTTTGTTCTGTTTTTTTTACAGATTCGTTCCCACCCTCAGTTTGGAGACCTCTGCCAGCGAACTACTGCAGATTCCTGTTGCCCAAGCTGGACTTTAGGAAATTATATTGCCATCCTTAACAACAGGTCTTCGTGCCAGAAGATCATAGAGCGTGATGTCTCACACACACTAAAGCTTATCCGTACCTGTGCCAAGTTCTATTACAATGGGACATTGGGACCAGATTGTTGGGATATGGTGGCCAAGAGGAAGGACCAGCTGAAGTGTACGAATGTGCCTCGCAAATGTACCAAGTACAATGCCGTCTACCAAATCATTCACTACCTGGTAGATAAAGACTTCTTAAACCCAAAGAATGTGGATGTCAGTCCTCCAGTTTTACGGCACAGCATGCTTTTCTCACCAACAGAAAAAGGCGACTCAATGATGAACATTTATCTGGACAATTTTGAGAACTGGAATTGTTCTGATGGTGTGACAACCATCACTGGGATTGAGTTTGGTATCAAACATAGCCTTTTTCAAGACTATCTCTTAATGGATACTGTGTATCCGGCCATTGCTATCGTCATTGTCCTTTTGGTCATGTGTGTCTATACAAGATCAATATTCATTACCCTGATGACCATGTTTGCCATAATAAGTTCGCTGATTGTATCATATTTCTTGTATCGCATAGTATTTAACTTTGAGTTCTTTCCCTTCATGAACCTCACTGCACTGATTATTCTGGTCGGAATCGGAGCAGATGACGCATTTGTCTTGTGCGATGTCTGGAATTACACAAAGTTCGACAAGCCTCATGCAGAGACCTCGGAGACGGTCAGCATCACACTACAACATGCTGCTCTTTCAATGTTCGTCACCAGCTTCACCACCGCCGCTGCCTTCTATGCTAACTACGTCAGTAATATTACAGCCATCCGGTGTTTCGGGGTCTACGCTGGTACTGCCATACTGGTGAACTATCTTCTCATGGTCACGTGGCTGCCCGCTGTTGTCGTCCTTCATGAACGATATCTACTAAACATCTTCACATTCTTCGATGGTTCTCAACAGCGGCCTTACAATAACAATAAAAGCTGTTGGAGCATAACGTGCCAGAAATTAAAGAAACTGTTTTTTGCCATTTCGGAAGCGTCGAGGATATTCTTTGAGAAAGTGTTGCCATGTATTGTTATCAAGTTCAGATTAATTTGGGTATTCTGTTTCCTCACATTGACCATTGGTGGGGCCTATATCGTGTGTGTTAATCCAAAGATGAAACTCCCATCATTAGAACTGTCAGAATTCCAGGTGTTCCGCTCTTCCCATCCTTTTGAGCGTTATGATGCAGAATACAAAAAGATTTTCATGTTCGAGAGAATTCACCATGGTGAAGAGCTCCACATGCCTATCACAATCATTTGGGGGATCTCAGCAGAAGACAATGGAGATCCCCTCAATCCAAAGAGTAAGGGCAAGCTCAAACTGGACAGTAGCTTTAATATTGCCAGCCCTTCCTCACAAAGATGGCTTTTAAACTTTTGCCAAAAGTTGAAAAACCAAACATTCTTCTACCAAACCGATGAACAGGACTTTACTAGTTGTTTCATACAAACCTTTAAACGGTGGATGGAAAATCAGGACTGTGACGATCCTGGTCTTTATCCATGCTGTAGCCAGTCAGGTTTTCCTTATAAACAGGAAGTCTTTGAGCTCTGCATTAAGCGTGCCATTATGGAGCTCGAAAGAAGCACCGGTTACCACTTAGACAACAAGACTCCAGGACCAAGGTTTGACATCAATGACACAATCAGGGCCGTCGTCTTGGAATTCAAAACGACTTACCTTTTCACTTTTGCCTATGAGAAGATGCACCATTTCTACAAGGAGGTGGATGCTTGGATTTCAGAGGAACTGAAAACTGCTCCAGTTGGTCTCAGCAATGGCTGGTTCGTCAGCAATCTTGAGTTTTATGACTTGCAAGATAGTCTTTCCGATGGAACATTAATCGCTATGGGATTGTCTGTTGCTGTAGCTTTTAGTGTAATGCTCCTCACGACATGGAACATAATCATCAGTTTCTATGCGATAATTTCTATAGCTGGCACAATATTTGTCACTGTCGGTTCTCTTGTCTTATTGGGATGGGAGCTAAATGTTTTGGAGTCAGTCACAATATCCGTTGCTGTGGGGCTCTCTGTAGATTTTGCCGTACATTATGGCGTTGCCTATCGCCTTGCTCCAGATCCAGATAGAGAAGGGAAAGTGGTCTTCTCTCTAAGTCGCATGGGTTCTGCTATAGCAATGGCTGCCCTGACTACCTTTGTTGCTGGAGCAATGATGATGCCTTCAACAGTTCTAGCTTACACCCAACTGGGCACCTTCATGATGTTAATTATGTGCATTAGCTGGGCTTTTGCAACCTTCTTCTTCCAATGCATGTGCCGTTGTCTTGGCCCGCAGGGAACCTGCGGCCAAATACCGTTGCCAAAAAAGTTACAGTTCAAAGCTTTTTCTGAAGCCTTATCTTCGAACAGTTCAGAAAGAGGACAGATCAAAATGAATCATGTTAACAAATACCAGTTAGACACTCGAGGTGCAAAAGAAGAAATAGAACATGAACATTATGAATTGGAGCCTTTAGCTTCACATAATTCTAGCACCTCTTGACAAATGGATTTTGGCAAATCATTTCTCTTGTTATGGTGAGAGATTGGCTGCACAGAAAACTGATGTGTCTTCACTGCCCTGTGTAAATTCACTAACTTATTTTTATTATTGTTATTATTATTGTTATTTTAACATTCTCTACAGCTATGTACATAAAGATGGGGGCCAAAAAATTGGTTATTTTTAAGTTGGCCATATGTATACCGGTATATTCAGCCAAAAATAGACAGCATCTCTGAATGCATGAGGTGTAAACCGTTGGGTTCTCATTGGGAGTTATTCCGCATTCCACAGATAACCAAGTCCACCCATTGCCCTTCCATGTCTTCGTTAACTTGCCATTATATTGCAGACCTGTGGGCTGTCCTGGAATAGAAGGATCTGATGAATGTGTGGGTCCAATACTGATAACCAACTCACATTTTAAAGTAAACCTCAGGCAGATATAAAAGGCATAAACTAGTTCAGCCGTGTATTAATTATTACACCACAATTTAATTTACATTTTTTTTCAATGCAATTAGTGCAATTCCAGAATTTGACCTGGGACCACGCTCCCTATGCAGCAGAACTCAGTTTAGCAAAAGTGGCACAAGAAATCGGTTGTACTGCAGGACACATGCTAATAAGGAACATGCTGATGGGAGACAGCAGAGTTAAGCCTGGTACACACGGCTGAATATCGGACAATATCTGCCAGTTCAACAGAAACTGTCTGACATTCGGACCATGTACACCATCCTGTCCAACAGGAGCTGGCCAAAGGGCTGGCTTCTGTCGAACAGGCATGCTGGAAAACCAGCATCCGTTCAGCACTGGCAGCTAATGGCTGCCAGCACTGACCGGTGTGTTCTGGTGGTGGGCAGTCCCTCTGTCAGAACACAATAGCTCAGCGGGTAGATCGCTGTACTAACATTGGATAGTTATTACAGCAAACTCCTCAGTTTTGTTTCGTTCAGCCCACTGGGTTGAATGAAAAAAAAACTGATATGCCGCGTACACATGATCGGAATTTCTGACAACAAAACTGTGGGGTTTTTTTTTCCGTTGGATTTTCACTCAGCTTGTCTTGCATACACACAGTCACACAAATGTTGCTCGGAAATTCCAAACGTCAAGAACGCGGAGACGTACAACACTACGACGAGCCGAGAAAAATTAAGTACAATGATTCCGAGCATGCATAGGATTTTTGTGCGTTGGAATTGGATACACACGATCGGAATTTCCCACAAGAATTTTTGTTGTCCGAAAAATTGTGAACCAGCTCTCAAACATTTGTTGTCAGAAATTCCGATCGTGTGTACGCTGCAATAGTGTGTAACAGGCTTTACAGATATGTATTTCATCAATGTGCTGCCTCTTTCTCTGTTCAGTCACAGGATAGGGATGGAAGGAGACCTAGAAGTGTTCATAAACTGTAGAAGAGAGAAATCAGGTCTCCTGTTTTGCCAGCCAGGACTGTGCGGAGTGGCAGAGCTGTGTAAATCTAAGAAGTATTTAGCCAAAATGCAGAAAAAAACCTTCAATATGCAGTATGTATTTTATCTCTGTATTTACGTGTTTGCCTAGAGTTCAACTTTTAGATAAGGGACCAAATATGTGGGTGGCAAAGAATGGCATTCACCAACTCGAGCGACCCTTTTGCAACTGCATCCCTCCATCTCGGTTCATTAATGTAAGAGAGGGGTGTCTGTCAGCCATGAATGTTGGATGCACCCATTACACTGGCCATTTATTGGGCATAAAATTTTAACTCAATCTTTATCTATAGGCGTGACCATTTCTGATATGACTCACATTTTTAAAATTATGAATTATATAATAAATATATATATACACATACACATACTGCAAGGCCTGAAGCTGACATTTAGCTTACAGTTAAAGACCACCTTTAAGTTCCAACTATCTTTTACAAGGAACAATTCTGTGAGAACTGTAAAAATGTCGCTTAGCTGCTCCAGTTGTTTTTTTGGTTGCACGCCCTTTGTGACACTGCTTTGGGACATCCCTGTTTGGTCAAGATTAAAAAGGGAGGCTATGTCCATCAATGAACCTAAGAGAAAACTGGATTTTTGTTACTTGCCATAAGATCCTTTTCCCTGAGTTAATTGGCAGACGTAGCACCCACCCCGCTTTTTGGTGTTTATATTTCTGACAATGCTTTGACTAACTGGCTTGCCTATAGCAGAGAACCAGAGGACTGCCCAAAGGACGTGTTGAGTTATTTTCCTACTCCTGTAGGTGGCGCTATAAACCATGTTTCTTCAAGAGTAAAAAGAGGGGCGGCTGAGTCAGTGAAGAACACCCTGTAACCCACCCAGGGGGTGGTGATATTTAAAAGGTCCAAAAAAAATAAGTTTAACTGATCTAGCTTGTAATCTTTGAGTTGCAGCCTAGCCCCCTCAACCATGACCATCAAAAAACAAAATGAGTATCCGTTTTTTACATTGAGCATGTGACTCCCTCTGTGTTGGTCTCTGAGGTGGAGAGGACAACTACAAACAGGTCTGCTTGTAAGCCATGTCCCTAAACCATGTACAAATCTGGTGGGTGGATCAGCCCATCCTCTCCTGGAATATCAGTTTCGAGTTTAAGTTTAATGTACGGTATCTTTATTTGTCCAAACACTTTAAAAAACAAAGAAAACAAAAGGCTATGCAGAACATCTCTGCAATACATGCACATTTACCCATGGTTTACCCCTTTCAAAACTAGTAGCAAATATAAATTCCTGTTGATCTGCCAGAAATCCAGTGAGCTTCTTCCTGTCTTACTGTTTTAAGCTGACAATGCTGACACCCCAACCAGTGTTGTCGGCCCTGCCCCATTCTCTGCTGCTGAATTACAGAACATCTCCTTTTCTCCATTGCAAAAGTTTTATTGTCCAGCGGGAAAGAATTTAGGCAGAGTCTGCTTAGGGCTTTAGTGCACCAGAGGTATATTTGTCAATTCACTACAGGAAGTTAGGAGCTTAAAGGGGTTGGAAAAAGCAGAAGTTTTTTTTATCTTAATGCATTCTATGCCATAAGATAAAAAGCCTTCTGTGTGCAGCAGCCCCCCTAACACTTACCTGAGGTCCCTCTCTGTCCAGCGATGTCCACGAGTGTCTCAGCCACCCAAGATTCTCCTTCCTGATTGGCAGAGACACAGCAGCAGCCCCATTGGCTCCCACTGCTGTCAATCAAAGTCAGCTAGCCATTCAGGGGAGAGAGGGGGTGGGGTCAGGGCTCCATGTCTGAATGGACACAGGGAGCTGTGACTCAGCTCGGGTGCCCCCATAGCAAGCTGCTTGCTGTGGGGGGCACTGAACTGGAGGGAGAGGCCAGGATCACAGAAGAGGAACCCAAGAAGAGGAGGATCTGGGCTGCTCTGTGCAAATCCACTCCAACAAAGCAGGCAAGTATAACATGTTTGTTATTTTTTTATAGGAGAAAAAAAACCGAGACTTTTCAATCACTTTAATAGATTTCTAAAAGCGTCAAAAAGTGTTTATCTGAACTAGTGTGTTTTTACTATTGGCCACCCACAGTACTCTTTCTGTGGCCTGATCCCATGACAGCTGTTTCCAGTGGATGCAGCGGATCATGTTACTCGGTACCTGGCCACTGTATCATGTGATCGCTATGATTGGCTTCAAGCTGTCATGAATGGCTTCCATTTATGACAGCTTGCTTACTATTGTAATGCTGTAATTGGCCCACAGCTATCACATGGTACCTGGGCCAATCAACGCTCCCTGTACCATGTGATTAACTGTAGCCAATCACAATAGTAAGCAAGCTGTGGTGAATGAAAGCCATTCATGACAGTTAAAACCGTGTAACAAAAAATATCCCTAATTCACCCCTCCAGAGTAGTATAGTGACACTATGGTTACAATATGTAAAAGGAAAAAAAAATCTTAAAAGAAAAAAAAAAAAATTATAATTTTTTATTTATTTATTTTTCTTACTGTCACCAGACAGTATCCCTAATCACTGCCATTATTCTGACCAAAGAATTGTAGCAGAATACATTTTGGCCTAAATATATGAAGAAAGAATTATTGGTTTGTAAAATTTTATAACCGAAACCAACAATGCAGGTTTTTTTTTTTTTTTATATATATAATTTAATTTTTTTTCAAAATTTTCAGCATTATTTTATTTTTTTCATATATCAAAAAAAAAAACCAGTGGTGATTAACCATTTAAGCCCCGGACAATTTTGCTGGTCAAAGACCGGGCTACTTTTTGCGATTCGGCACTGCTTCGCTCTAACTGATAATTGCGCAGTCGTGCGACGTGGCTCTCAAACAAAATTGACGTCCTTTTTTCCCACAAATAGAGCTTTCTTTTGGTGGTATTTGATCACCTGCGGTTTTTATTTTTTGCGCTATAAACAAAAATAAAGCGACAATTTTGAAAAAAAATCTATTTTTTACTTTTTTGCTGTAATAAATCTCCCCAAAAAATATATATAAAAAAAAATATATATATTTTTCCTCAGTTTTGGCCGATGCGTATCCTTCTACATATTTTTGGTAAAAAAAAATGCAATAAGCGTTTATTGATCGGTTTGCGCAAAAGTTATAGCGTCTACAAAATAGGGGATAGTTTTATGGCATTTTTATTATTATTATTTTTTTTACTAGTAATGGCAGTGATCAGCGATTTTTATTTTATTTTATCGTGACTGCGACATTATGGCGGACACATCGGACACTTTTGACACATTTTTGGGACCATTGTAATTTTTACAGCGATCAGTGCTATAAAAATGCACTGATTACTGTGAAAATGGCAGTGAAGGGGTCAACCACTAGGTGGCTCTGTAGGGGTTAAGTGTGCCCTAAGGAGTGATTCTTACTGTAGGGGGGATGGGCTGTGTTCACAGGCAGTGATCACAGCTTCCGATGTACACTGTCCTGTCACTAGGAAGACTGGGGAAATGCTTGTTTACAATAGCATTTCCCCTTTCTTCCTCCCTGTGACATGATCGCGGGTATGCCCGCGGACATAGAGTCCGCGGGACCTGCGGTTGGAGTCGCGGCGGGTGCGCGCGTCCACAATGCCGCTTCTTAAAGGGGACGTATATGTACATCCTTTTGCCTGCCCGTGCCATTCTGTTGACTGTATATCTGCATGCGGCAAGCGGTTAAATACCGCCCAAAAAAAATTATTGATTTGTGTGGAAAAATGTATATAAATTTAATTTGTGTACAGTGTTTCATGACCAAGCAAAAGTAGCACAGTGCTGAATAGCAAAACATTCCCTGGTCGAGTGGTGCATGTATTGGAGAGAGGTACTGATATTTTTTTATTTTTTTGCCTAAACATACATTTTTAAAACGCCATTGTTTACCTACTTCCCCTTTTGCAAAGTTCTTTTAAACACAGACCTTACAGTATTTAAATTTTGACCAGATTTAGAGCTGTGGTGCATCCCATAGAAGTGTGTACTGTAAAGTACAGGGAGCACCGTGCCACAAAACCCTGGGCCTGGTGGGTACAATTTACATACTGGTGGTGCACCAAGATTTGTATATGAGGAGCAGAAGAATGTGCAGACAGGGACATGCTTTGAGCCAATTACCCTCTCCTGCATAGAGAATGAAAGGAAAATCTGACTGTTAGTGGAAGACATCTGTTTCTTCCTTCAAACAGTTCTATTAATATAGTTTAATGGGAACACCACAACCTTTTTAAAAAAAAAATTACTGACTTTTAGGGTCCATTCACACCAGCCTAAGCATGTTGTACTCCACATAACGAGGCCACACTGGTGTGTGTTGTGTAGGGGCGGTGTGATGTCACAATGCATTTGTTGTTTAAATGCACACCAACGCACATGTTTGGTACAAACGGGGCACATAGAGAACAATTATTTTCTGTGTGTCCTTACATTGAGCTTGTGTTGATCAATGTGGATCAATAGACTGTGTGAATGAGGCCTTAGGCTCGTTTCACATCTATGCAGTTTGTTTTTAGTTCGTTAATGCAAGCGTGATTTTTGCCGTGATTTGCATTTTGCATGTTTTTTTTTTTTTTTTTTTTTTGCCCAGTTTTTGTTGTTGAGCAGATTAAAAACACGAATTGCGGCAAAAACTCACTACATGCAGCTTTTCCATTTGAAGTCCGTTGAACCAAAAAAGCCCTGTTTTTTACATTTAGAAAAGTCCCTGACCCTTTCCAAAAATGCAGCAGCTGAAAAAAAAATGCATAGATGTGAACGTGTCTCATAGAAACCCATGTTAAATGAACTGTAGTATGTTTCTGTAAAAAGCACCAAAATGCATAGGTGTGAGCCGAGTGTCTGAGTGTAACATAAAACAGCAGGTCTTGATTCACGAACATCTATGAAGAAGGGATGGGCATGGTGGTTCTTGGCTATTTCCCCTGCAGTATGGAGAAGAATGGAAGGGGACATTTGACTGGTCAGTCCAGAGACTGGGACTATGACCTAATACAGGGATCTCCAAACTTTCTAAACAAAGGGCCAGTTTACTGTCCTTCAGACGGGCCAGATCCGTGGCCAGCGAGAGTGGATTTTTTTTTTGGCATCAGTAGGAGTAAACATCACATTTGGTATTGGGTTAGAGGAACAGTGCCCCATCATTGGTATCATAAGGAGGAATAGTGCCCTATTAGTGTCAGGGGGAGAAATGGTGCTCCATTGTTGGTGTTTGGCAGAATAGTGTCTGGTATCAGTGGGAGGATCAGTGCCCCAAGGGCCGGATAAAAGCAAGCAAAAGGCTGCATCTGGCCCTCGGGCCACAGTTTGGAGACCCCCGACCTAATATAATGGGATTGAATGAAACCGCTTTTATTTTTTTTATTTTTTTATCTCCAAAAAGTGTTCAGAAGTATGAAAACCATAATGCTGAAGTTGTTGTTTGGTGATCTGTGTGAGTGGAACAAATGGCACTTCCAGAGAATCTTTTCCCCTTTAAAATTTTATTATTGTCCCTCAGAACTCCCATATGAATGTCATTTGTGTCAATCGTGCTTTGTCTCTTTCTGCTGCTGAGAAACTGCTACCTAACTGAGCTTGCTGGGAGTCGTGGTTTCTTCAACAGCTAGAGTGGCTGAAGGCAGCCCAACCCTGCATTAGCGCAAAATGGTGGGAGGCGAAAAACCACAGAACCCTTCCTTTTAATGATGTGAGCTATGTAGGTTTCAAGTGCAATTCTTTTGATTGTCTTATGCCAAACATTAACGCCAATGTGCCTGCTGTATTGAGAGAGTTATCAAAGTTTAAGTCAATAAAGCTATATATAGAGTATTGTGTATTTCCTGTGCTTTGATTTCTGTCCATTTTCTGTTTCAGGATTGATCATTGACGTTACCATTGAAGTGGAACTCCCTATATAAAATGTACAAATTAATGCAGCCCTACATTTATTCATATATACACTATATCAGTGATGGCGAACCTTTTTGAGCCCGAGTGCCCAAACTGCAACACGAAACCAGCGTATTTTCTTCAAAGTGCCAACATATACAGAACTTGATGAGCGTGTGCTGCGATATCTGGGGGTGAACATAGGACACATCACAAATCATTGGTCTGTGTCATGAAGAGCAGTGATCTGATTGCAGCTATGTATGTGTATAGCCGCTATGTTGTGTGTGCTCCAGATTTCTCCTTATCACTCCACCGTACAGCTCACACATGCATAGCAGGGTTATAAAATGAAGAGGCAGAGAAACAGTGTACACAGCTAAACATGTTTATTCCCCACACAGCATACACTTACTTTAACAATGATTTCCACAGCACTTCAACAACATGCACACACACATCAGCCGACTCAGCTCCCGGGCATAAGAATGGCCTGTGATTGGGTTTCTTCATTAGGTACCATCACGCGCCCCCCCCCCCCCCCATTGGCTCAATCCCCACCACACCAAACTTCATCCAACCCAGCAGCACAGCTTCATCTCATCCACGCCCACCCTAGACGCGTCACTCCTGGCCCTAGAGCTGTGTGGGAGATGTAGTTCTATGGGAGGCGATATGTTGTGAATGTGGATGAGATGCACCTTGTACAGGATTTTCTTGCAGCCCTCAGAGAGGGCTCGGCGTGCCAGCTGTGGCACCCATGCCAAAGGTTCGCCATCACTGCACTATATTATCAAAGTATTGGGACGCCTGCTCTTACACGCACATGAACTTTAATGGCATCCCAGTCATAGTCCGTAGGGTTCAATATTGAGTTTGCCCACCCTTTGCAGCTATAACAGCTTCAACTCTTCTGGGAAGGCTGTCCACAAGGTTTATGAGTGTGTCTATGGGAATGTTTCACCATTCTTCCAGAAGCGCATTCTGGAAGGAATGAATCCCTGATGCCACACATTCACTTGATGGTAGTAGAGACAACCTCAACATGTTTTGCTCCGCTCCCTCTGGAGCTAAGTCATGGGGATGGAGAACCCATATGCGTGGAGGAGTATAAGGCTGGCCATACATGGTGGAATTTCAAAATAATTTTCTTTTGAAAATCAGAAATTTTGTGCGTTTTGTGTTTCGATGATGCCACCATTGACTTCGACATTCGACCAACCAAGCCTTCAATTTCACCTCCTGTTGCCACAGAAAATAATTTTTGTGGCTGGGAATCTTCTTTTCTTTCCTGGAATTTTCTTTTCTCGCACATGCGCATTTCTTTTCGATTACATTTCTCGCACGATTCTCCCACCATTGATTAGAAAATCGTGCGCTTTTCAAAAAATTTCGAACATGCCCGATTACTCAAATTCGATGGCCGTACAAAAATCGGCTGTTGCTCCAGCCCACTAATATATGGCCTGCCTAAGCGCATCATCGGTAGTATATAATTGATCATCCTGGGCTCTAAGGTAGGGGTGGAAGAGTGAAATGTGAAGAAGGGGAGAAGCGGGAAGAAAACAAAGAAAGAAAAGTATATGGAGGCGATACCAAAGAAAGGGCAGGGGGGAATGTCATGGAGTTGGTTTATTTTGCACACCATCCTGGAATCAACCACATGGTTAAGTTTGCTGCAATGACTCCCGTTTTTGGTCACTGTATAAAATGGATAAGATGTGTGATTAGAACACAAGACAGGCTTGTTTTGAAGTGTAAATCTCTCTTCTTAATTGCATGATCACATACAAAGACACTGTTGGGGACTGTGTAGTGACCCTTCATCAGGAATGTGATGTGTGATGAAGGGTCCCGGGACATCATTACAAGTTCTTTAAAGCAGAACTGCATGGGCTCACCTTCGTCCAGGGGCACACAGAAATTCTATACTTGCCTGATCCATCCGAAAACAGCACCCCCCGCCCCATATCCACCGGTGGGCTTTTCCTGTCGTCCTATCCAGAGCGGGTCTATGGATGTGATGATGTCAGGAACAGTCCATGCACAAGACCGCTAGTGTACAGGGGGCAGGAATCGGTCTTGCACTTGGAGGATCGGCAGATTATGCAAATATATCTCCTCACCCCTAGACAAAAACGAGCAGTTAACGCATGTTCTGTGGGCACAGCCCCACTGCCTGGGGTAAAAAAAAATAATAATCTTGGAATTCTTCTTTAATTGCCATTATAAATTTATATTAATTTTAGACTGAAGTTTTTCTTTAACATACAGATTTGTTTGTGTATTGTCATGTTGCCACAAAAGGAAATCGGGCATTTCCGAGTTGCTTATCCTATATTTGCTATTTATACCCATCATTAGGGTTTCCTGTTGGGTGTAAATATGCTACAGATAGGATCTTGATCCCGCCGCGGCGTCGATGCTCAAACTCCCATTCTGAGCTTGCTGTGCAGGTTATTACAGAGAGCCTTCCTTCCGCTGTCATTGTCTGATTGCTGGCTGAAGGAGACGGCTCACATCTAAAACCAGGAAATAATATTTCTCTCTGACTGGGCCCTGTCAATGCACTTCCAATGCCATTGCCAGACCGGCCTGGAAGGAAATTGCACTGATGTCTCAGGAATCTGTCCAATTTTATGATTTTTCTTTTCTAAAGAATAACTGGGAATTTTTATTTTATGTGTACGTGTCAGGACAGAGATTTGGGAGCTGCTATTGTAGACTTTTGATCCTGGTTTAAAGGAGATCTAAGCACACAAACGTCATACATAGTAGCTTACCAGTCCTAAGATGTGGCTACATCTTTTTCCAGGTCTCTCCTGTACTGAAATTGCTCACTCTGATTTCACTGCACACTGTGCTCGTTTGACTTTCTGCATTTCCCAATGCACATTGTGAGAGTCTCACCTCAGCTCCTAGCTGGGGGATGCCCAGTATGATCTAGCCCTTTCCTCCCCAGCATGACTGTCCCTGGTCCAGTGACTTCTAGACCATGATGATGTCCAGGCCCGTCGCAACAAGGCAAGCAAACCAAGCAATTGCTTGGGGCCCCGAGCTGGCCTGGGGCCCCAAGCAGGGCCCTTGCCGCGCTTCCTATAAATGCTGCAGCCGCCTGAGCACTGTATAGAGAGCCTCAGGTGGCTTGCAGCAATGCTGCCTCTCTCGTCACTTCCCCCTTCCCTGTAGCGTGGCCGAGCTCCTCTTCCTTCCTCTTGTCAGTCTGGCCGGGTACCGTGCAGTACAGGAGATTCAGCTACCTGTTCCCGGCCGGACTGACAGGAAGTGCACACTGACACTCAGGACACTCCTGGTCCTCATCTCACTGATCGCTCATAGAAGATCGTGCTGTGTGTACAGGACATACACCACCGATCAGATCTCAGCACAGGAGGTGTGTGCTCTGCTCGGTCACTCGTCTCTTTCCACGTCTCTCCTCTGTCAGGATATCCGCGGATGTTTTCCCCGGAAGACTCTTCCAGCAAGAGGAGAGCACTGAGCAGACATGGCGGACAGCGACCCTCCATCCCAGTCCCCGCACAGGACAGGTCAGTCCCCACCGACACACCATTTTCCTTCTAGGGAGAGCGCTGTGTGTGTATTGTATGAATAGGGAGGAGAGGACCAGCACACTACACCACGGTCTGTCTGGGGCTGGGACAATGACTCAGTCCTGGGATGCATGTCTGGGGCTCTATGAGATGATGGCTCTGCTGGTGACAACATGTGAGTTCAAGTTTAAATATCACATGACCAATATGAAGGGGGGTCCAAGTCACATGACCAGTATGAGGGGACCCAGTCACACTGAGGGTTTGGTCCCTGTCACATGACCAGTATGAGGGGACCCTGTCACATTGTTGTTTTTTTTATTTATGCACAGTATATGCAACAGCAGTATTTGCACTGTAAACCTTTTTTATTTATATAAAGTGTGGGTGAATTTAAACTGAATTGCTATGCCTTGGTTCCTGTAGGTATGCTGGGGGGGGGGGGGCCTCCATGTCCATTTTGCCCCCAAATTCCTTCAAACGGCCCTGATGATGTCAGTCTGCTGCAGGTAAGAAGAAGCATTTTCTCTCCTCCAGTAATCAGGACTTCATGAGAAAAAAAATGCATTTTCTTTTGTGAAGCACTGACAAAGGGTTTTCTAATATGCTTGGATCTTTCCATTTACACTATTACCAAAAGTATCGAGACACCTGCCTTTACAAGCACATAAACTTTATTGGCATCCCAGTCCGTAGGGTTCAATTTTGAGTTTGCCCACCTTTTGCATTCCCTGTCACTTGTTTGCTTGGTGAATGTTTTATTGTCAAAAGCCAATCGAAGTTTGCTACCATTTTGTTGATATTTATCCGTTGTGGACGGTGGTGAGCCGAGGTGTGCACCTGGTACTTGATTGCACCCGTGTGTAGCCTGGAGCGCTGTGTTCTCCCTTCGTTTGGCTTCGGAGTCTCCGCTTCATCCCAGAGGTGTTCTATTGGGTTGAGGTCAGCACTCAGTGCAGGCCAGTCAAGTTCCTCCACCCCAAACTCACTCCTCCATGTCTTTATGGACCTTGCTTGTGCACTGGTCCAAATCATTTGGTGGAGGGGGATTATGGTGTGGGGTTGTTCTTTAAGGGTTGGGCTTGGCCCCTTAGTTCCATTCTTAAGGCATACCAAGACATTTTGGACAATTTCATGCTCCTAACTTTGTGGGAACAGTTTGGGGGTGGCCCCTTCTTGTTCCAACATTACTGCACACCAGTGCACAAAGCAAGGTCCATAAAGACATGGATGAGCGAGTTTAGGGTGGAGAAACTTGACTGGCCTGCACAGAGTCCTGACCTCAACCAGATGGGACACTTGTGGGATGAATTAGAGTGGAGACTGTGAGCCAGGCCTTCTCGTTCAACATCAGTGCCTGACCTCACAAATGCGCTTCTGGAAGAATGGTCAAACATTCCCATAGACACACTCCTAAACCTTGTGGATAGCCTTCCCAGAAGAGTTAAGTTGGCCCACCTTTTGCAGCTATAACCACTTTAATATTGAACCCTATGGGCTAAGCTTGGGATGCTACTAAAGTTCATGTGCATGTAAAGGCAGGTGTCCCAAAACCGTTGGTATTAGTGTATATACTGTATGTTTAAACCAAATACTGAATATTTAGCCAGTTGCTATTTAGAATTACAAATGGTTATTTATAGTTTGAGGTGGTTGGAACTTTCCTTCTGTCTGGGAAATTTTGGGGTTGGCATACAGTAACTCCTTTTATTTTTGGCCAACTGGTCTATAAAGGGAAGGGGCAAATCTATTGACCTGGTTGGATTGTTTTTGAGTAATAGATGGATCTTCACTTATACTATAGTACTGGGTATAGCTACGCCGGGACCTGTCAAACAAAAAAAAAAAGGAAAATTTCTTAAATTCTTCCAAGTGGCAGCTGAGATGTTTCAAACAGCGGGAAGGTCATTTCCACAATCAGATATACTGACAGAAAAGAACTGTGGTATTTTGAGGCTGGTGGTCAACTTTGTGCTATTGGCATTCTACCCGTCCTGTTTATAGAGGTAACTAATATGCTAAAAAAAAAACACACAGTCCACCAGGAACCTAAAATGTAGGATTTGAGTCATAATTTAAAATTACAAATTTCTGTGTTTGTTTCATTACAGAAGAGCCACAACCATGCTCCTTGTTTTTTCCAACTGCAGATTACATACATTCTATTCTTGTCAATGTGTTTTTGCTGTAAACGGCTTCCTCAGGATGAAAGTATTTTGGTGTAAAAATGCCTTAGTAGTACTTTCGTGCTATCGCTTAGAATGTGGCGTGATGACAAACTGCCGCAGGCACTGATCAGTTGATCTGTGGCCAATGAAAAGTATTAATGCAATAGTGGTGCTGCGCTGTTGGATGCCAGCTAATGAGTCATAAGGGGAGAAAAAAGATATAAAGTGACAACTCCTGCAATGGTTATAGGTTCTTGCAATGTAAGGTGCATTAATTATACGGTGACCATCAACAAATATGGTGGTGTAACTAATCTGTGCATAACAGCAAACTAAAAATGCCAAAATTGATCAACGATGTAAGTCCATATATAGTGCAGGGATGCACAGGTGGGTGGCAAGTCCCTTCATCGTGTGAAATAATAAATCGGTGAATGGTGTCTTTTTTCATTCCAGTGTGGTGACACTTATGTGTTCACTAGCCTTTCACCTTACTGCTGAAAGGTAACCGCATGAGTTTGTAGCTTTTGCTGGGTACTTCTGACTGGTTGGCCCAACTGGTGACTCTCCTATGGTGGGTAGTGCTTCCCCTATGGTAGTCAGGGGGTCCCACCTGGTGTCCTCCATATTGGTGATATGTATAGAAAAAGTTTCCACCATAGAGAGCCACCAGTTGGGCCAACCAGAGGAGGACCCGTAGAGGTAGTCGGAAGTACTTGGCAAAAGCTACAAACTCATGCCGTTACCTTACAGCAGTAAGGTGAGAGGCTAGCAAACACATAGGTGTCACCACACTGGAATGAAAAGACACCGTTGTGTTTGCTAGCCTCTCATCTTACTGCTGTAAGGCAAAAGCTACAAACTCATGCTAAGTACTTCCGTCTACCTCTACGGGTCCTTGTCTGGTTGGCCCGACTGGTGGCTCTCTATGGTGGAACCTTTTTCTATACAGATGACCAACATGGAGCACACTGGGTGGGACCCCCTGACTACCATAGCGGAAGCACTAACCACCATAGGAGAGCACATGTAGCCCCATTTCTCCTCTACAAGTGTGCAACATTTTTTTGTCTGCAGGACCTATGGCCGGGGAGCACCGATTTTTCAAATCTGGGCACCCCTTCCATAGACTCCCAAGTTAAACGTCAGTCTAGTCATGGGCACAGTGAGGCATGCACATGGACACCCTAGGCTTATACTCGAGTCAATAAGTTTTCCCTGTTTTTTGTGGTAAAATTAGGTGCCTCGGCTTATACTCGAGTATATACGGTAATACTTTGGTGTAAAACTCCATTATAATTTTAATATATAACTACTGTATATTAATAAAACGCTGTCCCCAGTTGGTGGTTGTAAACCCCTATGCATTTTTTTTTTTTAAACCACCTGTAAGAGAAAGGCATAATGAGCTAATATGACTAGCATAATAGCTCGTTATGCATCACTTACCTTAGATCGGGGCCCCCGAAGCCGTCGTCGTCTCCCTCTTCAGCCGCAGCCATCGCTGCGGCGATAGCCAGAATGTTACTTCCGGGTATCGCCGCTCCAGCCAATCACAGCGCCGCTCTGGCGATGTGATTGGCCGGAGCGGTGAAGACGTCACTCCGTGCGTGCGCGCTGGAGCCATCAAATTCGGCTAAGCCCAAGCATTGCTGGGACTTGCCCAAATTTGTGAATGGGTTTAACCCCATGAATGCGCCGTTGTCTACGGCGCAATGTCCTTTTTTTTTAGCAAATAGCTCCTAAACCGTGTAGGTTTAGGAGATATTTCTTGTACCTACAGGTAAGCCTTAGTCTAGGCTTACCTGTAGGTGCAAGTTGCAAAAGTGGGTTTACAACCACTTTAAAGTTAAGGTATTCCAAGTTTTCAGACTTCACTAACTCCCTCTGGTAAAAGTGAACGGTGTGCATAGGGAACATATCAACCAACTCACCAATCCAAGCCCAGAGGCAGTATGTCTGCTGATACTTTTGTATATAATCTGAAGTTGTTATACAATGAGGGGAAAAAAAGTATTTGATCCTCTGCTGCTTTTGTATGTTTGTCCACTGACAAAGAAATAATCAGTCTATAATGTTAATGGTAGGTTTATTTTAACAGTGAGAGACAGAATAACAACAAAAGTATCCAGAAAAACGCATTTCAGAAAAGTTATAAATTGATTTTCATTTTGGCCTAGGTTCACAGTGAAGCGAATTGACATGTCAAATCGCATGCCAAATCGGTGGCTTTTGCCGGCAGAGGCACCATCCAAATTGGTGCGGCACCACACTGATTCCCAAAAGTTTCCGCACTACTTTTGGCGGCTTCGGGTGCGATTTCAATAGACATCTGTGCAGGAACCCGCACAGATGTCTGAAAATCGCCCCTGAGGTCGGACTGATATACGGGTATGAAATCGTGCAAGTTCAGCTGAACTCACACAATTTCAATCCCGCAGGAGTGTGAACCTAGGCTTAATGAGTGAAATAGGGGATCAAATGCTTATCAATCGGCAAGATTTCTGGCTCCCAGGTGTCTTTTTATACAGGTAACTAGCACAGATTAGGAGCACTCTTAAAAGGAATGACACCTGTCCACAGAAGCAACCAATCAGATTCCACTCTCTCCATCATGGCCAAGACCAAAGAGCTGTCCAAGGATGTCATGTACAAGATTGTAGACCTACACAAGGCTTGAATGGGCTACAAGATGTAACTATGTAAGATTCTGTAACATGTAGTAAAACATGGTACACTGCACTATGCAATGCTGTTCATTTAGATTGCCACCCCACAGACAAGGACATTAGGTGCAGCAGAACACCACCATGTTAAGTTTGCAAAATTTCTAAAAATTGCAGGTCTAGGTTTCCTTCTGTTGGCTTTTGCTGGATGTGATGTCAGCAGATTCTATGGCACTCTATAGTATTCCCCTTTGCTCGGGAGGAGCTGGGCCAACACATATTCACATGTGAAATATATGTGAGTGTTGAGGATCCTAAAGGAATAATTGCCCAGTAATTTGGGTATATTAAGGAGATTTCTCCCCTGTGGAGGGGCACATCAGTGTGATGAGGAGAGCGGTGGGGAAGGCACATTGCGGTCACCATGTTTTCTTACAAACCATCAGATCTGTTGGCTGCTAATAAATGTGTCTCCCACGTCCTGTTTACAGCTTTGTACAGAAGCGGGATATTTTGGAGCTCTGGCATTTTTAGCACATCTGAATAAGCAGTGTGTGCTGAGCTTTGGAGGTGACACTGTGGCTCTATTGTGCTGCAACCTTCAACAGTCGCCTCGTCTTCCTCACCAAGCACAGGAGCCTCCAGTCTCTGCACCGCCACTTCCAGAACCGCGCCGGACAATTAACGCCCAACTGTGGTTAACAGCAACTTCTAAAAGTCCGCAGTTAGGAAGAACTTGCTTTTCTAGTGGGTGTTTGTGACTTGCCTTTTCTGGAAATGTTGGAACATGACTTTATAAATACATCAAAACAGCCTGGATGCATCAAGCCTTTCTTTTAAAGCTGAACTCCGGGCAGACACATACACAAATGGCAATCAATGCAGCCATGGGTTCACAAAAAAAAATTCAAGTATTTAACATTTTGTGCAAGTCCCTGGATCTGTCCAGGTATTGGCCTTTTGTAATCCTCTGCACTGCATTACTGGGAGAAGGAGGTGCTCTGCTGTATGCACATGTGCTGACAGGGAACGTTCATACAGGAAGAGAGAGAAAATGACCTTATTAGTGTGCTGCTGCTCTTTCATTGTCCAATTATAGATGGGGGGGGTGACCTGGCTGTATTATGCAATACTCATGTGGATGAGATAAACCTCAAATTCAATAATGGCACCATCCCTCTGTAACATACGTATAGAAGAAAACCTCTCCACAGGCCACACCAGAAACAGGAGTGGAGACTGAGATAAGGGACCTAAATTGTGCCAAGAGAATGAAATAAAACCAAATTAAAACATACAGTCTTTATTTTGAAACATCATAAAATCTCAAAGGTTAAAAATAACAGCACAAAGTCTGGTATAATAAAAAAAAAAAAAACCATAGCATTTGAAAGGTGGTATAGCCGTAAAAGGAATGTAATCGCCTATAGTTCACAAAAGATGGGCATACAGGATTTACGCGTTTCGCTTTTCAATGCTTCACCAGAATCCATGCCAGCAATATGGAACAGCACCGCTACATGCATTAAAATTTAAAAGGCATTAGACTAATATATAAAGACAGAAATATATCAGCATCCAAAAACAATTGAACAATAGGATGCCCATAAGCAGCATAACAATGGGGGGGGGGGTAAATGGGAAAGAAGAAGAGGGAAAGGGGGAGGGGGACGTAGCTGTATTACTTTAAGTGGAAAAGCTGAAGTTTATCTTTTTTTTGGGGGTGGAGATAATACAGCATCAAACACATTCGTTTTCTGTAGGGGGTGTGTATGCCATGGCCTGCAGGCTGCTGCTTCCTATTAAAATCCTTCCTCCATGCCGCTCCATACTGCCCAATTTTCCATTGCTACTGGAGTTAACAGTGTCTGAAGAATTAATACATTCCAGCAATCTTATGGTGCTGCAGGGGTTAACAGTGAGTATGAAGGACTTTTACCACTTATCCACACCTTCCTGCCCCTTAACCATTCACAGAACTCTTATTAGTGTCTCACAATGTAATGTGTTCTGTGAATGGCAAAGGGGACAAGAAAGAGCAGACAAGTGGCACAAGTCATTCACACTTGCAGCTGCAGCCCTAGGAAATCACCATTCTGGGCAATATCCGGTGGCATATTATTTGGGGTAGGGTTTCTGAAGGGTCTGGTATGGTCTTGGGGGGGGGGGGGGCATGCTGTGTTTTTTTTTTTTTTTTTTTATATTTTGCCATGGGTTTGCCCTCAGAGCACAAGCCACATGCAACAAATCGGCTTAATTAAGATGATGATCCCAACTTTCATTCAAATCAATGGGCTGAAATCATGTCCAAGTCAGACCAAATTAGTGCAGGAAGCAATTTCAAAGTCAGACCAACACAAGTCAGACCAGTTAAGGCGGTTCTCATAGGGAACCATTCATTTTGACATGGCATGCAACTTGTGCTCTGGAAGGCGGAGCACATGTCGGATCAGTGTGAACCGGCCCTAAGCTAAGTAAAGAAAGGGGTGGGTCACTCAGGGCCTCGCTCCGTGGCATCATAGGGGGAGGGGTCACATCACTGGGTGGCTCTGCCCCCTGTGATGACACATCCCCCTGCCCCATGATGGCATAGAGGGCAGGGTCAACTGGTGATGTCACCAGGTGACTTTGCCTCCTATGAATTCAAAGGGCGGGGTCTCGAGCAGCATGTGTCATCACAGGGGGCGGGGTTGAGTGACCCCTTCCCTTTCTTTATTTAACAGCAGGGGAAGTGGTCCTCCATCATTCAGTAAGTGTCAAGTGACGGGAACTATCATGTTCGGCAAACGGTAGAGTTTTTTTTCCGTGCGGGGCGGTGGTCGGCATTCATGAACATCCCTAAACACTTACTTGACACCTGTACCGACCCAGCACTGTCCCATCTGCAGCACTGCTCTCCTCTTTCTCTGCTCACATGAGACGCAGAAGCCATTAGACATGTGCGGTTCGTTTAGTTACGAATCAAAATGTTATCTGTTCTAGCAGTCATGTGTGTAAATGAGAAGAATGGTGGGGGCACTGGGGGGAGGGGAGGGGGGTAATTGGGGAACCTGGACTTGGGGCAGCTGAAAGTAGATGTGACCCAGCCAGGATAAGGGGGAGATCTGAGAGAGAATCTCCATTCACTTGTTCTGTTCTATAGACTTCTCTCTGTGTCCAGGCTCCTAACACTCACACTGACACACAGAACTATGACTCATACTGCTGTATCATTCTCTACAGAGCAGAGAGGGGTGGGGGGAGGAGGGGGAAAACAGCTAATTGCAGTTCAGATAAGAAACCCGACCCTGTGAGAGATGGATTGAAGATATTGTGGATGGAAGTTTGAACTTCTAGGCCTCTGGCCTATAAAAGAATCTATAAAATAAAGTATGAAATACAGCCATGTGACTCCTAAGAATGCACACACATGTTCATCCCCCCTGCACCTCCCCATTACCACCAAAAACTCAAAATCACTTACAAAGGTGGGAAATCTCCTTTAAAGATGAAGTAAACCCTTTTTTTTTTTTTAAACCCTGCAAAAGAAAGGCATAATGAGCTAGTATGCATAGCATACTAGCTCATTATGAATGACTTACCTGAGATCGAAGCCCCCGAACTGCTCCTCGTTCCCCTCCGCCGCCATCTTGCCTCGATGTCCCTTCCTGTTTTTGCCGCTCTGGCGCTGTGATTGGCCGGAGCGACGATGACGTCACACGCATGCGCGCTCGGGCCAGCAACTTGCCTCAATGTCCCTTCCTGTTATCGCCGCTCCGGCGCTGTGATTGGCCAGAGCGGCAAAGATATCACAACCATGCACGCTCGGGCTGGCAAGATCCCATTCAGAAAACCGGCAAGAAGCCGGCCCGCTAGTGCGCCTGAGCTGTTGTCTACGGCGCGCATGCGCCGTAGACATTGGTGCTGTGTTTTCAGGAAAAGTATCTCCTTAACCGTGTAGGTGCAAGTTGTCAAAGTGGGTTTACAACCACTTTAAAGTGGAGCTCCACCCTAAATAGCAACTTTTGCTATTTGGAACCCTCCCCCCCTCCGGTGTCACAATTGACACCTTTCAGGGGGGAGGGGGGTGAAGATACCTGTCTAAGACAGGTATTTTCACCCACATCCGGGAGTCCTGTCTCCGGGAATCTGCGGGAGTTACGTCACTTCCCGCAGACTTCCCTTGGTGTTCTGGGAGACACTCGGCTCCCAGAACACAGGAGCACCAATCAGAACGGCGCAGCGCGACTCGCGCATGCGCCGTAGGGAACCGGGCATGAAGCCGCAGGGCTTCACTTCCTGGTTCCCTCAGCGAGGATGGCGGAGGGAGCAGCAGAGCGACGAGCGGTCGCTCGTCCTCTGCTGCGGACGTCGCTGGACTCCAGGACAGGTAAGTGTCCAAATATTAAAAGCCAGCAGCTGCTGTAGCTGTAGCTGCTGGCTTTAAAAAAATTTTTTCCGGTGGAGCAACCCCTTTAAGTCTTGTGTTGGGGTGCTGCAGTAGGAGTGCCATATTGAGAAAGGTATTTTTGCTTTTTAAATTCATCATAACGAATGGTCGTAATTGTTACGAAAAGTGAACGAATCTAACGAAAATTCGTATTTCGTACGAATCCAAATTGAATTTCGGACACGAATTCCGAAATACGAACTAACGGCTAATATGGAATGAAACAAAACAAATTTATTGACGGCACACATGTCTAGAAGCCATAAGATCCAGCTGCTGTCAGTCAAATCCTGTGAGGAGGGAGCAGGGGGGGGGGTGTAGTCAACTGCGCTGTGTGTGTGTCTATGGATGAACACAGTCCGGCTCAGGAGTGCACCCGCACAGGTGGGGGGCACTTATAAAAAAAAAAGAAGGAGCAGATAGCACAGGTGGGGGACTCCAGAAGAAGAGGTAAGGGACTACTCTGTGAAATATGATTGCTTAGAGCAGGTAAGTATAACATAATTTTTTATTTAAAATACAAAAAAAAATGGTGGTTTACCATCACTTTTTGTGCTGGCTTCAAGTTAACAAGTGTCTTCAAGTTAACACATTGTTTTATACGTACTTTTCACGCTGGACAGCCTGCACTGTGATCTAACAGTGCAAGACTTCCAGGAATAAAAAATAATGTACCAGGATTATGAAATGATGGTAAAATAATGGTGTCATCCCCCTTGTCTGTACAATAAATCACAATACTGACCAATAAAAAAACTTCCGAGCATACCATCCATCTAGTTTGCTCTTTTTTTTGTGCTTTGTTGAATCACAAAACTGGCTGAACTGAATTAGAAATACAGCTAACATATAGCGATATGCATTTTACTAGGCCTTTAGTGGATTGTTTTCCCCCAAAATAGTGCACTCGCTATAAGGGCAAAATTCTGCAGAAGCTGCGTGGAATGAAAACCTCTCCCGACTGCTGTAACTTTGGGAAGAAGGATGATTCTGTAATTGCAATATTTACCCAGATTCCTTTCCCATTCATCCAATCATTTAGACAAATCTATTTTTGATATACTCAAGACCTTAATGCAGTCATAAAGGAGGTGACCGGTCTCATTTAAAAGCCTAGCCAAGCCGCGCCTCCATTATGGAGGCCACATAAAACATCTAGGAGTGGAGATGTTACCAGTAACTGTTTATCCGGCTCCGCATTCCTTTCAGGCTGATGTTACCCAGCAGGAGATGATAAATTTCCTCCCAGAATCTACTCGCGTCAACGAGTTATATTAACACACTTGTACTGAACTGGATGTGACCCAGATCCCTGTGGCGTCATGAAAATATATATGGCAAGACCAGAACAAAAATGTCTTACATTAAAAGGAAAAAAAAAAGACGATTTACTGAAGTCTGAATTCTAGCCGATGAAAAAGACAAAAAGTGTAGAAACTTATTTTTTTAATCTTTAGTGTTCTTAGCCTTGTACTAGATCAGTCTTGTTTTGTTCAAAATTTTGGGGTTAAAAACACAGCTCCGGCAAAAACTAGCAAAATTAAAAATCAAAAAGCCAATTCAAAGATAAAATAACAAATCCAGCTTTTGCTGCGATATTCACTATTAAAGATTGCCTCCGGTATTTTTTTTTTTATATATATGTAGCGATACCTTCAGTTAAGAAGGCCGCAGATTTAGTTTGGGCCCTGAAGACAGCTCCGCCAACCCCCGGCAATTTACTCGACCCCCTTCTGGCACAGTTAGTCTAGGGTAATATATATATATCTTATGCTCTATGGTTAAATTTAAACACCAATGCAGTGATAGAAGAATAACGAGTTTACTTCTACTGGCAATAAAATCAACAGTTATCACAAATCACAGGAATATATCAGCAGAGCCCTGCAGCAATAAACACACTATAACTAGTCAGATATGGCGCACATGCGCCACGTGTAACAGTACTTCACTATGCGCCCTATGGCGCAGCAACTAAATAAACTATCTAGATGGCCAGGCCTGACCATATAACTCAGTCTCTAGGGGGGTAAAATTCTTCGCATGCAAGTCTTTAAACGGTGGTGCACATTTCAGGAACACATTTGTAATCCAAGGGGGCTAAAAATGCCAACACAGTACACTCCACTAGAGATCCGTTTGATTCAGTTCTGCTATGGATCTTCAGTGGGGAAACAGAACTGAAATAGGAACTGGTGGGCCACGGCAGTCTGTAGGCCTAACAATGGTATACAGTATTTATGGATTGAGCATGTGCTCGCTCACCCCTCCGGACGCGATCCCAGTCCGGGAACTTCCACCCGCTGTGTCTCCACACACAGCGTCCGCAGCGGTCGGGTCTCCGGCTCAGCAGCAGTTGAAGAAACCGAGTCAGATGTCACCCAGGCTCGAGATGGGGTGGAAGGCTCTTTGGTAACTGCGCAAGGCCCCAGGCTTCAGGCCTTGCACAGCAGCAGATCCGCACGGGAAGATCTCTCCGCTGAAGTCTTGTGTCCCAAAGAGGCAGAGTTTCGCCTCGCCTCCTCCTTATATAACCCTTCCCATGAGTCTCTGGGGTGGAAACATTGCCGAAAGGGGTTCTGGGTAAGGTAGTCTCTCTCCTCTGCTTTCACTTCCAGTAAAGTCTCTTCTCTACTCCCTCCCGACTCACCTCTCACCCGGAAAGTCCTGTCTCTCTGTATTAAAGGGGAATACCCCGCTACATACCGGTATATATTTTTGAAAACTGACTGTTTTTATTAATTTTCAATATTAAACACAGAAGTGTACAAGTCATTTAGTTTGAAAAAGCCAACTTACAGTGCATACATCTAAATTAGGGTAAATATATCCCATATATCAGGGGTGCCCAACCTTTTGAAGCGTGAGGGCCACTTAAGCGACTTGGTTAACCGGTCGTGGGCCACAATAAACGGAGCAGGCGGATGGCAGGTCCATGTTAGCTCTGCATATGCAGAGCGGACACGGACCACTATACTTATTTTTTTTTTTTTTGTGGATCAGATTGGAGGTAGGACACAAGTTGGTTTACATCTGCCACTCCTTAGAGGTGAATGGAGGGTCCAATTGGGTCGGTCTGACCGTGTGAAAGGGGCCCAAGGCTGCTTTCACACTGATGCGCTGCGGTTTACCAACGCAGTGTACCTTTGGCTTTCCTGCACTTTGCAATAGACTGCTATTATATTCTGCAGGTTTGGTGCATTTTCAGAAAGCTCACCAAACTCGCAGGTAATAACAGAAGTCTATGGCTCAGTGCAGGTAACCCGCAGGTGCGCTGCTCTGCATCTGTGGGTCATCTGCCCATATATACACTGTGATTTTAGTAATAAACTGACCTTTAATAACAGTATTCTATTCTAATCCATCCCAGAGCAGGAGGTCGCGGGCCACATCAGAGGCCACTGGTTGGGCACCCCTGCCATAGATGAATATAATAGACATGTGCATGACGAAAAAATTACTTGCGTATCGTTTTGTTTAGATTCGTTAATCTAGTTTTGTTAAATTCAGTTGATTTTTTCGATTCGTATTCGAGAATTCGTTTTGTATTCTTTCGAATTTTCTTCAAATTTAAAAAAAAAATTTTTTTCAATTCGAAATATTTGAATTGATAAATTTCGAATTGGTTGAATCAAAAATGTTCTATTTTTTTCTCGATTCAAATTCGGAAAAGTGAACAAACAAAAGATCTTTAGCAAATCATGACAATGACTCTTTAAATCACCTTTGGCTTAACAAAAACAGCATTATTTCGGAATGGTACTCTAATGACACAGTGTTTGATTACAGAAATATGTTTACAGTTCAATTTAGAATAGAATTCGATGTAAAATTCACTTTGAATTTCGGAAATAGGGATGAATTTCGTTTCGTTATTTGGAGCATTCTGTAAACTTTGTTTATACTGTAATATGGGTATTCAGATATATCCGAATAACTAAAAGTTTGTCCGAATATTATTAATTCAGGATGAAACGAACCGCACATGTCTAAAATATAACATTTATTAACATCAAGCCTAGTAATAATGGCTCAGAGTATCAGTATCTCAACCTAATCCCAGTCGCACAGTTGTGCGCAAGCAAGTTGGGAAAAGGCGCAGTGTTAAGCACAATAGTATAAAACAGGAGATACAGGAGAGCAAGAAGAAGAGAGAGCGAAAGGGGAGAAGGCAGTAAAGGACATCCACCTGTATTAGCACCCCACCGAAGTCCAAAGTCGCCATCCACACTCCGCATCACTAATGTAGGGAAACATCAGGTCGGAGGAGCTTCCAAGAGTTCCCCCCAATTTCCAGACTCGGTTGTGAGCATCAAGGGAGTCATTTAGCAAAGCAGTCAAGTATTCCATCTGTTTCACATCTCGGATCCTGGAGTGCAAATTAAACAGAGGGCGGCTCCCGTTTTTTCCATTTAAGAGCAACCAAGCATGGTATATTTTTTTTTTTGCCCCTTAGTTGCCCTTAGTCTAATGGTCACCATCATTCAACCACCATCCTATGGGCCCAGGTTATCCTAGAGCCGCCGCAGCCTGTGACTGGACCGTGAAAGGAGAAGCAGCACAATGATGTGCTCATCTCTTGGTCACTCTGCTTTCTTCTCCTATCAACAGGTTCTTTGTCAGGACATAACCTGATTGGGTGTCCTTCTACTGCTTCTTCTTCCACACTCTAGCCTTTCTATGAGAGTGTAATCTTGACAGCCTGCCAGTCCTCTAATGTAAACAAACTGTAAGTGATTCCGAAATCCATAGCCACAGCATACATTTTCATTTTATAAAATCTGAATTGTAACAAAACAATGCCACCTTCTGAAACTTCTCATCTCAACATATCTGTAGTTCAGAAGGCAGGATCTCTGAAATGTGACACAGTAGTACCTACCAACAGAACAGCAATGCATTCCTATGGGCAAATGGATATAAAGGGATAATTATCCAATTACATCCATACCTGTTCAGGTCCATTTTTTTAAACAGAACAAGTCTCAGTTTTTGTTCAATTTAAAATAAAGGAAGCAGACCTAAATAGACGTAAACGGACAATCGCCCCGTTTTTACATTGGTTTTTAGGATCCGCTGGCGTCCTAACAACTAGTGACTTATCCCTGCTATTAGCAACCGGGATCAGTCATTGGTTGTTAAGGAGCCGGTTGTTCAGCGGGGCCAAATTACAGCTCCTCTTCTCCCTCTTCGGCCCTGCCAGTAAAGTAAACAAAGAGTTGGGGTCACCAGGTGACATCAATGGATGGCCCCGCCACTAAAGTAAACAAAGGGGTGGGGGTCCCCAGATGACATCACTGTATGGCCCTGTTCCTTTGTGTATTTTAGCAGAGGGAAAAACTGAAATTTCATTAGGTGGTGGCAAGAGACGGGAGCAGTTGGGTTCAGCAAGTGGCATTTTTGTTTTTGTGTTTTTTTTTATAAAGAACTTGTCAAAAACTGTGCTGTGTGTTTATTTACACTAGTCTTTTCTTGTGACTGAGTAGAGGTACTACAGTGACTTGAAAAAGTATTCACACCCCTTAAATGTATTTTATTGGGATTTTTTGTAAAAGACCAACACAAAGTGGCAAATAATTGTAAAGTGTCAGGAAAATGATAAATGGTTTTCCAAATTTTTTACAAATAAATATCTGAAAAGTGTGTCGTGCATTTGTATTCAGCCCCCTTTACTCTGATAACCCTAATTAAAATCTAGTGGAACCAATTACCTTCAGAAGTCACCTAATTAGTAAATAGAGTCCATCTGTGTGTGATTTTATCAGTATAAATACAGCTGTTCTGTGAAGCCCTCAGAGGTTTGTTAGAGAACCTTAGTGAGCAAACTGAAGGCCAAGAACTTACCAGACAGGACAGGGATAAAGTTGTGGAGAAGCTTAAAGCAGGGTTAGACTATAAAAAAAAATCCCAAGCTTTGAACATCTCACGGAGCACTGTTCAATCCATCATTTCAAAATGGAAATAGTATGGCACAACTGCAAACCTACCAAGACATGGCCGTCCACCTAAACTGACAGGCCGGGCAAGCAAAGCATTAATCGGAGAAGCAGCCAAGAGGCCCATGGTAACTCTGGAGGTGCTGCAGAGATCCACAGCTCAGGTGGGAGAATCTGGCCACAGGATAACTATTTGTTGTACACTCCACAAATATGCCCTTTATGGAAGAGAGGCAAGAAGAAAGCCATTGTTGAAAGAAAGCTATAAGAAGTCCCGTTTGCAGTTTGCGAGAAGCCATGTGGGGGACAAAGCAAACATGTGGACGAAGGTGTTCTGGTCAGATGAGACCAAAATGCTATGTATCGTGGAAAATCTAACACTGCACATCATCCTGAACACCCCATCCCCACCGTGAACCATGGTGGTGGAAGCATCATGTTGTGGGGATGCTTTTCTTCAGCAGGGACAGGGAAGCTGGTCAGAGTTGATGGGAAGATGGATGGAGTCAAATGCAGGGCAATCTTAGAAGAAAACCTGTTAGTGTCTGCAAAAGACTTGAGACTGGGGCGGAGGTTCACCTTCCAGCAGGACAACGACCCTAAACATACAGCCAGAGCTTCAATGGAATGGTTTGGATCAAAGTATATTCATGTGTTAGAATGGCCCAGTCAAAGTCCAGACCTAAATCCAATTGAGAATCTGTGGCAAGACTTGAAAATTGCTCTTCACAGACATTCTCCATCCAATCTGACAGAGCTTGAGCTATTTTTCAAAGAAGAATGGGCAAAAATTTTACTCTCCTAGATGTGCAAAGCTGGTAGAGACATCCCCAAAAAGACTTGCAGCTGTAATTGCATCGGAAGGTGGTTCTACAAAGTATTGATTCAGGGGGGCTGAATACAAATACACACCACACTTTTCACATATTTGTAAAAAAAAGTGAAAAACATTTATTATTTTCTTTCCACTTCACAATTATGTAACCTGACGCTTAAATCTGCTGTGTAACCTGACCCCTGACTATACCGTGTAACAAAATCCCTGACCATACTATGTAAACTGTCTTCTGACTGTACTGTGTAACCTGACCTCTAACTATACTTTTAACCTGATCCCTAAATGTACTGTGTGACCTGATCCCTGACTATAATGTGTAACCTTACCCCTGCATACATTGTATAATCTGCCCTCTGACTGTACTGTTTATCCTGATTAGGGATGAGCCGAACACCCCCGGGTTCGGTTCGCACCAGAACCTTCGAACGGACCGAAAGTTCGCGCGAATTTTCGAACCCTATTCGTTATAATGGACGCGAACGTTCGAAATCAAAATTGCTAATTACAACGGCCAATATGCATGTTAATGTTATAAAACAGGTTTGGGGACCCGGGTCCTGCCCCAGGGGACATATATCAATGCAAAAAGAAATTTTAAAAACTAAAGTTTTTTCGGGAGCAGTCATTTTAATGATGCATAAAGTGAAAAAAAAAAAGTGAAATTTTCCTTTAAATATGGTACCTGGGGGGTGTCTAAAGTATGCCTGTGAAGTGGCATGTGTTTCCCGTGTTTAGAACTGTCCTTGCACAAAATGACATTTGTAAAGGAAAAAAAGAAGCCATTTAAAACCACTTGCGGCTTTAATGTCATGTCTTGTCCTGGCCGCCATATGGCTGAAAATCCTTGAGAAAAATGGCATGGCTACCCCATCACCCCCCCCCCCCCCACCCCAGCCCCTTTGGGTCTTGTATGGATACTAAGGGGGACCCCGCACCCAAAATAAAACCCTATACCTACAACCCTATATACTCTGAACAGCAGTATATAGGTGGTGCAAACAAGACATGGACTGTAGGTTTGTTCTTAAGTAGAATCTGAACAGGTACATTATGAAGTGTAGCTACATCCCAAAAAAATCAATTTTTAAGCTTTTTGGAGAACATAGGGAGGGGTTATCACCCCTGTAACATTTGCTGTCTTTGCACATCTGTTCAGAACATGTCACCTCACTTTCCGTCCCAATGACAAATGTTTTTGGAAAAGTGGGGTTTTAATTGAAACAAGGATTGGTGATAAAGCATCAGTAGAGAGGAGATACCTTTTTCCCAAATTAAATCTAACAGGATAGAATTTTCCTTCCTAGGGGTAGATTTCCTCTCACTTCCTGTTTTCTCTTGCCGTTTGCAAGTAGGAGTCGTTTGTAAGTTGGATGTTTGAAAGTAGGGGCCTGCCGTATATACTCTGCAGAAATTTGCCCTATTAGATGTTGGTGTAGCCACAAGACTGGTGGGCACAGGAATGGGCCCTGCTGTGAGTTAATAGATCAAGATTTGTACTTGCATGCACCTGTTGAACCGGGCAGAAAAATTGGGCCTTTGGTGGTGGTGGTGGTGGTGGTGGACGGTGTTGCCACAAGACTGTAAGCCCTCACAGTTACTCTTGGTGGGTGCAGGAATGGGCCCTGCTGTGAGTTATTAGATCAAGATTTGTAATTGCATGCACCTGTTGAACAGGGCAGAAAAATTGGGCCTTTGGTGGTGGTGGTGGTGGTGGACGGTGTTGCCACAAGACTGTAGGCCCTCATAGTTACTCTTGGTGGGCGCAGGAATGGGCCCTGCTGTGAACTATTAGATCAAGATTTGTAATTACACGCCCCTGTTAAACAGGGGCTGAAAAATTGTGCCTTAGGCATTGGTGCTGGTGCCACAACACTGCAACCCCTCACAGATACTGTACTTGGAGCACAGCAGTCACACCTGTTGCGAAGCATCTTTTTAAAAAATTGTAATTACACGCCCCTGTTATACAGGGGCTGAAAAATTGTGCCTTAGGCACTGGTGCTGGTGCCACAACACTGCAACCCCTCACAGATACTGTACTCTGAGCACAGCAATGAGACCTGTTGCAAAGCATTGCCTAAAAATTGTAATTACACGCCCCAACAGGGGCTGAAAAATTGTGCCTTAGGCACTGGTGCTGGTGCCACAACACTGCAACCCCTCACAGATACTGTACTCTGAGCACAGCAGTCACACCTGTTGCGAAGCATCTTTTAAAAAAAATTTAATTACACGCCCCTGTTATACAGGGGCTGAAAAATTGTGCCTTAGGCACTGGTGCTGGTGCCACAACACTGCAACCCCTCACAGATACTGTACTCTGAGCACAGCAATGAGACCTGTTGCAAAGCATTGCCTAAAAATTGTAATTACACGCCCCAACAGGGGCTGAAAAATTGTGCCTTAGGCACTGGTGCTGGTGCCACAACACTGCAACCCCTCACAGATACTGTACTCT
Organism: Rana muscosa; assembly: GCA_029206835.1. Taxonomy (NCBI): domain Eukaryota; kingdom Metazoa; phylum Chordata; class Amphibia; order Anura; family Ranidae; genus Rana; species Rana muscosa. The sequence goes on along the minus strand of CM055121.1, from coordinate 202,683,038 downwards.
GAGCACAGCAGTCACACCTGTTGCGAAGCATCTTTTTAAAAAATTGTAATTACACGCCCCTGTTATACAGGGGCTGAAAAATTGTGCCTTAGGCACTGGTGTGGTGGCATGGATCATTGAGGAGGAGGAAGAGGATAGTCAGTGAACATAACAGGACAGTCACTCAGCATCAGCATAGGCAGTCTTGAAGGGATGTGACATTATAAATTATTCCGTTATATCCGCTTCAAGTGTCTGGTAGCTGGTGGTGATCCAAGACTGATTCATTTTTATGAAGGTCAGTCGATCAACCGAGTCGGTGGACAGGCGCACCCTATGATCGGTGACAAATCCTCCAGCAGCACTGAATGTGCGTTCGGAAAGAACGCTGGATGCAGGACAGGCCAGTAGCTCAATTGCATACTGTGCAAGCTCTGGCCAGTGATCCATCCTCAGGACCCAGTAAGCCAGAGGATTTTCGGTGGGAAAGGTGTCCAAGTCTGACCTTGCCCCTAGGTATTCCTGCACCATGTATATCAGACGCTGGCGATGGTTGCTGGAACCGATCATACCTTGGGGCTGCGGACTAAAAAATTGTCTGAACGCATCGGTCAGACGTCCACCTTCCCCACCGCTCCTTCTGCTACTGACCGAAGCCTCAGCAACTTGTCGTCCAGGACCAGGAGTTTGTAACCTCCCAGTTTCTGGGAACGCGTTGCACAGACCTTTCTGCAAGGCCTCCCTGAGATGTCTCATCCTCTGCTCCCTCTGCGACGGCAAGATAAGGTCCGCAACCTTACCCTTGTACCGTGGATCAAGGAGAGTGGCCAGCCAGTAATGGTCACTCTCCTTGATCCGAAGAACACGAGGATCCTTCCGCAGGCTTTGCAGGATCAGGGAGGCCATGCAGCGTAGGTTAGCTGAGGCATTCGGTCCGGAGTCTTCTGGGTCACTGAGGATGACATGATCGCCAGCCACCTCCTCCCAGCCACGTACAAGTCCACTGGTTTGTTGGGACTGTACATCATCCCTAAAAGACTGCTGCTGCTGATGCTGAGTGCCAGGCTCCACCTCCATGCTCACACAATCCTCCTCCTCCTCCTCCTCCTCCTCTTCCTGTGTGATGGGTGGGACAGAAGGAACATTGTCTGGATAAAGGGGGCCTTGAGAGACAAGGAAGTCCTCCTCTTCCTGCCTCTGTTCTGCCTCAAGTGCCCTGTCCATTATCCCACGCAGCGTATGCTCCAACAGGTGGACAAGAGGTACAGTGTCACTGATGCATGCACTGTCACTGCTCACCATCCTCGTGGCCTCCTCAAATGGTGAGAGGACAGTGCATGCATCCCTGATCATGCTCCACTGGCGTGGGGAAAAAAAGCCAAGCTCCCCTGACCCTGTCCTGGTGCCGTAGTCGCAAAGGTACTCATTGATGGCCCTCTGCTGCGTGTGCAGTCGCTGCAGCATGGCCAACGTTGAGTTCCACCTGGTGGGCATGTCACATATTAGGCGGTTCTTGGGCAGGTTCAGCTCCTTTTGCAGCTCAGTCAGCCGAGCACTGGCATTATAAGATCGGCGGAAATGCACACAGACTTTCCTGGCCTGCCTCAGGACATCCTGTAAGCCTGGGAACCTGCCCAAGAACCGCTGCACCACCAGGTTGAGGACGTGAGCCATACAGGGCACATGGGTGAGCTGCCCCTGTCGCAGGGCGGAGAGGAGGTTGGTGCCATTATCAGAAACGACCATTCCTGGCTTAAGCTGGCGTGGCGTCAACCACCTCTCGGCCTGCCCCTGCAGAGCTGCCAGAACCTCTGGCCCAGTGTGGCTCCTGTCCCCCAAACACACCAGCGCAAGCACGGCATGGCATCTTTTTGCCTGCGTACTCGCGTAGCCCCTTGTACGCCTACGGAGCACCGCTGGTTCCGAGGACAGAGCACTCGAAGAGGACATGGAGGAAGAAGAAGAGGAGGGGGTGGAGGAGAGAGGTGTGTCACAACCAGTAGTAGCATTTTGGAGGCGTGGTGGCGGAACAACCTCCAACACTACTGCACCTTGTCCTGCATCCCTCCCAGCTACCAATAGAGTGACCCAATGGGCCGTGAAAGAAAGATAACGTCCCTGTCCATGCCTGCTGGACCATGAGTCAGCGGTAATATGCACCTTACCGCTGACCGCCCTGTCCAGCGAGGCATGGACATTGCCTTCCACATGCCAGTAGAGAGACGGAATCGCCTTCCGTGAGAAAAAGTGGCGTTTGGGAACCTGCCACTGAGGAACCGCACATTGAACAAACTCACGGAAGGGGGCCGAGTCTATCAACTGAAAAGGCAGCAGTTGAAGTGCTAGCAATTTAGCCAAGCTAGCATTCAACCGCTGGGCATGTGGATGGCTGGGAGTATACTTCTTTCGACGGTCCAGCAGCTGGGGCAGGGAAATTTGCCTGCTACAATCGGACGTCGGTGTACTGCAAGTACTTGGTTGTGACACACCTAATTCTACACCTTCAGTCCTCTCAGAGCAGCTTTCAGAGAGGACTGAAGATATAGTGGGGATGGAGATCCCAGCTGATGAGGAGCAAGGAGAGGTCCGCTTTGTTCTTTGGTGTGGGTCTTTTATGTGTGCTTGCCAACGAGCTGCATGGCAGGTCGACATATGTCTGCTCATGCTTGTGGTGCCCAAGCGGCTGATGTTTTGGCCACGCGAGATACGCTTGAGACAAATATTGCAAATAGCAGTGGTGCGATCTGATGCACTCGTCTCAAAAAAGGCCCACACCAAAGAACTTTTGTGATAACGTGCAGAGGCAGCGCCCTGCACAGGCGGAGCTCTGCGGTGTGGTACAGTTGCTGTGCTGGCCTCTAGCTGGCCTCCAGGGGGCATCCTGCCTCGTTGGACATGTGACGCTGCATCCTCCTCCTCCTCCTCCTCTCTCCCTTCAGGCACCCACGTGGAGTCAGTGACCTCATCATCCCCTCCCTCTTCACCACTAGAGCAAACCTGGCAGTAAGCTGCAGCTGGTGGAACACTACTGCCAGATTGCTGTCCTTCAGCATCCCCTCTCTCTGCGCGCACACTACTGACTTCCTCAAGCTGGGTATCATCATCCGAGCCTTCGAATCGTTGGGCATCCTCCTGGAGCATGTACCCAACACTGTGCTCAAACAGTTCGGGGGACTCCTCAGGAGGACATGGTGGGTCTAGGGAAGGGGTGGCTGATGATGCCATTGAGTACGCGTTGGCAGCTGCTCTGCCAGTACCCTGAGCCTGGGTGAGAGAGGATGAGGAGGATGAGGAGGGCTTGGTCATCCATTCTACCAAGCCTTCGGCATGATGCGGCTCCACATGTCCAGCTGCCGAAAACAAAGACAAGCGTGTCCCATGGCCACGTGCTGATGACGATGCACGACCACGTCCACGGCCAGCACTGTTGTCTCTAGAAACAGAGCCTGCCTGCCCTGTGTTCTTGCTTCGGCACGCTCTGCCTCTCCTTGGCGGTCTTCCAGCCATTGTAGTCGGTAGTGTATATAGTATAAAAAATAGAACTCCTATGTGTGCTCACAACACACTGTAGGTCCTATGGGTGCTGACACTAACACACTATAGGTACTATGTGTGCTGCTGACAAGAAAATATAGGAGCTCTGTTTGCTGCCACTAACACACTAGAAGTCCTATGGGTGCTGCTGAGAAGAAAATATAGGAGCTCTGTTTGCTGCCACTAACACACTAGAAGTCCTATGGGTGCTGCTGAGAAGAAAATATAGGAGCTCTGTTTGCTGCCACTAACACACTAGAAGTCCTATGGGTGCTGCTGAGAAGAAAATATAGGAGCTCTGTTTGCTGCCACTAACACACTAGAAGTCCTATGGGTGCTGCTGAGAAGAAAATATAGGAGCTCTGTTTGCTGCCACTAACACACTAGAAGTCCTATGGGTGCTGCTGAGAAGAAAATATAGGAGCTCTGTGTGATGCCACTAACACACTAGAAGTCCTATGGGTGCTGCTGAGAAGAAAATATAGGAGCTCTGTTTGCTGCCACTAACACACTAGAAGTCCTATGGGTGCTGCTGAGAAGAAAATATAGGAGCTCTGTTTGCTGCCACTAACACACTAGAAGTCCTATGGGTGCTGCTGAGAAGAAAATATAGGAGCTCTGTTTGCTGCCACTAACACACTAGAAGTCCTATGGGTGCTGCTGAGAAGAAAATATAGGAGCTCTGTGTGATGCCACTAACACACTAGAAGTCCTATGGGTGCTGCTGAGAAGAAAATATAGGAGCTCTGTTTGCTGCCACTAACACACTAGAAGTCCTATGGGTGCTGCTGAGAAGAAAATATAGGAGCTCTGTTTGCTGCCACTAACACACTAGAAGTCCTATGGGTGCTGCTGAGAAGAAAATATAGGAGCTCTGTTTGCTGCCACTAACACACTAGAAGTCCTATGGGTGCTGCTGAGAAGAAAATATAGGAGCTCTGTGTGATGCCACTAACACACTAGAAGTCCTATGGGTGCTGCTGAGAAGAAAATATAGGAGCTCTGTTTGCTGCCACTAACACACTAGAAGTCCTATGGGTGCTGCTGAGAAGAAAATATAGGAGCTCTGTTTGCTGCCACTAACACACTAGAAGTCCTATGGGTGCTGCTGAGAAGAAAATATAGGAGCTCTGTTTGCTGCCACTAACACACTAGAAGTCCTATGGGTGCTGCTGAGAAGAAAATATAGGAGCTCTGTGTGATGCCACTAACACACTAGAAGTCCTATGGGTGCTGCTGAGAAGAAAATATAGGAGCTCTGTTTGCTGCCACTAACACACTAGAAGTCCTATGGGTGCTGCTGAGAAGAAAATATAGGAGCTCTGTTTGCTGCCACTAACACACTAGAAGTCCTATGGGTGCTGCTGAGAAGAAAATATAGGAGCTCTGTTTGCTGCCACTAACACACTAGAAGTCCTATGGGTGCTGCTGAGAAGAAAATATAGGAGCTCTGTTTGCTGCCACTAACACACTAGAAGTCCTATGGGTGCTGCTGAGAAGAAAATATAGGAGCTCTGTTTGCTGCCACTAACACACTAGAAGTCCTATGGGTGCTGCTGAGAAGAAAATATAGGAGCTCTGTGTGATGCCACTAACACACTAGAAGTCCTATGGGTGCTGCTGAGAAGAAAATATAGGAGCTCTGTTTGCTGCCACTAACACACTAGAAGTCCTATGGGTGCTGCTGAGAAGAAAATATAGGAGCTCTGTTTGCTGCCACTAACACACTAGAAGTCCTATGGGTGCTGCTGAGAAGAAAATATAGGAGCTCTGTTTGCTGCCACTAACACACTAGAAGTCCTATGGGTGCTGCTGAGAAGAAAATATAGGAGCTCTGTTTGCTGCCACTAACACACTAGAAGTCCTATGGGTGCTGCTGAGAAGAAAATATAGGAGCTCTGTGTGATGCCACTAACACACTAGAAGTCCTATGGGTGCTGCTGAGATGAAAATATAGGAACTCTGTGTGATGCCACTAACACATTAGAAGTCCTATGGGTGCTGCTGAGAAGAAAATATAGGAGCTCTGTTTGCTGCCACTAACACACTAGAAGTCCTATGGGTGCTGCTGAGAAGAAAATATAGGAGCTCTGTTTGCTGCCACTAACACACTAGAAGTCCTATGGGTGCTGCTGAGAAGAAAATATAGGAGCTCTGTGTGATGCCACTAACACACTAGAAGTCCTATGGGTGCTGCTGAGAAGAAAATATAGGAGCTCTGTTTGCTGCCACTAACACACTAGAAGTCCTATGGGTGCTGCTGAGAAGAAAATATAGGAGCTCTGTTTGCTGCCACTAACACACTAGAAGTCCTATGGGTGCTGCTGAGAAGAAAATATAGGAGCTCTGTGTGATGCCACTAACACACTAGAAGTCCTATGGGTGCTGCTGAGAAGAAAATATAGGAGCTCTGTTTGCTGCCACTAACACACTAGAAGTCCTATGGGTGCTGCTGAGAAGAAAATATAGGAGCTCTGTGTGATGCCACTAACACACTAGAAGTCCTATGGGTGCTGCTGAGAAGAAAATATAGGAGCTCTGTTTGCTGCCACTAACACACTAGAAGTCCTATGGGTGCTGCTGAGAAGAAAATATAGGAGCTCTGTGTGATGCCACTAACACACTAGAAGTCCTATGGGTGCTGCTGAGAAGAAAATATAGGAGCTCTGTTTGCTGCCACTAACACACTAGAAGTCCTATGGGTGCTGCTGAGAAGAAAATATAGGAGCTCTGTTTGCTGCCACTAACACACTAGAAGTCCTATGGGTGCTGCTGAGAAGAAAATATAGGAGCTCTGTTTGCTGCCACTAACACACTAGAAGTCCTATGGGTGCTGCTGAGAAGAAAATATAGGAGCTCTGTGTGATGCCACTAACACACTAGAAGTCCTATGGGTGCTGCTGAGAAGAAAATATAGGAGCTCTGTTTGCTGCCACTAACACACTAGAAGTCCTATGGGTGCTGCTGAGAAGAAAATATAGGAGCTCTGTGTGATGCCACTAACACACTAGAAGTCCTATGGGTGCTGCTGAGAAGAAAATATAGGAGCTCTGTTTGCTGCCACTAACACACTAGAAGTCCTATGGGTGCTGCTGAGAAGAAAATATAGGAGCTCTGTGTGATGCCACTAACACACTAGAAGTCCTATGGGTGCTGCTGAGAAGAAAATATAGGAGCTCTGTGTGATGCCACTAACACACTAGAAGTCCTATGGGTGCTGCTGAGAAGAAAATATAGGAGCTCTGTTTGCTGCCACTAACACACTAGAAGTCCTATGGGTGCTGCTGAGAAGAAAATATAGGAGCTCTGTTTGCTGCCACTAACACACTAGAAGTCCTATGGGTGCTGCTGAGAAGAAAATATAGGAGCTCTGTGTGATGCCACTAACACACTAGAAGTCCTATGGGTGCTGCTGAGATGAAAATATAGGAACTCTGTGTGATGCCACTAACACATTAGAAGTCCTATGGGTGCTGCTGAGAAGAAAATATAGGAGCTCTGTGTGATGCCACTAACACATTAGAAGTCCTATGGGTGCTGCTGAGAAGAAAATATAGGAGCTCTGTTTGCTGCCACTAACACACTAGATGTCCTATGGGTGCTGCTGAGAAGAAAATATAGGAGCTCTGTGTGATGCCACTAACACATTAGAAGTCCTATGGGTGCTGCTGAGAAGAAAATATAGGAGCTCTGTTTGCTGCCACTAACACACTAGAAGTCCTATGGGTGCTGCTGAGAAGAAAATATAGGAGCTCTGTGTGATGCCACTAACACACTAGAAGTCCTATGGGTGCTGCTGAGAAGAAAATATAGGAGCTCTGTTTGCTGCCACTAACACACTAGAAGTCCTATGGGTGCTGCTGAGAAGAAAATATAGGAGCTCTGTTTGCTGCCACTAACACACTAGAAGTCCTATGGGTGCTGCTGAGAAGAAAATATAGGAGCTCTGTTTGCTGCCACTAACACACTAGAAGTCCTATGGGTGCTGCTGAGAAGAAAATATAGGAGCTCTGTTTGCTGCCACTAACACACTAGAAGTCCTATGGGTGCTGCTGAGAAGAAAATATAGGAGCTCTGTGTGATGCCACTAACACACTAGAAGTCCTATGGGTGCTGCTGAGAAGAAAATATAGGAGCTCTGTTTGCTGCCACTAACACACTAGAAGTCCTATGGGTGCTGCTGAGAAGAAAATATAGGAGCTCTGTTTGCTGCCACTAACACACTAGAAGTCCTATGGGTGCTGCTGAGAAGAAAATATAGGAGCTCTGTTTGCTGCCACTAACACACTAGAAGTCCTATGGGTGCTGCTGAGAAGAAAATATAGGAGCTCTGTGTGATGCCACTAACACACTAGAAGTCCTATGGGTGCTGCTGAGAAGAAAATATAGGAGCTCTGTTTGCTGCCACTAACACACTAGAAGTCCTATGGGTGCTGCTGAGAAGAAAATATAGGAGCTCTGTTTGCTGCCACTAACACACTAGAAGTCCTATGGGTGCTGCTGAGAAGAAAATATAGGAGCTCTGTTTGCTGCCACTAACACACTAGAAGTCCTATGGGTGCTGCTGAGAAGAAAATATAGGAGCTCTGTGTGATGCCACTAACACACTAGAAGTCCTATGGGTGCTGCTGAGAAGAAAATATAGGAGCTCTGTTTGCTGCCACTAACACACTAGAAGTCCTATGGGTGCTGCTGAGAAGAAAATATAGGAGCTCTGTTTGCTGCCACTAACACACTAGAAGTCCTATGGGTGCTGCTGAGAAGAAAATATAGGAGCTCTGTTTGCTGCCACTAACACACTAGAAGTCCTATGGGTGCTGCTGAGAAGAAAATATAGGAGCTCTGTGTGATGCCACTAACACACTAGAAGTCCTATGGGTGCTGCTGAGAAGAAAATATAGGAGCTCTGTTTGCTGCCACTAACACACTAGAAGTCCTATGGGTGCTGCTGAGAAGAAAATATAGGAGCTCTGTTTGCTGCCACTAACACACTAGAAGTCCTATGGGTGCTGCTGAGAAGAAAATATAGGAGCTCTGTTTGCTGCCACTAACACACTAGAAGTCCTATGGGTGCTGCTGAGAAGAAAATATAGGAGCTCTGTTTGCTGCCACTAACACACTAGAAGTCCTATGGGTGCTGCTGAGAAGAAAATATAGGAGCTCTGTTTGCTGCCACTAACACACTAGAAGTCCTATGGGTGCTGCTGAGAAGAAAATATAGGAGCTCTGTGTGATGCCACTAACACACTAGAAGTCCTATGGGTGCTGCTGAGAAGAAAATATAGGAGCTCTGTTTGCTGCCACTAACACACTAGAAGTCCTATGGGTGCTGCTGAGAAGAAAATATAGGAGCTCTGTTTGCTGCCACTAACACACTAGAAGTCCTATGGGTGCTGCTGAGAAGAAAATATAGGAGCTCTGTTTGCTGCCACTAACACACTAGAAGTCCTATGGGTGCTGCTGAGAAGAAAATATAGGAGCTCTGTTTGCTGCCACTAACACACTAGAAGTCCTATGGGTGCTGCTGAGAAGAAAATATAGGAGCTCTGTGTGATGCCACTAACACACTAGAAGTCCTATGGGTGCTGCTGAGATGAAAATATAGGAACTCTGTGTGATGCCACTAACACATTAGAAGTCCTATGGGTGCTGCTGAGAAGAAAATATAGGAGCTCTGTTTGCTGCCACTAACACACTAGAAGTCCTATGGGTGCTGCTGAGAAGAAAATATAGGAGCTCTGTTTGCTGCCACTAACACACTAGAAGTCCTATGGGTGCTGCTGAGAAGAAAATATAGGAGCTCTGTGTGATGCCACTAACACACTAGAAGTCCTATGGGTGCTGCTGAGAAGAAAATATAGGAGCTCTGTTTGCTGCCACTAACACACTAGAAGTCCTATGGGTGCTGCTGAGAAGAAAATATAGGAGCTCTGTTTGCTGCCACTAACACACTAGAAGTCCTATGGGTGCTGCTGAGAAGAAAATATAGGAGCTCTGTGTGATGCCACTAACACACTAGAAGTCCTATGGGTGCTGCTGAGAAGAAAATATAGGAGCTCTGTTTGCTGCCACTAACACACTAGAAGTCCTATGGGTGCTGCTGAGAAGAAAATATAGGAGCTCTGTGTGATGCCACTAACACACTAGAAGTCCTATGGGTGCTGCTGAGAAGAAAATATAGGAGCTCTGTTTGCTGCCACTAACACACTAGAAGTCCTATGGGTGCTGCTGAGAAGAAAATATAGGAGCTCTGTGTGATGCCACTAACACACTAGAAGTCCTATGGGTGCTGCTGAGAAGAAAATATAGGAGCTCTGTTTGCTGCCACTAACACACTAGAAGTCCTATGGGTGCTGCTGAGAAGAAAATATAGGAGCTCTGTTTGCTGCCACTAACACACTAGAAGTCCTATGGGTGCTGCTGAGAAGAAAATATAGGAGCTCTGTTTGCTGCCACTAACACACTAGAAGTCCTATGGGTGCTGCTGAGAAGAAAATATAGGAGCTCTGTGTGATGCCACTAACACACTAGAAGTCCTATGGGTGCTGCTGAGAAGAAAATATAGGAGCTCTGTTTGCTGCCACTAACACACTAGAAGTCCTATGGGTGCTGCTGAGAAGAAAATATAGGAGCTCTGTGTGATGCCACTAACACACTAGAAGTCCTATGGGTGCTGCTGAGAAGAAAATATAGGAGCTCTGTTTGCTGCCACTAACACACTAGAAGTCCTATGGGTGCTGCTGAGAAGAAAATATAGGAGCTCTGTTTGCTGCCACTAACACACTAGAAGTCCTATGGGTGCTGCTGAGAAGAAAATATAGGAGCTCTGTGTGATGCCACTAACACACTAGAAGTCCTATGGGTGCTGCTGAGATGAAAATATAGGAACTCTGTGTGATGCCACTAACACATTAGAAGTCCTATGGGTGCTGCTGAGAAGAAAATATAGGAGCTCTGTGTGATGCCACTAACACATTAGAAGTCCTATGGGTGCTGCTGAGAAGAAAATATAGGAGCTCTGTTTGCTGCCACTAACACACTAGATGTCCTATGGGTGCTGCTGAGAAGAAAATATAGGAGCTCTGTGTGATGCCACTAACACATTAGAAGTCCTATGGGTGCTGCTGAGAAGAAAATATAGGAGCTCTGTTTGCTGCCACTAACACACTAGAAGTCCTATGGGTGCTGCTGAGAAGAAAATATAGGAGCTCTGTGTGATGCCACTAACACACTAGAAGTCCTATGGGTGCTGCTGAGAAGAAAATATAGGAGCTCTGTTTGCTGCCACTAACACACTAGAAGTCCTATGGGTGCTGCTGAGAAGAAAATATAGGAGCTCTGTTTGCTGCCACTAACACACTAGAAGTCCTATGGGTGCTTCTGAGATGAAAATATAGGAGCTCTGTGTGATGCCACTAACACACTAGAAGTCCTATGGGTGCTGCTGAGAAGAAAATATAGGAGCTCTGTGTGATGCCACTAACACACTAGAAGTCCTATGGGTGCTTCTGAGATGAAAATATAGGAACTCTGTGTGATGCCACTAACACATTAGAAGTCCTATGGGTGCTGCTGAGAAGAAAATATAGGAGCTCTGTTTGCTGCCACTAACACACTAGAAGTCCTATGGGTGCTGCTGAGAAGAAAATATAGGAGCTCTGTGTGATGCCACTAACACACTAGAAGTCCTATGGGTGCTGCTGAGAAGAAAATATAGGAGCTCTGTTTGCTGCCACTAACACACTAGAAGTCCTATGGGTGCTGCTGAGAAGAAAATATAGGAGCTCTGTGTGATGCCACTAACACACTAGAAGTCCTATGGGTGCTGCTGAGAAGAAAATATAGGAGCTCTGTGTGATGCCACTAACACACTAGAAGTCCTATGGGTGCTGCTGAGAAGAAAATATAGGAGCTCTGTTTGCTGCCACTAACACACTAGAAGTCCTATGGGTGCTGCTGAGAAGAAAATATAGGAGCTCTGTTTGCTGCCACTAACACACTAGAAGTCCTATGGGTGCTGCTGAGAAGAAAATATAGGAGCTCTGTTTGCTGCCACTAACACACTAGAAGTCCTATGGGTGCTGCTGAGAAGAAAATATAGGAGCTCTGTGTGATGCCACTAACACACTAGAAGTCCTATGGGTGCTGCTGAGAAGAAAATATAGGAGCTCTGTTTTCTGCCACTAACACACTAGAAGTCCTATGGGTGCTGCTGAGAAGAAAATATAGGAGCTCTGTTTGCTGCCACTAACACACTAGAAGTCCTATGGGTGCTGTTGGGGTGCAATGCTGTGCTAACAGCACTGCGGTTGGTACTACTGCAATACTGTACTAACAGTAAGCACGCACCAGACTAATCCCCAGCAGCAGCTAATAACACACTAACTGTGCAATCAGCAGCAATGAACGATCAATGACTTAGGTAGCAATGGTTTAGCAAAGAAATAGCCAATGGTTTAGCAAAGAAGAGCAAATCTTTCAGTATCAAGCAAAGACAGAATCAGCAGACTAATCTCTCCTAAAGCCGGAACTCATGTGACCGGGGCCGATGGCGTGGCGGCCTTTTAAATGGTGGGGCGTGTACTAAAGCCCCTGAGCTGTAATTGGCTACAGCCGTCCTGCCTGTAGCCAATTATTGCTCTCCGAGTTTCGGGCGCTGTGATTGGCCAAGCATGCGGGGTCACAGTGCATGCTTGGCCAATCATCAGCCAGCAATGCACTGCGCCGGCCGCGCCGGCCGCAATGCATTGCGGGGCCGCTCGCATCACACGAATGTGATGCGAACGGCCCAAATAGTTCTGGGCTCGACGAGCGAGCGAACGCCCGATGCTCGATTCGAACATGGGTTCGAATCGAGCACCGGGCCCATCCCTAATCCTGATCCTTAAATATATTGTGTAACCTGACACCTTACTGTACTGTGTAACTTGATCAATGACTGTAATTTGTAACCTGACCCATGACTGTACTATCTAACCTGACTCCTGCCTGACTGTACTGTGTAACCTGACACCTGACAACTTTCTAATCTAACTCCTGAAGTCACTCTGTAGTGTAGCCTAACAGATGATTGTACTGTGTAACCATGACCCCTGATTGTACCCTGTAACCTTAGGCCCCTTTCACACTGGGGGTCGGAGGTGCGGTGGCGGTATAGCTCCGCTATTTTTAGCGGTGTTATACCGTCGGAATTGCCGTAGAATTGCGGCGGTATTCGGCCGCTAGCGGTGCGGTTTTAACCCCCGCTAGCAGCCGAAAAAGGGTTAATACCGCCGGCAATGCACCATTGCTTTCAATGGAAAGGAGCGGTGTAGGAGCGGTAAACACACCGCTCCTCTCACCGCTCCAAAGATGCTGCTAGCAAGACTTTTGGAGCGGTCCCGCCAGGGCATCGTCTCAGTGTGAAAGCCCTCGGGCTTTCACATTGAGACTGCAGGGCAGGAGTTTTTCAGGCGGTATTTAGGCGCTATTTTTAGCGCTAAAACGCCTGAAAAACTCCTCAGTGTGAAAGGGGTCTTACTCTTGAATCTACTGTGTAACCTGACCAGTGCTTGTACTCATGCAAATGCTCTGATACCTAAACTTGATACCTTTGGGATCTGATTTGAGCCCATATAGAATGAAAGGGCTCAAATCGCACTGCAAAAACCTGCATGCAATTTGAACATTGCATGCGGTTTCCCCCAATGCTCCTGTGTGAACCCAGGCTGATCACAGTGACTTCAGAATGGGTTCACACAGAAGTGGTGTGGAAAACTGCATGCGATTCTGACCGGATTCATTCCTGATTAAAAAATCAGATGCGATACTTTGCTGTGCGATTTTAGCTAATTCATTTTGTATCGTTACTCAGTATCGGTGAGTACTTGAGCAAGTATTAGTACTCGTCATCGTCAATAAAAAAATGGTATCGGTGCAACCCTAGTTGTGACTCTATGATGGGAAGTGTATTACTGGTAGGACCGCCAAGGGAAATGAAGGAAAAAATCGCCTGAAAAAAAGTAGTGCAGCCACCACATCTAAGGATCAGTAAGCCGCAATATATTTTGGTTGGTTTAGATACACTTAAAAAACAAAAAACAAACAACAACCATTTTGTCCCTTTTTGCAGAAAGTGCGCAAATAATTTAGATCATAAATTTCTCCTGCAGGCTTTCAGGCTTGCATATTTTCCAACTGGCATTTCAGCAAATATTCACCTGTGTATTCATTTATATGACACGTTTATTTTCTCCCCCAGTCCACACGATATGTGAAATATGCGCTCTCATCCCACAGCCCTAAATTTAAACACCTGTGATATTTGTAGAGCTTCTCACATTTTTTAGATGCGTTTTAGGCCATCCTTTGCTCGAGTCCTCCTACGTTTGGGCTGTGGCTGTGACAGCCTCCTCCATCTGCTGACCCGATGGTTATCATCCTACCTGCCACATGTAAATCCTCCTGGATTGATTTCTGCGTGTCTGTGGAATTCTCTCTGTCCATGATCCAGTTTCACCAGCCCAAACTCAGCCCTCACCTCATTAAGGAAGAATTCCAATAGTTTAAGTTAGCTGTAACACCCAAAGGAATCATTACTACTCCCCCCCATATCACTGATAAGATAGACAGATGGACTTCAACATTCTGCATTTTTCCAGGAAAATTAGCCTTGTTATTCCAAGGAAACTCACATTTTAAAGAAACCCTGACTCTTTAGGCACATTATACATCAGTGTTTATCAACCTTTTTGCCTTCGAGGAACCCTTTTACAAAAAGTTTGAGATCTCGGGGAACCCCTGAAAAAAAAATTCAGATCTACAGCTTACTGAAACACTGGATCTGATCAGCGAGCTGTAGATATAACAGCAATAAAGAAACCCTATCAAATAATAGAATAAATGTTGTAAAAAACAAAAAACACCTAATGTGAATTTTGGGCTTGATTTTTTCTGCACAATCAATTCTGGGTTGAACTTGAGATAAGCGTACACAAATTTAATCTGAAATTAAACAGTTTTGTGTCCCAGTCAGAGTCCTTCTTTACAGCAGGTGTCCCAATCAGAGCCCGCTTTACAGCAGGTGTCCTAATCAGAGCCCCCTTTACAGCAGGTGTCCCAATCAGAGCCCCCTTTACAGCAGGTGTCCCAATCAGAGCCCCCTTTACAGCAGGTGTCCCAATCAGAGACCCCTTTCAGCAGGTGTCCCAATCAGAGACCCCTTTACAGCAGGTGTCCCAATCAGAGACCCCTTTACCTCAGGTGTCCCAATCAGAGCCCCCTTTACAGCAGGTGTCCCAATCAGAGCCCCCTTTACAGCAGGTGTCCCAATCAGAGCCCCCCTTACAGCAGGTGTCCCAATCAGAGCCCCCTTTACAGCAGGTGTCCCAATCAGAGTCCTCTTGCTAAGCTATTGCTAGACTTGCCAGGCTTCACCTTTCTTTGTAAACATTTTGCAAGTCTGCTGCAAGTTCTAGTTCAGTTATGTTGTGCAATAGTCATCCCAACACAGGGGGCACTGTGACATGCAGAACTCTTGCTGTAGACTCACCACTGCAACTTTGCTCTTGCTAGAGACTTTCCATGCAAATTTGCTACAAGTTGGAAAAGTGTCAACTAGAACTTGTGCTTCAAGTGCTCTCTCTGCAAGTGTACATGTTGCCAGTAAAAATGTGTAGCAAGTTGTAAACATGGGATTATGCCTTGATATAATAAAATGTCTGACACCTTTCCAGGCACCTTTGTGATGACGATAACAATGTCTGAATAAGAATTTACTTATTCTTGTTTCTTATTTTTGAAAAACTCAATAAAAATCTTTTAAAGTAAAAAAAAAAAGAATGTGTAGCAAGTTAACACGACTTACAATTCAATGCTGCCAAAAATTTGTGGCAAGCTTCCTTGCTATCTGGGCTGCTATTCCGGAAATAGTACACATAGCTGCAGAGGAAGAGAGCGCCGTACAGACTGTGCCCTCTCTCTCCTCGCAGAGTGGCACTGCACGAGAATTAACACAAGTAGCGCTCAGACCTGGGATGTGGACGCGGCACCCCTGAGGACTCTTTGCGGCACCCCAGTTGAAAAACCCTGCCCTAGACTGTAACTTTGCAGCACATTTAAGCCTTGCAGCATGGGAACAGCTCAACTGCATTGAAGGATTTTTCTTTTCCCTGGAGTTCAGCTTTAATGAAGCTTGAGTAGCAGCTCACTGGGGTTGCTGACAACACATCTAAGATGGCAATGCCAAGCAGAAGCCTTAGGACTTTTGGAAATCTACACAAGGGGGCCTTTTACAAGTAAAAAGCATGCATAAAATACATTACATGCACGTATAATTTAATGGAAACATTTTTGTTGGCAATAAATGGCCTGGTGTAAAGTTCTCTTTAAAACTAAAATTGTATAGAGTATGTAACAGCAAGAAAAGACATTTTGTAATTCAGTGGATTTTAAATTTCCATTTAACCTGCAAACATCTATTTTCTAAAACGGCTAACTTCTGTGTAACCATACCAACAGTGCAATGTTTACAGATAGGAATTCATAGAATTTTCAAGTCCAGGACTGAACTTCCGCCATCTGGTCTTTGCTGGGCATACATGGATGTGTAAGTGGGGACTCTGATGGGCACTCCTTGACCTAAGGGGGACTCTCATAAGCACCTCTGAATTTAAGAGGTGACTTATTCATTTATTTAGATTTTCATTCTTCCCCAGAAGACCTTGAAACATTCATAGAGCTGTGTGTTGGTCTGGATGTCCTGTATCATGAAAGGTGCCAAGAGAGACTTAGAACTCGCAAGCTTCCTAGACCAGTTTACCATTTGGCCCCTAACTTCCAAGCACCATCTCAGCCAGAACCTGAAATTTCAGTTGAATCCCAGGCACCTGCGGAACCCACGGAAGTCAGCCATCTCCACGTAACAGAGTCAGAGAAACAAAGGAGGCGTGCATTGGGCCTATGCTTGTACTGTGGACTTAAAGGACATTTATTATCTGCCCTTCCCGTCCAGTAAAAGGCAGGGTCTAACCAGTGTTGGAGGAGCTGGGTTAGACCTTACAGGTATATCCTCCAAGGCCAAGATTACTGTTCCCGCAATTTTCCATTTAGCCACCAAATTACTTAACTATAACTCTTTACTGAAGGTAGAAAGATAACAGAGTAATTTGTATACAATATTCTATGCAGATCCCTGCAATATAGGTGTGCACATTAAAAGGGTATGACAGTCAATAATGCAATAACACATCAACCCCGCTGCTGCAATCCTCCCTCGTGAGCATAAAATGGCGCCCAGCAATGTCCTATACTACCCAGTCCGGCCTGACTATAACTTAGGGTATAGTTTGCTGGAGAATCTTCGCTAGCAACTATCGGTGGTGCACATGGAGAAACCAATTTGTAATCCAGTGAAAGGGGATAACAGATATTCGCCAACCAGGCAAAGCTGGAGAGACTGACAAACTCAGTTCAGCACAAACAGTCTCTCCAGAGTATAACTGTGTTCAATAATGGGCCTGGGCAAAGTTAATAGGCACAAAGTTATTGATATATGGTTCTGAGCTGGCGCTCTCTCACCCAGACCGGACCGATTCCTGTCCAGTTCCTCCGCTACTGTGAGTGGCGTCACAGTGCCCACAATGCATCGAGTCCCCGGTCCTTCAGAAGATGATGGCACCTCAGGGGGATTGGATGCCTCACAGACTCCCCAGCGGAACGGAAGACTCTCTGGAACAAAAACGCGGAGCCCAAGCTTCAGGCCTAGCGCGCGCAGAAGGGGAGTGCAGGGGATCCTCTTGCAAGGAGGGCGGCGTTCCGAGAGAGCGAGCGAGCCCAGCCTCTCTCCTTTTAAAGTCCACCCCAGCAGTCCCTGCACGGGGAATGGCACCCTGGGTGCCGCAAAGCGTGCTGGGAAATGTAGTCTTGCGGGTAAAATGATACCCCGCTACACACTCCCCCCACTTGAAATCTTTGGTCCCTCAAAGACAACATCAACAGTAGGAAAACACAAACTCATTAAGGGCAGCTAGAGAGGTTGGCAGAGGAAACTCCCACCAGAACGGGGAAGGGAGTTTGTCCTGCCCACTTGCCTTCCAACAAATGCACAGCAGAAGGATCAGGTATTGGCAATGTCCTACGAGCAGTGGTTACTGTATCCTCAGAACTTTTTCCCATCTGGGTATAGGTTAACTTCCGAGGAGGACGAATGATTCTCTTGGCTCTTTGTTCTCTTGGGGTGGCCGTTTCTCCCCTTACTGTATCTTCTTCTAAAGTGGGTGTACTGGGCTCCAAAGCTTCTGGTACATCCAGATAAGACGTAGGAAGATGTAGGGAGTAATCTTGATGCTCAGCGGAAGGTGACCATGTGGCATCTTCCCATTCTTCAACCAGAGGACTAGACGGAACAAACTCAGTGGCTTCCACATTCAGTGTACTATCCACAGTACCTTCAGAGGATGGAAGATCTATAGACGGGGGTTCTGGGGTCTGAGGAGGCCACAACCATCCAAGCTCTTCTTCTTCCAAACTCTGATCCGAGACATCCATTTCTCCAGACTGAGAGACCTGAGACCGAGTGTATGGCCTAGGTGTCTCCAAGCTTGAGGATGGTCCAGGGGAATCTTCCACAGGTGGTATCCGAACCGCTTCTGAAAGTGGGAGTAAATGGTTTCTGTGCCATGTCTTCAGTGGCCCTATCTTCCCTTCTGGTTTTAGCTGATACACCGGCAGATCTGGTAACTTCTTACAGATCACATATGGGTCAGGTCTCCATCTGTCTGCTAACTTATGCTTCCCTGGAACTCCTAGGTTGCGCAGCAGCACTCAGTCTCCTGGCTGGAGGTCCTGGATTCGAACCTTGAGGTCAAAGTTCCTCTTGTTCTGGGCTCCTTTTTGTTCTGAGACCACTTGAGCCTGTTCAAAAGCCAGCTTCAAACTCTTCCTCAGTCTGTCTACATAGCCCTTGTGTGAGGTGGCTGAAGTGCGATCCGTGGATATGCCGAATGCCAGATCCACAGGCAGTCTTGCTTCCCTGCCAAACATAAGGCGATATGGAGAGTACCCTGTGGCATCGCTAGTGGTACTGTTGTAGGCGTGCACGATGGCTGCTATATGCTTGCTCCAGTGCTGTTTCTGCTCACTACTTAGAGTCCCCAACATATTTAATAGAGTCCTGTTGAACCTCTCCGGTTGAGCGTCACCCTGAGGGTGATAAGGGGTGGTGCGGGTTTTCTTGATACCCAAAGAGTCCAACAGTTTCTTAATCAATCGACTCTCAAAGTCTCTCCCTTGGTCAGAGTGCAAGCGTTGTGGCAGTTCATAGTGCACAAAGTATTTCTCTACTAAGATTTTAGCTACAGTGGAGGCCTTCTGGTCTTTGGCTGGAAAAGCTTGGGCATAACGGGTGAAATGGTCGGTTATCACCAGAACATTTCCTTGTCCACTTAAGTCAGGTTCGGAGAACCTGCAATGCACACCAAGTCCAAGGGTCCTTGACTCTGCAGATGGCCCATTGGGGCAGCTTGACGTGGCAACGTCTTCCTCTGGATACAGCGTGCACAGGAGTGGCAGTATTCTTCCACTTCAGCCCACATACAAGGCCAATAGAACCTATCCCTTGCAAGTCGGAATGTTCGTTCAGCCCCCAAGTGGCCATGATCATCATGTAAGGCAGTTAAGACAGTTCTTCTGTACTTTTCCGGCAGAAATAGCTGCCACTTATCTTCCAGGTCATCAGAGGGGCCCCTTCGGTAGACCACCCCTTGATGCACCTGCAACTTGTCCCATTCCTTGTGGACCAACTGGGCCACCTTTGAGGGGTCCTTCAGAAGTCTGTCTGGATCCTGGTCTTCCAATGTCTCCAGTGCTAATCTTCCCCAAGGATCTTCCAGCTGGTCTCTCCTTAAGTCCTTCTTGGACAATTTGGGTAGGTCATCCTCTCCGACTTGGGTCACATTGCAGTAACACTTAGGCACCCCCACGGCAGAAACACCGATCTCTTCAGCCCTCGACCCACCACTAGCTTGAAGTTGTACTCCTTGACACAGGGCCCGTACCCCATCTGGGGTTACCTGGGTCCAATCTTCTGGATGGTGGGTGGGTGCATGGCCTCTTCTGGACAGTGCGTCCGCATCACGGTTTCCAGCTCCGGGCCTATACTTCAGGCTGAAGTTGAACCCGGCTAGGGCGGCCAACTAACGGTGACCAGTGGCATCCAGCCTGGCCGTGATGAAGAAATAGGTGAGTGGATTATTGTCAGTCTTTACTGTGAAGTCAGCTCCGTACAGGTAATCTCTGAGTTTATCCACGACTGCCCACTTTAGGACCAGGAATTCCAACTTGTGGGTGGGGTAGTTCTTTTCAGCGGGTGCCAAACTTCTGCTAATGTAGGCATCATGGCTGGCATCTACATGCAGTTCATAAGGCTTCTTTGGATCAGCATAGGCCAGGACTGGTGCAGTGGTAAGACTTTTCTTTAACATCTGGAAGGCTTCCTCGCACTCCCCTGTCCACTGGTCTTCCACAGACTCTCCAGACTTCCTGGGACCAGTATCATCCTCCTCTCCTTCTGTCTTCAGTAGCTCATTTAGGGGTCTGGCAATTTTTGCAAATCCTTCCACAAATCCACGGTAGTAGGAACAGAAGCCTAAGAAGGACCTGAGCTCAGTCCCTGTAGTTGGTCTGGGCCAGGAGGTGACTGCCTCCAGTTTATCAGAGTCTGTAGATACTCCTTCAGCAGATACTATGTGCCCCAGATAGTGGACCGAGGATTGATAGAACTGACATTTTTCTCTGGAAAGTTTAAGTCCCTCCTCACTGAGTCGTTTCAGGACCTTCTCCAATCTTTCTTCATGCTCTTCCAGAGTCTTCCCAAAGACAATAATGTAATCTAGGTACACCAGGACTTCGATCAGATTCAAGTCCCCAACGGTCTTCTCCATCAACCTCTGGAAGGTAGCAGGGGCTCCTGACAGGCCTTGGGGCATCCTATTAAATTCATAGAATCCCACTGGGGTGATGATGGCCGTCTTCTCCTTATCTTCAGGGTGCATGGGGATTTGATAATACCCACTCTTCAGGTCCATGACGCTGAACCACTTGGCCCCAGACAGACTCTGCAAAGCATCTTCTATCCTGGGGTAGTATACTGGTCAGGAATGGTCCTCTGGTTTAGAGTCCTATAGTCTATGCAGAGTCTCAGCGACCCGTTTTTCTTCCTTACCACCACAATGGGGGAGACATATGGACATCTGGACTCTTTAATGACCCCTGTCCTCTTTAGCTCTGCCAACTGCTCCCGCAAATCTTCCAGATCAGCCAGTGGAACCTCTCCCGAAAGGGCTTGTCTTCTTGAAGACGGATTTTATGGGTGGCACTTCTCGCACACCCCACATCAAACTCATCTTCAGAGAATATTCTCCTCCACCGAGTCAGCTGAGCCTTGGCTCTCTCCTTCCATTTCTGTGGCAAGGCTGTATCTTCAAGGCAGAGCTCTTCCGAGGTGGCTTCTCCATCTTTTGACTTCAATTCAGACAGGGTCACTGGGGTAGCAGGGTTCACCTTGCCCAGTAGCACCCGGGCTGGGATCTTCACAGGAGAATTTGTGACATTTCTAACATTCACTGGAATCTGTCCCTTGGCTTTCTTCAGTGCCCTCAACGGGACCACTTCAGGGAGTACTTCCAATCCTTGGTGGGTGTTGAAGGGGTCTGGTTCCACGACCACAAAGGGACCCGGCTGCTCCCAGGAGAGTTTTACTGTAGCCTGAAGACAGATCACCTCACCAGGCTGTAGTATCTTCTCTCTTCTAGACAGTCTCCAGACTCTTTCCACCCCCTCTTCCAGGGCCTTTAGCTCCAGGATCATCTTCTGGTAGACCTGTTGCAGCATGGGGTGAATCTTCTGTCTGGAAGAACTCCGTCTTTGCACCAACGGGGTCAGCAGTCTCCAGACCAAATCAGTGTTGGTCCCTATCAACATGGACATCATGTTGGCTCCTGGTGGGCGAGGGCACACCACCGCCAAAGTGTCAAAAGCTTCGGCCTTCCCGGTCACCGAGGGGTCAAAGGCCAGCCTGGTCGAAACATAGCCATCGTAGGGGAAACTGCGAGTGCCAATCCCCCCTATCTTCAGGTCTTCCAGCTTCTGCAAAGGTACGTGACTTAAATGCTTCTGACAAAAGTCTCTGTATAAGAGAGTCACTTGGGCTCCTGTGTCTAAGAGTGCCTTTGCGTAGACTCCCTCCACTTGAACGGAGACTAGAGGGGAGGGTCCAACTAATTTATCCGGGAACTTCTTAGGAGGTATTTTCTCCCTGGGACTCCTTGATTTTTCCAATGTTTTTTTTTTTCTTTTTCCATTTTTCTCTAGACCTCAACCCTTTTTGAACCTGGTATGCATTGATCTTTTTCTGGTTGTCAAATTGCAACTCCCGACAGACAGTATGGGAGTTTTTTGGAAGGGCATTATTGCCCTTCTTTTTTTCCTCTGCTTGTCTCTGGATTTTCTTGGAGCTCTCTGTAGGTAGCGGGCGCCCGGCTGACTCCTTCACCGGGGCCCTCTGAAGTTTTCCGCCGGCTGGTATTGAGTGCCTCAGTTCTTCCTTGGGCTGGGGCACCTTCTGTCAGGGTGACCAACTCCTCCACAATTTAAGCAGACAATCTCCTTCCTGATTTTTGGGGATGCTGGAGTAGGGACGTTCCAGATCTCTTCTTTCTCCTTGACTCCAGAGTTCTTGGCCAATAAAGAGGTCAATAAGTCCAGTACTTGGGCCATGTAACGGGATGGCCCGGGGAACCCAGAATCTCTTAGACAGTATGAGATACCTTTGCTTCAGCTTCCCCAATGCCTCTTATGTGTAAACCACCCTGTGTCTCACTTAGGGGCACAGGGTGAATGAGAACCCCACCATGATCTGTGATAGCCATATCCAATACGGTATATACAGGGGATATATTGGATGTATACTGTGTGTGGGGGTGGTGTAATCATTTCTGTGATGAGGTGGGGGGTGATTTACATTCTACTGTCTAGTGTGGCTTGTGGTAATTAACCACTTCAATACCATGTACTTATACAGCTTCCTGCCCAAGCCAATTTTGAGCTTTCAGCGCTGTCGCAATTTGAATGACAATTGCGCGGTCATACAACACTGTACCCAAACAAATTTTTTATCATTTTGTTCCCACAAATAGAGCTCTCTTTCGGTGGTATTTGATCGCCTCTGCGATTTTTATTTTTTGCACAACAAATAAAAAAAGAGGGAAAATTTTGAAAAAAACTAAGTTTTTCTTTGTTTCTGTAATTTTTTTTGTAAATAAGTACCTTTTCTACTTCAATGATGGGCACTGATAAGGCGGCACTGAAGGGCACTGATAAGGCGACACTGATGGGCACTGATGAGGTGGCACTGATGAGGTGGCACTGATGGGCACTGATGATGGGCACTGATAGGCGGCACTGATGGGCACTGATAGGCGGCACTGATGGGCACTGATATGTGGCACTGGTATGCGGCACTGATGGGCACTCATAGGTGGCACTGATTGGCACTCATAGGTGGCACTGATTGGCACTCATAGGCGGCACTAATTGGCACTCATAGGCGGCACTGATGGGCACTTATAGGCGGCACTGATGGGCACTTATAGGCGGCACTGATAGGTGGCACAGATGGGCACTGATAGGTGGGCACTTATGGGCACAGATGGGCACGGATGGGCACTGATAGGTGGCACTGATGGACACTAGTAGGTGGCACTGGTGACACTGATGCCCAGCAATGCCAGCCACCACACATTGTGGTTGTGCCATGATAGTGCCAGTCAGTGCCCATTTGTGGGCACTGATTGCCATATTTTTTATGTTTTTTTTATATATTTTTTATTGTTTACTACATGTGGATGGCCATGGGGGCCATCCACATGCTTGGGGCTTCCTGGGGCATCCTGGGGGGCTTCCCTGGTGGTCCAGTGTGGGTATCCGATTTGGGGCTGCGCTGATAAACAATCAGCGCGAACCCCCCCTGTCAGGAGAGCCACCGATCGGCTCTCCTCTACTCGCGTCTGTCAGACGCGAGTGAGGAAGAGCCGATCAACGGCTCTTCCTGTTTACATCCTGATCAGCCGTGATTCGACACGGCTGATCACGTGGTAAAAAGCCTCCACCGGAGGCTTTTTACCGAGATCAGTGTAGCGGTGTGTCAGACTCGCTCCACCGATCGCCGCGATGCGCGCCCCCCCGGGCGCGCGGCAGCTGTTATCCTGCAGGACGTCATATGACGTCCAGTGTGGATAACAGAACCACTTCCCGGACGTCAATTTGCTATTGACTGGGCGGGAAGTGGTTAAGTCTGTAATTATAGGTTGTGGAACTAGCAGACAGAAAGGCTACAGATCCTTTCATTGTAAGATGTGTATTGAAAGTTCGTTATGCAAATATTGTGTGAAGTCTTTTGATAGATGGGAGACAGTAAGGCTAGTCTAGAGGTCATGGGTCTGAGACAGCAGCTGTAGCTAATTGACTCATGTAAATTGGGTCTGGTCAGATGGGTATTGGGAGACAAAAGCTAACCTGTTGTCTTCTAGGAGGTGTCAAAATAATGTGTATTGGGCCTTGTTATGTTTTGGGTGGAGTTGGACCATTGTTCATGTAGATTAATGCAGTATTCGTTGAGTGTATAAAAAGACCTGGGTTTTTTCATAATAAAGGAGTTCATGTTTGAAAGATACAGAGTGCGTCTCGTTCTTTCGGAAGGATTAATTCCTATGGGAAGTGGTCGTCTGAGTGTGGAGGATCGGCAGCGAATGTGTGTCCAGGTGAGGGAAGATATCTAAACGGCGTTAACCCCTTTCAGATTTGGGGATGTCGTTACATTGGTTGGCAGCGGTGGGATTTTCCCTCCAGTTCCTGGGACACTCCAAACCACCACAGTGAATGACCAGCTATGCAGCCGGCAGGAAAGCCACGCTGAAAGACCTACTTGAGAGCCGTGGAGGGACCAGTGGGACAAAGAACAAGGCCACCTTTATCAGGGAGCTAGCCGAGATGGACCAGAAGGATGGTGATGCAGGACCCCGGTCAGTTGAAGACTTGTTTCAGCAACGAGTTCAACAGCGATTGGCATTATATGGTGCTAACCCATCAGAGACCGCCATACAGGAAGCCATTAGAGGCATCCAGCTGCAGGATGCGTGACAAAAGAGAGAACTAGAGCGACAAAAGAGAGAACTACAGCGACAACATGAGCGGAGAATGGCGGAAATACAGCAATCGGAGATCGCCTACAGACAGCTGCTAGAATCTGCTCAGCAGCAGGGTGGTGCGACCTGTGCCTGGGACTATCAGGAAATACCAGTGGACAACTCTGGAATCCTGGCTGAAGAATCGGCAGTGGAAAATCTGAAGATTGCCATCCCTAAAGCCGAAGTGGATGATATGGAGTTCCAGGGAGCTAGCCTGGCTGAAGAATCGGCAGTGGAAAATCTGAAGATTGCCATCCCTAAAGCCGAAGTGGATGATATGGAGTTCCAGGGAGCTAGCCTGGCTGAAGAATCGGCAGTGGAAAATCTGAAGATTGCCATCCCTAAAGCCGAAGTGGATGACATGGAGTTCCAGGGAGCTAGCCTGGATGAAGAATCGGCAGTGGAAAATCTGAAGATTGCTATCCTTAAAGCCGAAGTGGATGATATGGAGTTCCAGGGAGCTAGCCTGGCTGAAGAATCGGCAGTGGAAAATCTGAAGATTGCCATCCCTAAAGCCAAAGAGGATGTTATGGATTATGCATCGCCTGCTCAAGTACTGGCAGCAGGACAGAGTACTGCAGACCCCTGCTCTACACCCGTGGCAGTTTTGGAGGCCCGAGGTGAGAAGGTGATGGGTCCTCTTTCCTAGGGGATTTCAGAGATGCAGGGAGGAGAAGCAGCCCTTTCCCCCCCCCCAACAGTTAGCCAGAGCAGATGGTGTGGAGTCCCCAGCAGAAGTGCTGGCAACAGGGCAGAGTGTTACCAACCTCTGCCCAGCACCGGAAACAACTGTGGAGTTTCAGGGAGCCGGGGCAGTTGGCCCCTCTCTCCAGCAACAAGCTGAGGTGGTAAAGCTTTTACCCCCAGCTGAATCACTGGCAGCAGGGCAGAATGCTACTGGCCGCTGCACACAACTGCCACTTGAGCTGACATCGGTGGATGGGACTGCGGTCTCCACTCACAGCAACCCAGCAGAAGAGCTGGCAACAGAGCAGAGTGCCGCGGGCCTCTGCTCTCAACTAACAGAAGAGGGAGTTCCTGTGGTACTGGATGGGACTTCAGTCTTCACTGACACAACCCCAGAAAATGGTGTGACACTGAGACAGGAGGATGTCAACCTTGCTTTGCAAGCACTGGGGGATTTTCACCTACCACAAGTGGATGGGACTTCAGTCTCCACTTGTACACTCCAGGGATGCTGGGCAGTCGGCCCAGATCCCCAACAGCATGACGGACTGAGCCCAGTCACCCTGTCTTCTCCCCAGCGGCGGGTATGTTCTCTGAGAGGGGCAGAGGTTGGCTGGGTAAGTAATGCTCTGTTTGGAGCAATTTATTTAGGGTACTGTGTGGATACCGGCATTAGAGGAATGGACCTATGGACTAACTTCAGAGTCAACCCGTCTGGGGTCGCCTCCTGTGTTAGTCTCCTGCTGAAAGGGGAGAGATGTAACGGGAAGGCCCAGGGAACCCAGAATCTCTTAGACAGTATGAGATACCTTTGCTTCAGCTTCCCCAATGCCTCTTATGTGTAAACCACCCTGTGTCTCACTTAGGGGCACAGGGTGAATGAGAACCCCACCATGATCTGTGATAGCCATATCCAATACGGTATATACAGGGCATATATTGGATGTATACTGTGTGTGGGGGTTGTGTAATCATTGCTGTGATGAGGTGGGGGGTGATTTACATTCTACTGTCTAGTGTGGCTTGTGGTAATTAAGTCTGTAATTATAGGTTGTGGAACTAGCAGACAGAAAGGCTACAGATCCTTTCATTGTAAGATGTGTATTGAAAGTTCGTTATGCAAATATTGTGTGAAGTCTTTTGATAGGTGGGAGACAGTAAGGCTAGTCTAGAGGTCATGGGTCTGAGACGGCAGCTGTAGCTAATTGACTCATGTAAATTGGGTCTGGTCAGATTGGTATTGGGAGACAAAAGCTAACCTGTTGTCTTCTAGGAGGTGTCAAAATAATGTGTATTGGGCCTTGTTATGTTGTGGGTGGAGTTGGACCATTGTTCATGTAGATTAATGCAGTATTTGTTGAGTGTCTAAAAAGACCTGGGTTTTCTCATAATAAAAGTAGTTCATGTTGGAAAGATACAGAGTGCGTCTCGTTCTTTCGGAAGGATTAATTCCTATGGGAAGTGGTCGTCTGAGTGTGGAGGATCGGCAGCGAATGTGTGTCCAGGAGAGGGAAGATATCTAAACGGCGTTAACCCCTTTCATATTTTGGGGTGTCGTTACAGGCCATTTGAGACTTCAAGGTTTCTACTTCTGGGTCACGTTCTGTGACTACTGTCGTTCTGACTCCTACCGAAACAGGTGGGGTGGTTCTCTCAAACCCCTCTTGATCCTTCATCAGGGCCTCCTCGTCCCTTATGATCCGCACAAGGTCTGTGTAGTTCAGGGCCATGACTCCGTCAGAGATCTTCAGGTGGAGCCAGACTGGGTCCGACCGTAAGGCTCCCCTTAGGATCTGTTTCATCCTGGTAGCATCTATGACCTGTGGTTGCATCCCTTTTCTCAGTACAATCTGGCACAGCATTCTATTCAGTCTTCGGAAATACTCGGACAACTTCTCCTTTGGCTGTTGAAAGGTATGTTCAAATTTATACACCAAGTCTGACACCTTCTCCAGCTGGCCAAACTCTTCCTGCAACATAGACAAATAATCCATCGCTGTACACACAGTATTGCTGCACCTAAGGTTTTTCACCGCCTCAGCAGCAGGGCCTTTCAAGCTCTCACTGATGCGCTGCTTCTTCTGCGCTTCTGGAACTTCCCAACCTTCTTCTGCCTGCATTGCCTGCTCGATCCAAGTATCGAAATCTTCCTCCCCGGGTGGCACAGGTTGTGTTCCTGAAAACACCCGAAGTTTCCGGTACCCAGCTTCCACATGCACTGTGTTATTTTTTTGGCATTTAACGACAAAGTCCCCCAAAGCAGTCAACAGTTCGGGACCTATGGCGGTCAGGGGTGACTTTGGTGCTTTTGTTTCGCTACTGCCTCCCATTTTGGAGAAGAGTGACGGAGATAACTGTGGGGAGGTCCGTGGGGACTCTTTCTTCACAGCCCCAGTATGCACTAAGCGATACGTTCTGTCATCTATATCTTTTATACTTTGCCCTTTGAACTCCTCTGGGACTCCTCTTGTCCACTCTATTAGTGCATATGTCCCCACGGCATTTGTCTTCACATCTACCGGCCATGCTTTCCATTTTGGGGACATTGACATTATTAGTTGCTTTATCTCTTTATTCTCCCGGATCTCTCCCGGGAGTTCCATAACTCCTGCCCGGAGTGGATCCAGGCCCTCCTCTGCGCACCATTCTATTACTGCCTGCGAGTCCATGCTGGTATTTCAGGCCGCCTTGATCCAGCGTGCAATATACACGGGTCCCGGACCGAGCCCCCACGTGTAGCGGTACCCTCAGCTTAAGAGGGCTGTAATGCACTGCTACCAACCCCTGGCAATCGGCTCTGACTTCTCTTTGACACAGTTAGGAAAGGGGAGGATGGTTTAATTGTATTATCTCTATACACTATTATACAGTACAACCCCCTTTGTATACCAGCACAGTAATTGACATTCACCACCAAATTACTTAACTATAACTCTTTACTGAAGGTAGAAAGATAACAGAGTAATTTGTATACAATATTCTATGCAGATCCCTGCAATATAGGTGTGCACATTAAAAGGGTATGACAGTCAATAATGCAATAACACATCAACCCCGCTGCTGCAATCCTCCCTCTTGAGCATTAAATGGCGCCCATCAATGTCCTATACTACCCAGTCAGGCCTGACTATAACTTAGGGTATAGTTTGCTGGAGAATCTTCGCTAGCAACTGTCGGTGGTGCACATGGAGAAACCAATTTGTAATCCAGTAAAAGGGGATAACAGATATTCGCCAACCAGGCAAAGCTGGAGAGACTGACAAACTCAGTTCAGCACAAACAGTCTCTCCAGAGTATAACTGTGTTCAATAATGGGCCTGGGCAAAGTTAATAGGCACAAAGTTATTGATATATGGTTCTGAGCTGGCGCTCTCTTACCCAGACCGGACCGATTCCTGTCCGGTTCCTCCGCTACTGTGAGTGGCGTCACAGTGCCCACAATGCATCGAGTCCCCGGTCCTTCAGAAGATGATGGCACCTCAGGGGGATCGGATGCCTCACAGACTCCCCAGCGGAACGGAAGACTCTCTGGAACAAAAACGCGAGGCCCAAGCTTCAGGCCTAGCGCGCGCAGCAGGTGAGTGCAGGGGATCCTCTTGCAAGGAGGGCGGCGTTCCGAGAGAGCGAGCGAGCCCCGCCTCTTCCCTTTTAAAGTCCACCCTAGCAGTCCCGGCGCGGGGAATGGCACCCTGGGTGCCGCAAAGCGTGCTGAGAAATGTAGTCTTGCGGGTAAAACGATACCCGCTACACATGTATTTGTATGAAAAAAGTATCCTGATCTCTTTGTATTGCTTCCTTTGTGTGAAATTCCTGGTGTTCCTGCCAGTCCCTCTGCTTTCCTGGTCAGTCCTCTAGCTATGCTGGGAATTCAGCCTCCTCAATGATCAGACATGCCCCCCCCCCCTCTGCACAGCCTTTCACTGAGAAGATCAGTGTACGGTTGCTTCTCTTCCCCCAGCTCTTATGCAGCTGAGAACAGAGGGAATGTGACCACTTATAAAAAAGGTATTTAGAACGTTTTTTAATATCTATACACAAATATGCAAAAATATCGAGCTGTGATTCACTAACTGTGGCACCTCATCCAAAAATAATTACAAAAAAGGGAAGGAAGGAGAAAAAATTTACTTTAAAGGTGCCACTGTGGTCCCAAACTAAAAAAAGAATCTCCTCCTATACACAAATGTTTTGCCTTTCATTTCTATTTTTAACTGAATAGGTTGTTTTACAAGGTGATCTTTTACAATCACTTTCATTAAATTCATATAGCCATTGCACAATCCCATTGCTATTGCTTACTAACTAGTAACCATATTTCATAAAAGGGGATGAATTACTATTTACTGGCATTCAATGCATTTATAGCTCTAGGAAAACCACTACCTTTAAATCTATTTGTCTGTGCTTTATTATTCCTGTAATGCATACCAGAGGGCAGCAAGTCAAATAGTGGCCTAAATATGTTTTGCTCTATGGAGACAAGAGAAGCTGAAGATGTTATCCAGAGCAGGCAGTTGGCAACCAATAATTTCTGTGCAGAATTAATTATTTTGTGAGTAGCAAGAGTGATAAGAACATACCCTATAGGGCCAAAAGTTTGTAGACACTTGGCCATCACACCTACTCAAAAATGTGCAATGTATACAGTTGACCTAGGGAGGGAGGTAGTGAGCTAAGGTCACCAACTTGGTTATGCTGTCTGATAGGGGTACATAAACCATGGCTAAAACTGTTCCCATACAGTATACTGTATGTATTCCAATTATGCATTTAGCTGTTTTCCGTTGATCTTCCATTCCAAGCGTGTATTTTTCAGTCCTTCTGCTGTGAACAAGACCTTAGGCTTTTCTAAACTGCTGAGTTACACAGCTGGGCTTTAAAAGAGATCTGAAAAAACAGCAAAGTTTTGATAATTTTAGCAGTTTGGGTAAATCTGCTTTGCTTTAATATTCTTTGCTGATCATGACTAAAGACAGCAAATGTTTTCCACATGTTCGGGATATATGGCTCGCTGTGGACACAAAGGCTATGTAAAACAGTTTAGCGCTGTGGTTTCAATTAAGTGTTATCCTAGAATACACACATCCGACTTGTTAAAATATCCAGGAAGGCTTAAAAAAATCACAACCAAAATTAATATAACAAAACTACGACAGTAACAAATGATTTTAGCTGGTTTTGGATGAGTTACAAGGGGCAGGCTTATCATTGTCCGGTGTTCAGCAGATTGTGCAATAGGGATCCCCTGCACCCTCCCATACAATGAAAATCCAGTTATCTTGGGGAAACGCTACCCCCTCCAGGTCAGCTATATACAATTAGGGATGAGCCGAACACCCCCCTGTTCGGTTCGCACCAGAACATGCGAACAGGCAAAAAATTTGTGCGAACACCGTTAAAGTCTATGGAACACAAACATGAAAAATCAAAAGTGCTAATTATAAAGGCTAATATGCAAGTTATTGTCATAAAAAGTGTTTGGGGACCCGGGTCCTGCCCCAGGGGACATGTATCAATGCACCAACTTTTTTTAAAAACTGAAATTTTTTCGGGAGCAGTGATTTTAATAATGCTTAAAGTGAAACAATAAAAGTGAAATATTCCTTTAAATTTCGTACCTGGGGGGTGTCTAAAGTATGCCTGTAAATTTGCGCATGTTTCCCGTGTTTAGAATTGTCCCTGCACAAAATTGAATTTCTGCAGGAAAAAAAGTAATTTAAAACCACTCGCGGCTATAATGAATTGTCGGCTCCCCGGCAATACAGATCAAAGTCATTGAAAAAAACGGCAGGGGTCCCCCCCACAGTCCATTACCAGGCCCTTTGGGTCTGGTATGAATATTAAGGGGAACCCTGAAACAAAAAAAAAAAACGTGGGGGTCCCCCCAAATTCCATATCAGGCCCATCAGGTTTGGTATGGGTATTAAGGGGAACCCCGCACCAAATGTAAAAAATAAAATGGCGTGGGGTCCCCCCCAAAAATCCATACCAGACCCTTCAGGTCTGGTATGGATTTTAAGGGGAACCCCGCACCCAAAAAAAAAAAAATGGAGTGGGTCCCCCCAAAAATCCATACCAGACCCTTATCCGAGCACGCAACCTGGCAGGCCGCAGGAAAAGAGGGGGGACGAGAGAGCACCCCCCCCTCCTGAACTGTACAAGGCCACATGCCCTCAACATGGGGAGGCTGTCCCCATGTTGATGAGGACAAGGGCCTCATCCCCATAACCCTTGCCCGGTGGTTGTGGGGGTCTGCGGGCGGGGGGCTTATCTAAATCTGGAAGCCCCTTTTTTAACATAGGGGGAATCCAGATCCTGCCCCCCCCTATGTGAATTGGTAACGGGGTACATTGTACTCCTACCATTTCACAAAGAAAGTGGAAAAATTTGTAAAAAACACACAAACAATGGGGAGCCGACAATTCATTATAGCCGCAAATGGTTTTAAAAATTACTTTTTTTCCTTCAGAAATGACATTTTGTGCAGGGACGATTCTAAACACGGGAAACATGCGCGACTTTACAGACACCCCCCCCAGGTACGATTTAAAGGAATATTTCACTTTTATTGTTTCATTTTAAGCATTATAAAAATCACTGCTCCCGAAAAAATGTCAGTTTTTAAAACATTTTTTTGCATTGATACATGTCCCCTGGGGCAGGACCCGGGTCCCCAAACACTTTTTTTGACAATAACTTGCATATTAACCTTTAAAATGAGCACTTTTGATTTCTCCCATAGACTTTTAACGGTGTTCCGCGGCTTTTCGAATTTGCCGCAAACACCCCAAATTGTTCGCTGTTCTCCGAATGGGCGAACAGCCAATGTTCCAGTCGAACTCATGTTCGTCTCGAACATAAAGCTCATCCCTATATACAATTGTAGCGCCCCTTTACTTTTCAGGGGTGCTATGCGCCTAAATTTAGGGGTTGGTCTGATCTGGTAGCCAGGCTCAGACCGCTTATATTGTCAGGTATTTGCTTCTGCCTATGTGATGCTGCCTGGTGTATGGTTCCCTGCGGCCTGTAGGTGGCACTGCCATATCAAGTCAGGGTTTAACCATAGGTGACATTGCTTCGCCTTGGGTTGTCCTCTCTCGGCAGCAGTACAGTGGGCGTGGTCAACCTGCTGTGCATGCCGGGAGAGGATACTTAAGGGGCAGACGCCATTTTAGTAGGAGAGTCGAGGAGAGGAGTAGGAGGAGGATGAGTGAGACAGGGGGGTGTGGGTGTTATCAGGCCCAGGCACCTTTAGCCTGGGGCTGCAACTCTACTAGTAGGCCCAGCACCTTTAGCTAGGGCCTACCCTCGAAAGAAGAGTCCCAGGGTGCCCAGGTGAGGGTACCTGCTCTGACTGAAGGGAAGCCAGGGGAGGATCGGTCCCATTGAGGAGATGAGTGATGGAAGATCGCTGTCTCGGGAGAGGCCTGGTAAACTGTCAGAGGGAAGGATTCTTTACTCCGCAAAGCTAACCTTGTAGAGTGCCCATTGGCATTGTTCTGTTCTCCAAATTCTACAGAGGTTAAAGGATTTCCTGAACCCGTCCCATGAGGGGATAGGGTGGCAGAGCTGTTCGAGCATCACTCCGGCTGCTAGGACTGTGAGAGAGGACTATCCGGGTGAGCTAAACCCATTCGGGATCGAGTGGTGACAAAGTTACTAGTTGTGCTTGGACCTAATCCCTCAAACCTACTCTTTCTTTCATTCATCTTTCCCTGTCTACTACGCAGCAATAGAAAATAAACTCTCTGTTGGAGTTAAAGTGTTTCTGGACATTGGCCTTTTTGGGGGGAGAAATATGGACTTGTCCCCATACACTGGGGACGAGAACCAGTGGAGGGAGGTAACTCGCTGCAGGACCCAAAATTTGTGAACACCGCTTAACCTCTTCAAACTGGAGGGTACGGGCATATAGCACGGTGTGCCTTAACTTGCGAGTGAGCCAGGCAGGAAAAAGGTCCGTGTGCTACACAATATAAGAATTTTAACAAACCTCTTTTCACGTGCCTGTCTGCTTTGGTTCTGTAGATATTGAGATAGGCCATGTCTACGTATTGTTATAGTAGAACTCCAGATAAAAAAAAAGACAGATAAAAGGTAAAATAAATAAGGCTGCTTTAGCAGCAATACTCATCTTCAATCCAAGGTTGTATTTTGCAGTAATACAGAGCTGGATCTACCCAGTCTGATGTAGGAGTGCAGTAAAAAATGGCAGGGGGGCAGAGGATGGGAGGTCAGCAGGGCAGTGTACAAGGGATCAGCAGGGCAGAGGATAAGGTAAGCAATTTGTAAAGAAGTGTACATAGGATATTAGTTTGTAGGACGGTGCACAGGATGTCAGCAAGGAAGAGGATAGGGGCAGCAGGGCAGTGTACAGGGGGTCAGCAGGGCAAAGGATGGGAGGTCAACAGGGCAGTGTACAGGTAGTCAGTAAGGTGGAGGACGGGGTCAGCAGGGCAGTGTACAGGGGGTCAGTAAGGCGGAGGACAGGGTCAACAGGGCAGTGTACAGGGGGTCAGTAAGGAGGAGGACGGGGTCAGCAGGGAAGTGTACAGGGGTTTTCAGGGCAGTATTCAGGGGGTCAGCAGGGTGGAGGATAGGGATCAGCGGGGCAGAGGACAGGGGTTAGTTACATGTCAGGCCCCCCCCCCCCCCCAAAATATCAAAACAATATTTTCGCTAAAATTACACTAAAATCATTATTAGCGCCCACAAACACAACATAATATACAAAGTTCCTGCTAAATCTAAAAGCTAAAACTCTATTGAGTTAATAAATAAAGCTCTGTGTGTGATTGAGGTCTTGGGACTCAATCAGGTGGGTGCTCTGGCCTTTACTGTGTGAATCATTATGGCTGTGGCTATGTAACACTATGGGGATGCAGTGGCTGTAAAAACACAGCCGCAGGTCCTAATATGACAGGTGTATGGATGCAGGTAGGGTTGTCCCGATACCGATACTAGTATCGGTATCGGTACCGATACTGAGCATTTTCCCAAGTACTTGTACTCTGGGAAAATGCTCCGATGCTTCACCCGATACCTGGGCAGTCAGGGATGATCGGTGCGGCGGGGGGAGTTTCAAGCACTGATCTCCCTGTATACATTTCAATACAGCTGACAGCTTCTCCCCCTGGACCCCCCCCCCCTTTTCAGCTGCTTTAGCGAAATATATACAGCGGCAATCGGTGCTTCTAAACTCCCCCCAAAGCCGCACCGATCACCGCTGACTGTTCCTGTATCCCCCTCCGTACTGCTGCTGCTGTCCTTCTCCATGATCTGTGTCCCGTGTCCTCCTCCGTGATTCTGCTCTCCCCCTCCGCATTCTGTGTCCCCCTCCATGCTGCACTCTCCCTCCGGGTTCGTTGTCCCCCTCCGTGCTGCTGTCCGCGCTCCGTGTCCCACTCCTGCTGCTCTCCCCCTCCGCGCTCTGTGTCTCCCTCCATGTCCTCCTCCACTCCCTCTGTCCTCGATCTGTCAGGATGGAGAGCGGAGGTAGGAGCCACTAAACCCGGCTCCTACCTTTTCTGAATGAACAGAGTCAGTGATCACTGACTCTGTCCATTCATATAACTGAAACATCGTAACCTGTGTTTACGATGCTTCAGTTTATGAATGGAGAGGAGCCTCCTGTCCATTCATTTTATCTGAGGCTGCAGAGAAAGGGACTGGGGAATCTGTGTCCCTAGTCCCTTTCTCTGTCTCAAAGGGGAGATGCAGGGGTCTGTTAAGACCCCTGAAATCTCACCAAAGCCCACCCAACAGGTGTAAAAAAAAAATTGTAAAAAAAAAAAAAAAATACTGACACATGTGCCACTGTCACGTGACATTGAAAAAAAAGTATCGGTAATCGGTATCGTCGAGTACTTGAAAAAAAGTATCGGTACTTGTACTTAAAAAAGTGGTATCGGGACAACCCTAGATGCAGGTGTATGGTCCTGAACACAGACAGTGTGCATTGGAGACCAATCACCTACACCGGCACACCTGTCAGATTAGGACCTGCAACTCTGTGCATACAGCTGCTGCTTCCTTATAGAGTAACAGGCAACTCTGGCCACACAAAGAAACCACTCATTCACACCTTATGGGCCAGAGAACCCATGTGAACGAGCCCTTACTTTTTTACATTTCTTTATTATTTTTTTAGAATTTTTATTATTTTTTTAGATTTTTTTTCCACAACTCTGTTGGGGGGGGGGGGCTTTGGTGTAATATCAGGGGTCTAAACAGATCCCTGATGTTGCAAATAGAAATTCCTCCATCCCTTTCTCTGCAGCCTTGGCTGCACTGGACAGTGAATGAACAGAAAGGTCTGTACAGGGTCTCCTGTTCATTCACAAACCGAAACATAGCAAACACAGTTTACTATGCTTCATTTATGAATGAACACAGTGATCAGTACCATTCACTTACAGTGTTCATTCAGAAAAGGAAGGGGCCTCTAAATATAATATATTTATCAGCCCTTTCCCCCGCTCTCCATTCCAAAACATCCCCCATGGACCTGCAGCAGCCAGCAGGAGAGGAGAGGAGAGGAGGGAAGCCGGCAGCACTGCAGGGGGAAAGCAAGGAGAGGAGGATGGTGGACAGGGAGAATGATCAGGGCGACGGGTAGCAATTACAGAATCGATCCTCTGCAACAGCTGAAAGCCGTCAGAAGAGAGAGAACCACACAAAGGATCAGTTCTGTAATTGCACCCCCCCATCGCCGCAATCACCCTCGCTGTGCACATCTGATATCAGCAGCCTGTGGGAGGAGGACTTTGGCTGCCTGTGTGTTCAGGAGCTGATCCTGCCTGTTTTTTTTTTCAGCATGTCAGATTTCACTGGGACTAACATAGACGTTAGAATTTTGTGTGAAAAGCCCCCCACAGCAAGCAGCTTGGTATGGGGGCACCTGAGTCAAGCCGCTGCTCTGTGTGTCCATTCAGACACAGAGCCGTGACTTGGCCCCGCCTCCTCTCTCCTCATTGGCTCACTGACTTTGATTGACAGCAGCGGGAGCCAATGGCACCTGCTGCTGTGTCTCAGCCTGGGGTGGGAGTGTCCCGAACAGCCGATATTCTCATGCAACATCACTGGATCAAGATTAGGGGGGCTGCACACAGAAGTTTTTTTTTATCTTGATACATAGAATGCATTAAGATGAAAAAAAAAAAAAAAACTCTTCTGCCTTTAGAACCACTTTAAAGGGGGCATTCACACCTACAAACACACTCCCTGCCTCTGTTTAGATTTGAGAACCCCAGCGGGGGTTCCCAGGATTAGCTGCAAGCTGCAGCCCCATTGAAAGAAATGGGGAGCTGCCTGCTTTCGCAGATAATCATGGCCACTTGCATGTAATCTCTCATGCAGCGATAGCCCCAGATGCAGGCAGCCTGCATCCAGGATCGAACACTCAGTTCACCTTGCTGAGCCACAGAACACTTCTTATGGAGATGAGGAGAGGGTTAGGTGTTCTGTAGTCCTAACACACTTCCTATCCTAGCGTGATAGATACAGTATGATAGGTGAACATTGTCAGCCCTGGACAGGAAGTGTATTACTGGTAGGATCACAAATAAAGGGAAAAGCCCTGAAAAAAATAATAATGCAGCCACCACTTCTAAAAACGAGTAATCTGCAATATATAACATTTTAGGTACACTTTAATCCCTATTCTCTGTACGGGTTGGATGATACTAGTCGTCCTCCAGGCAAATTGTAATGTACAGAGCATGCAGAGAAATCGGAGTAAGTAGTTTCAGTACAGGACAGAAGCCAATACAACAGTGGAAGACTGAAGAGAAGGCTGAAGTTCAGCTTTAAGTTTGTTACGATTAAAACAAACTGATTTGACTTTTTACAGGGAAAGCAAATCTTCCATTAGACACTTTGCTAAAAGAGGTCAACTGTAATTCGATGATTCCGCATAGGGGTGCTTGTATTTATTTAATTGACCAAAGGAAAACTGTTTCAGCATCAATAGGCATGTCTCTTGGTTGCTTAACCTTCTGTAAAATGCTACAGTAATTATGTGTAAGAGCGATTTCACAGACCATTGAACAGGAACAGTAAAAGTCTAAGAATTTGTTTTTCTGTAAACCATCCGTCAAAATGTGCTCAAGTTATGTGGTGGAAAAGACTCCAATTCCTATTGTTCTTGTTCTACTTCTGCTTGTGCTTCGCAGGTGTCTAGTTGGTATAAAACACATTTTCACATTTTTGTCCTGGCCTTGATTGGCCAAAGTCATCGCGGTGACCGTATTTGTACCATGTGACAAGACAGCTCTGTAGCAAAAGATAAAGCGACAGGTTTGCAAAGGTTTAGTTCCTACAAGACAGAAGAGTATAAAGACTGAGGATAGTAGATGATTATTAGACTGTAGATCGTGGAAAATTTGAGTCCATCAAGAGCCAGTTAGTTTCTTCTGAAATCCAATCTTCCATCTCCTTATATACTCGTGTTCCTAAAAGTTAAAAAGTATCTTTATTTTTCTAGGTTGGGATTTGGGTCCATTTATGGTCTATAGATGTCCATGAGACAACTTGTAGAATCCTGTTCTTTGGTTTTGTAAGTTTGGCTTCTTAGTTTTTGGCAAACCCATTTCTTTAGTTTTTTTTCTTTTTGTGGGGTAATGATGGCCATTTTTTCAAGCTATTATCTAGTATAAGGTTGGCCTTGCTTTATTGTACTGAGGGGGTCTACACTGTCTTCTTCAACAATTTTGTCCATGGTGGTCCATCTGATACTCTGTGTCTGGCAGTTCAAATGGATGAGAAGGCCTGAATACTTGAAGTTCTAATGCCGCGTACACACGACCGTTTTTCATGACGAGAAAAATTAAAAAAATTTATTTGGTCATTAAAAACGATCGTGTGTAGGCTCCTGAGCATTTTTCACGACGTGAAAAATGGGCATTAAAAATTTGGAACATGCTCTAATTTTTCTCGTCGTTTTTCACGTCGTCATTTTTCTCATCATGAAAAATGGGCGTGTGTAGGCTTTAACGACGTGAAAAAAAATGCGCATGTTCAGAAGCAAGTGATGAGATGGGAGCGCTCGTTCTGGTAAAACTAGCCTTTGTAATGGAGATAGCACATTTGTCACGCTGTAACGAACTGAAAAGCAGAAGGCTGAAAAGCACGAATCGTCTCTCACCAAACTTTACTAACACGAAGATCAGCAAAAGCAGCCCAAAGGGTGGCGCCCTCCAAATGGAACCTCCCCTTTATAGTGCCGTCGTACGTGTTGTACGTCACCGCGCTTTACTCAAGCATTTTTTTCCACGATAGTGTGTAGGCAAGGCAGGCTTGAGAAGAATCACGCCGAGAAAAACGTTGTTTTTTTCAATGACATTAAAAACGGTCGTGTGTACGCGGCATAAGAGGTCTACAGGTGTGGGTTTAATTTTTGGAGTAGTACAAGTGATATAGGCTCCATTAATGGTCAATGAAAGGAGACTGCCTTAAATAAAAATAGATGGGTAATACAACACAAAGTGCTTCCAATAACTCAAATGACATTCTTCAAACCGAACACTCAATGGGGATCACTTAAGCACAGTGAAATTATGAAAACTTGGCATTTATGGATGTCCTAATTACAGCAAGTAGCCCTCTTACTATAAGAAGACAATTCACCAATACAATGTTGGTAGCATTGACTCAAACACCTCATGGTTTTGGTATTAGTGATGTGTAAAAGGCTATGGCAGTGGTGAAGATGATGACAAACTTTAAAAGAAAAGCATGTTGTAGAGCAGGGGTCTCAAACTGGTGGCCCTCCAGCTGTTGCAGAACTACAAGTCCCATCATTTCTCTGCCTGTGGCAGTCATGATTGTAACTGTCAGCCTTGCAATGCCTCATGGGACTTGTAGTTCCGCAACAGCTGGAGGGTCGACAGTTTGAGACCCCTGTTGTAGAGTGATGCTGATTCTCTGAGGTCCTCACAAGCCATTTGTCTAATTTTACATTATTCTAGATGTCGCACAAGGCAAAAGCCCCAATTGCCACTAAAATGTTCCATGCCATGAGATTTGGGAAAGAGAAGAATGGAAAGGAAAATATTTCATGGTAGAGGAAACATAATAAAGTTTGTCAACTTATTACTGCAAACACAGCCATGAGCATAAATATTAAAGATTTTTTAATAAGAAATATGTTTTGCAGAGAGCAGCCCCAAACCTCCTTTCTGGGGTCTCCCGCTTGTGCTCTTAGCTCCTCCTCTTCTTTGTCGGCCCCATACGGTAAGGTACATAAGGTAAGAGAATGCATTAAGGTAAAAAAATTTTTACATTTATAACCATTTTAAACAACCATTCCGGGTGGATCTTAGTCCTCTAGCCCAGTGGTCATCAACCCTGCCCTCAGGGCCCACTAACAGGCTGGGTTTGCAAGATAACAGAAATACATCACAGGTGATATGATTTGCTGCTCAGTGATTGCAGTATTCTAGTCTGCATCTCCCCAAGGCATACCTCCCAACTTTGTAAAGCCCCTTCGTGGGACAGAGTTGTTGGGCGGGGGGGGGGGTGCCAAAAAAAAACGGGAATTGCCACAGAAGTTGTTGAGCGGGGGGGGGGGGTTGTGATGGTTGCCGCCGGAACATTTAAAAAAAATAAGTTGTTGAGGGCCATCGATCGGGGGGGGGGGGGCATACTAGTGCACCGATCGCGGGGGGGGGGGGCTCTTACCTGCTGCTGCTGCTCCTCTTCTTCTGTTCATGTTTCCTGCTGTGCGGGAAACATGATAGTCTCGCGGGAGTGCGGGAAGGAGGAGCCTCTGCGGGTAAAACCCGCACAATCTGTGCCAGTTGGGAGGTATGCCAAGGTAATACATAAAATCTGGCCTGTTGGTGGGCCCTGGGGACAGGTTTGATGAGCACTGATCTAGCCCACCCAATATGACCTAGTGCTAGTCCAGTTCATCTTGCCAGGGGATTGGTACTAAGAATATGAAGAACATACTGAAAAACTGAACTGTGGAAAATGTACTCCTTAGTTTTTTTAAATGGCACAGGATACAATGCTTACAAGAGCTTTTTCAAACTCTTTGTTGCGGAAGTTTTCCATGGTCCAGTTGTGTAATGAATCTTTCATATTCTTGTTGGTTGTGTTGGTGAACATTGATTTTGTGTAGGTATACATCAGGGCTCTCAAATTGGCAGTCGTCCAGCTGTTGTGAAACTACAAGTCCAATCATGCCTCTGACTGTGGGAGTCATGCTTGTAACTGTCAAGCCGCGTACACACGACCGGTTTTCTCGGCAAGAAACGACAAGAAAACTGTTGGGAGAGCTTTCTTCCTGAGAAAACCGTTCGTGTGTATGCTTTCTCGTCGAGAAATCTGTCCAAAATCTCTACGAGAAAAAAGACGAACTGCGGTCTTTTTTCTCGTCGGAATCTCAGTTTTTCTCGTCAGACTGTTTTTGACGAGAAAACCGTTCGTGTGTATGCTTTTCCGAGTCTTTAAAAACCGCGCATGGTCAGACTCACGTATGAGATGGGAGCGCACCTTCTTGTAAAACTAGCGTTCGTAATGGAGATAGCACATTCGTCACGCTATAACGAACTGAAAGCACGAAGAC
The DNA here is from genome assembly GCA_029206835.1 of Rana muscosa. Lineage (NCBI taxonomy): Eukaryota > Metazoa > Chordata > Amphibia > Anura > Ranidae > Rana > Rana muscosa. The sequence goes on along the minus strand of CM055121.1, from coordinate 202,642,046 downwards.
TGAAAAGCGCGAATCGTCTCTTCCCAAACTTTTACTAACACGCGGCAACACGAGATTAGCAAAAGCAGCCCAAGGGGTGGCGCCATGAGAATTGAACTTCCCCTTTATACTGCCGTCGTACGTGTTGTACGTCACCGCGCTTTTAGACTGACGAGATTTTGGATTCACAGTGTATATGTAAGGAAAGCTTTACAAGAATCTTGTCAAGCTTGACAAGAAACCGTCGAGAAAAACAACGTTTTTTTGCGACGAGAAACTCGGCCGTGTGTACGAGGCTTCAGCCTTGCAATGCCTCATGGGACTTGTAGTTTCCCAACAGCTGGAGGGCCGCCAGTTTGAGACCCCTGGTATACATGAACAATTACAGAAGATAATGACAAAGCTAGTGGCTGAAGGCACACCATGCATTCTTTAAATTTAGGTTATGTTTGATATCAAATTCCATCCTTCTCATGTTGTATCATCAAAATAATACCAGTTCTCAAATGTTTCCACATAAACAGTCCTCATGGACTTGTATTTCTGTGTTGGCAAAAATACCATACTGTGCCATAAAACTGTAAAGAAGATATTCATATTCTTTGTATTGAAGGCATTCTTGTCTACTGTGGACGCCTGACCACCACACCAAAACAATATGGGCAAAGTATGTGCACACCCCTCCAAATTATTGAGTTCACGTGTTTCCCGTGAAAAGTACTGTTAATGCAACAGCGTAAAAAATAAATTTTAACCACTTAAGGACCGGCCCATGTAGATTTACGTCGGCAGAATGGCATGGACAGGCATAATCACGTACCTGTACGTTGCCCTTTAAATGCCTGCCGTGTGGTCGTACTCACGTCGCTCTATTTTTGTTTATAGCGCAAAAAATAAAAACCAAAGAGGTGATAAAATAGTACCAAAAGAAAGCTCTATTTGTGGCAAAAAAAGGATGCCAATTTTGTTTGGGAGCCACGTCGTACGACCGCGCAATTGTCAGTTAAAGCGACGCAGTGCCGAATTGCAAAAAGGGGCCTGATCTTTTAGCTGCAAAATGGTCCGGGGCTTAAGTGGTTAAACAATTCTTTCAACCCTGTGGCAATAGTTTGGGGAAGGTCCTTTTCTTTTCCAACATGACTGTACTCCTATGCACAAAATCAGCTCCATAAAAACATAGTTTGATGACTTTGGTGTGGAGAAACTTAAGTGGTCTGTACAGAGCCCTGGTCTCAAATCTACTGAACATCTCTGGGTTGATTTACAACCAGGGCTGGTGCAAGGATTTTTGACACCCTAGGCGAAACCTCATTTTGCCTTCCCCCTTGGCTCCACCCCTGACTCCACCCCTTTGTCCTGCCCATGTATACCCCACCTTTTTAATGAAGCACCCATCAATGCAGCCTCACCAGTGCCCATAAATGAAGCCTCACCAGTGCCCATCAATGCAGCCTCACCAGCGTTCATAAATGCAGCCTCATCAGTGCCCATCAATGCAGCCAACCAGTGCCCATCAATGCAGCCTACCAGTGCCCATCAATACAGCCTCACCAGCGCCCATCAATGCAGCCTCTTCAGCGCCCATCAATGCAGCCTACCAGCACCCATCAATGCAGCCTCTTCAGCGCTCATCAATGCAGCCCACCAGCGCCCATCAATGCAGCCTAGCAGTGCCCATCAATGCAGCCTACCAGCACCCATCAATGCAGCCTAGCAGTGCCCATCAATGCAGCCTACCAGCGCCCATCAATGCAGCCTACCAGTGCCCATCAATGAATGTTTGCTTGCTTCCATTCGGTCGGGACACCGACACAGTCCTCTGCCACCACTGTGCCCCTATGTGCGAACGGAGTGGCGGTTGCCTGCTGATACTGAGAGTTAGTTGCTTGCTGCAGGGAAAAGAGAGTAGGAACACCAGTGGCTGGGCGCTCTAGGCAGCAGTGCACCCTAGGCAGCTGCCTAGTTTTCCTTGTGGTAGCACCGGCCCTGTTTACAACACTGATTACGAACCAGGTCTTCTTATTCAACATTAGTTCCTGACCTCACAAATGCTCTTTTAGCTGAATTAGCAAAAATTGACAAGGGCACACTCCAAATTCAAATAAGAATATAGGAGGCTTTTTTTAGCAGCAAAGGGGGCCAACTAACTCCATATTAATGCCCAAGGGTTCTGGAATGAGATATCCAGAAAATCATATAGGTGATATGGACAGGTGTCCACAAACTTTTGGCCATATAATGTACCAATCTTTGGAGAATAAGGTAAATAATATTTGTATTTTGCACAGTTAATTACACAACCTTTTTTACAGCTCAACTAGTCCTTCTTGATCTCTGTATCCCAGCAATCTAGTCCCATCGCTCTTTTGTGATTTTGGCATACAGATCGGCTTTACTGTGAGAGGAACACCATGATTTGTAATCTTCTGGCGCAATGGTTTGTAGCTGACAGTGTCGTTTCTGAGAGTCTAGATTGGGTAACTTGAGTCTGCTGTGGTCCGCTGGCACAGGTCCGAAAACTGAGGGTGGGTGCTTATGTGTAACAGGGAAAGCAATAAAAATAGTTGGAAGAAATCTTCTTTGTTCTTTGTTCATCTTCCATCTCAGATGAAATTAAAACCAGCACAGGCTTTCTCAACAAAGACTGGTTTATGACAATATTGCAAAATATTGCAATATTGCACTATTTTAAAATGTTTAGTGGTTTTGTCTGGCATTTTGTGCTCTTAAGTTCTAGGTGTATTGCTATCAAAGACACAATCCAATGGCAGACACCAAAGGACCCCTGTGTAAGAGCAATTTTTGTCCCACTTGTTCAACTACTAACCAAGCAAAAATTCACTGTGATGGATGTATCCAGATGCTGGGCTACAGCAATATGGAGATGAAGACATTGACCTTTATTCTTCTCTCCCTCTTTTGAGATACTAATATTATGTTGCACCATTCTCCTCCAACCAGCAGGAGGGGAGATAAAGACAAGCAAGCCTTTATACTTTTATGCAGAGCACTGAGAATCCTGGGAGTTGTGGTTTGAGACAGCAGCCTTTTAATGGCTAGACTAAAATGGTTACACTACAGATATACCTCCCAACTTTTTGAGATAGGAACGAGGGACACCTATTAGCAAATGTATGTAGGCATAGGACACACCCCTGTCACACCCCCTTAAAGAAAAAGGATACAAAAAATGACTAGTTAAAGCCACAAGGGTTTTTTTTTTTTACCGCTGTTATTTGTTTACACTGGCTTTTGAAATTTACAAATGCAGCAATTTAGAATTTGGATGAAAGGTTTAGCACTAGAGAAACACTTTTTGAAAGATAAAAAGTGTATTTTATATACAACTATATAGATCAGACAAGGGACAAATGAGGAAGAATGAGGGACAGAGGGACATTGTTCCAAATCAGGGACAGCCCCTCAAAATCAGGGACAGTTGGGAGCTATGCTACAGATGCAAATATACACTGTGTAGTGGAGAGATGATTTTTATTAAGCTACCTAGGAAAGTTCTTCCTCTTGGAACTGAGGGAGTTAGAGAGAGAGCACCTCTTACTGAATATTTGCCTTCCAGCTGGAGACCATACCAGTGGAGATCCAAGCCTGAGACTGGGAGTGAGGACACTCAGAGCCAGTGCAGCACTGCCCACATCACAGCCCCTAAACCACTGTCACAGGGAGACTGGAGCAACCACTCACCCTCTCCTTCCCACCGCTAATCAGCCAAGGCTTTTTGGGAGAGCTGAGGGGGTCCCCCTTCTACAGCATGAGGCCACTGTAGCATCTCGGGGACTAGTGAGAGGGCTATTCACCTATTGCTGATACTGCTAGCAAGGACTAAGCCATTCAGAGTAGGACACCAAGTGTACTCAAGCCATACCGCACCCATAATGCACATATTCTAAACATATATAAACAAGGCCAAGGATAAATCCAAGGAAAAATTCCAAGCTTACTTTCCAATCAGCCCGCGGACAACCGAATAAACCTGTCTAACAGTATGCGTTAAAAACAGGGTTTTAGTCTGCACACATTTGCAAGGACCGGCGTAAGCCACAGGCCACGTCAAGGTTCCCTGGTATCTGTGTGGACCCCCTTTTTTGCAACAATGTTATATTGGTCAAGCTGCGCACGAACACCTTTGCAGCCATTGTGCAATTTGCTGCACCTGTACCTTTAAGAAGGGTTGGGCTCCCTGCAGTCCACCTGCCCTCCACCTACTCGCTACTGTTTATGCTGATCTGGATGCCAAATGTCATCTTATGCCTAGTCCTTACTGTTAATCACTTTGTATGCTAAAATTGTGTTATTACCATTGGTAATCCATTTTATGCTTGCCTAGTTGCCAACTATATTGGATGAGGATCTATTAATTTTGCCTTTACTACCTGGTTTGGTGCCTGTTTTCTTTGTTATAGTGCTACAACTGGGTACTAAGTATTACCTTCAGTGATTTCCTATGATATTGTATGTTTGTACACTCAACCTGGTGTTTTACAAGAGCTGAGTTTTTTTTTTGGAAAGGTCAAGGCAAAGAACAGAGGACATGGAGACCTATATCCCGCTGAAATTCAGTATGTTTTTGTTGTGAAAGTCTGCAAGCTGCCCTGCCACAGCTCCTGGGACAGACACCCCTAGCAATCCTCAACCCTAAGCAATACATGTTGAACTTTGAGCTGACTTGTAAGTAACTTATGGATGGACATTTTTTTCTCCTCCCTTTCTCCTTCTCTGTTTTTGGGGTAACCATCAGACTATATTGGTATTCATTTTTGAAGGAATTGCTTAAATGTGCATCCTCACAGGGTGACACTGTGGATGCACTGGTACAAATGTGCCAACGTCCCGATATAGCAGGAAGAATATTGAATGGACTAAGAATTGGACTTTAGACGGCACATGAGTGGATAGTGTAAAAATCTAGGGGTATTTATTAAAGGAAAATAGTTAAAAAGTACATATTAACATTTAGAATTAACAATCTATTAGTTCTCAATACACGACTCAGGCTAATGCTCTAACAGCGCTTCAAAAAATACAAAAACATAAATGAACTCAATAATAAATGAGATACATATCCAGCAAACAAAGGCTAGTAGAACAGTATGCATATGAAGCAGATGGCGCTAGCTATGGGTCCAGTGTATCAGGTGTAGTCTTGGATTGCTCTACCAGTTTCGCGAATTAACGCTTCTTCAGGAGCGTAGTAATAGGCCGGGTGTGTTGCAAGGTGTAACACAAACCTGGGTAAAACTGAATTGGCGATTTGTCTGTAGCAAATAGCCAATAATTGGTAAAAATCACAGTAAACGACAGCTAGATGAACTGCTAGGCGCAAGCTGCTGGTAAGCAGCGACAAAAGATGTCCTCCAAGACTTTTAAGGCTATAAATGCCAAAAGAGAGGGGTATGTGCACCAGTATGAATCCAGGTGCATAGGCTGGGCAGAGAACCTCTATCCACAAATAGCCTTAGGTAATCTAAAAGCCAGGCTGTGAGCCTGGACACTGAATATGATAGCCAGTCTGGATAAAGCCTAGCAGTATGCTATATTGGTATTCATATGTTTCTTGCTGATACGCACCTTGCATCTGCTCTTGAGGAAATGGAGTGTATTCCAGGAAACGTGTCAAGCTTTTTGGATGCAGTTATACTACAATCATGCGTTTACATTTAGATCTTATATATGAATTGTTTATGTCATTTGATTATATGGATTACAAATCAGTTCATATTAATACTGTCTATATATTGTAATGTGCTATGTTGGTATCTGTATATAAATGAATTAATACATTTACCATCATGTATTGATCATTTTACCAGTTGTGTGCCACATGCTTCATTTAAAGTCCCAACTCCTTCCGTCTCAATTTTGTATACAGGGATGGACGTGCATGACCTGGAGTGTCATGTGCTTCATTCAAAGTCCCAAACCCCCCTTTTACCCACTAAGAAGAGAAAACCCATCCTAATCAGCAGCTGCTACGGGGGGGGGGGGGGGTGGCGCTACATGGACATATAGATATATAGATAAAAAGTAGCCTTCAAAATACCTTGAATTCTCTTACTACCAGCCAGACAGGGAGCTCAACACTCACTTGTAGTCCAAATGGGAGACATATTCTGCCTGTCCTAATGTTGGCCAGACAGTAAAAAAAAGGAAGTACTTGCTCCCCAATAGGATATTACAAACCAGCACAATGGTTGGGAACTTGTGAAGGATGTTTTCTGCTTTTCACTTGTCCTTGAATCTTCCGGGTCCATATTTATGTGAAAACAGGAGGTGTCCCAGCACCTGTCCAACCTATAGTACATCTAGTTTAAACAGGTCCCTAAGTCCCAGAGAGCCCTGGCGCAGCTCCGTAACCTGCCAAACGGTATGCCCATCCCTGGCATGCAGGACCGCCATCAGGAATTTTGGGGCCCCTTACACCTTACACGCGCAATTTGAGAAGCGGGGGAGTGCCACGAATTGAGAAGTGGGGGGGGGGGGGGTGCTACCGCCACGAATTGTTGAGGTCGGGGGGGGGGGGGCTTTGGGTGCTGGCGAAAAAAAACTAAAAAAAAGGGGGGCTGCCTCTGGGCCCCTTAAAAAATAAAAATAAAATAAAAATAAAATAAATTTTTTATAAGAAAAAAAAGTTAAAAAAAGGGGGGTTTCCATCCGGGGCCCTGGGGACCTCCGGGCCCCTGGGGACCTCTGGGCCCCTTACACAAAAAAAAAATGAATAAAAGAAAAAAAAAGGGGGGTTGCCATCCGGGCCCCTGGGGACCTCCGGGCCCCTTACAGGTGTACTGCCTGTACCCCCCTGATGGTGGCCCTGCTGGCATGACCTCAAGTTCATATGAGATTTATTAAAACATGTTGGAGACCAGAAGATTTTTTTCATCCATTTCAGGATGAGTAAAAGCTTGCTGAACTAGTGGTGAAGTGAACTGTAAGGGTATTCTGGATAAAATCCTTTCATTGGGTTAGATGAGCTTTGGAAATCCAGACGTGTGTACAGGGCTTATTCATCCACAGGTGGTATTTCAGTTATAGAATATGCTGAAAGAACGACGCCTTCCCATCACATACAGTATATCCCTATGGAGGTTATTTCTCCTTCCCTCTAAATGTCCATATCATATTACCTCCCAACCAGAAAGTTTCACTTTCCAACCTCATTTACTGCATTTTATATATAAATAAAATATCCAGCATAAACAATGAGAACCTTGGGATCATCACCACCAACATCCCAAAAAATTTGTCTGTTTCAACCTGTCCAGCATCCATCTACACCAGGAGTACAAATGAGTGGCGTCATGCCTTAAAAGAGAATAATTTTATTTTCCCCAGCTGTTAAAAATAGGCTTAAAATACTGCGGAATTAGCAGGCACTCAAATATAATCGATAAACTGTGAACATCAAGTGAAATAAATGTTCTGGTCTGGCAGGAATACTTTGTAAATTGTGTACAGTCTCTGTCAAACATCCTTTCCACCACATATTGGATGCCTCAGATCCAATAAAAGAATAAATCTCAACGTGTCTATGCCAGGATACATGAAAGTAAACTCAGGAGCCAGATTTATAGAGAAAGCAAACATTTAGTCCTTTTATGGATCACGTTGGTATTTATTGCATTTAAGGTGCTTGTCATGTTATCCTTCTTTTTTTTTGTCCAAGAACCACTAATAACGTTCCTACATTTTATCCTTTGGCATAGCTGTAGAGATCCCTAAATATAATAATGTTATGCCTAGTAAGAATTAACGCAGTGATTTCAGTAAAATTTTGCTTAAAATGAAGAAAACGGTACGCCTTTTTTCTTTTCTTTATTTAGAGGATTTTTTTATATAGGTATATTTTGGGTAATTTCACTTATTCCATATAATAATATTCTTTGTATTCTGTTTTTCCCCCTTGTTTTGTGTGCATTTAATTGTTGTAAGCTTTGGCATTGAATTTTTTATTTTACTTTTTTTAGCAGTTTTTTTTACTTTCCACTACTACAATTCTACAAACGACTATCTTAAAAAATAAAGGAAGCACTTTAACTTATGTTCAAGTGTAAAAAATTATATAATTATCTTTTAATGACAATATCACAAGGTCTCTCCTTATGTGTTTGTCATTGAACTTTCATCAAGCCCCTGAGCAACGTCAAAACGCGTTGGGAAGGACCTTGCGACATTTTTGCATTCAAGATTAATTTCTACTGTTTTAGTGTGATCTAGCTTGTTTTGAAACTTTCTAATGAAGTGTATCTTTGCAGCTTTTTTTACATAGTACTGTGTTCCACTATGAAGAGTTTTTATCTTATATGTTTAATAAATATTATACAGCAGTGCTTGACCATTGTAAGCATTTTCTGTTTTTGGGAATGCTATAATCATATAAACCTGTCTGTGAAGACTAAATATGAAAAATTAAAAGAGAAGTAGCTTCTGGATGCTGTGAATGGATATATTAAAGCACGTATTAACCTACCTATAATTTGGGGGTCAACATTATATGTTGTTGAGCAAAATTTAATGTGGTAATTAGGGTTGAGCGGACACCTGGATGTTCGGGTTCGACCGAACTTCGGAAAAAAGTTCGAGTTCGGGACCCGAACTTGACCCCAAACCCAAACCCCATTGAAGTCAATGGGGACCCGAACTTTTGAGGACTAAAATGGCTCTAAAAAAGTAATGGAAAGGGCTAGAGGGCTGAAAATGGCAGCAAAATGTTTTTAAGAGCATGGCAAGTGCTCTGCAAACAAATGTGGATAGGGAAATAATAACCTAAAATAACCTAAAATACATAAAAAATAATAATCTTGACCTAGGAGGATGAGGTCCATGTGGAGTAGGAGGTTGAGGTGGCGGTGGATGTGGCGGTATAGGTCTAAGGAGGACGAGGTAGCCAACACTGGTTTTTGTTTTTAATTAAAAAAAAAATTAATCTAGGGTACACCCCAAAAAAAGTGAGAGAGATCAAAAATACAACAATGCGGTATACATGTCTTTTCTGCACAAGGTACGGACAAGTCCTGTGGGATCCATGCCTGGTTCATTTTAATGAACGTAAGCTTGTCCACATTGGCTCTGGACAGGCGGCTGCGCTTGTGTGTGATAACGCCCCCTGCTGTGCTAAATACACGTTCAGATAATACACTGGCTGCAGGGCAGGCCAGCACCTCCAAGGCGTAAAGGACAAGCTCAGGCCATGTGCCCAATTTGGAGACCCAGAAGTTGAAGGGGGCAGACCCGTCATTCAGTACTTGTAGGCGTATGCACACATACTGCTCCACCATGTTGGTGAAATGCTGCCTCCTGCTAAGACGTTCCATATCAACTGGTGGTGCTGGTTGTTGTGGCGTGCTGACAAAGCTTTTCCTCATTTCGGCCATGCTAACCCTGCCTTCTGAGGTGCTGGCGGTGCCCCGGCTGCGTTGGCGACTTCTTCCTCCTCCTCTGCCTTCGCCTTGTGCTTCCACTGTGCCCCCGCTGTCAGGTGGGAATGCCACCAGCAGCGCGTCTACCAGCGTGCGCTTGTACTCGTGCATCTTACAATCACGCTCCAGTGAGGGAATTAAGGACGGTACATTGTCCTTGTAACGGGGATCCAGCAGCGTGGCCACCCAGTAATCAGCATCTGTTAGAATGTGGGCAACTCGGCGGTCGTTGCAGAGACAATGTAGCATGTAATCGCTCATGTGTGCCAGGCTGCCCAGAGGCAACGAAAAGCTGTCCTCTGTGGGAGGTGTATCGTCTGTGTCCTCTGTATGCCCTTGCTGGACAATTGTGTGAAAAATAGAAAAAATATTGCGCTAAATGTAAAAACTAAAAAACAAGAAACAAAAAGCAGCTACACAACAATGTGACGAAAATTGTAAACGTGATAGAAATGAAAAAGTAGCGCTGGTAATTAAGGAAAAAACAAATAAATGTCTCTCAAAATATATAGTGAAAAATAAATGAATATCACACCAACCTAAAGGGATGTGTATGAGTTCACTATAAACTCCATAAAAAACAACATATATAATCGTGAAGGAAAAAGAAAAACATGTGCAGTGTCCGTCAAAATAACCCGTGAAGGCACAATGCAAGGAAGGACATGTAGGCTGTAGGTCATCAAGGAAAAAACATCTTCCGACTATAGGAGATAGATTAAACACTCTTACCAGAGTCCGTGGATCTGCCTACCGAGGTAGCAGATCATGTAAGCATGGGAGATCCAGCCACAGGACCAGTCGGCTTGTCTGATGACTCCTAAGCTGCTGGAATCTTGGCCATTACGACTCGACAATCCTTAGATCCGAACCTTGGATGGATATCCCCAATGGATACAACGAACCTGAACTCCTAGGGTATCACCCTGTTTCCAATTGGTATAGGAGAGATTCGACCACCAAAGACCCCCGAAGGGGGTAACTGAATGATGCAGAGTAACTCCAGGTAAGCCCTCTCCAAATCCCATGCAGAAAAGAAAGAGACAAAGCTCCAATGGTGCAGGTCAAAAGGGTAGTATACGGTTTTATTGGAATAAAACCACAAAAATAAACATAAAACGTGATCACAGATGAGAATAAAACAAAGCAATATGGGGAGTGGCGTACCAAGCCCTACGCGTTTCGTCTACATAAGACTTCTACTGGGGCATCAACCTGCTCCCCCATATTGCTCAAATATTTATACATAAAACACTCCAAACTAAAAGAGGAAACCACCAATCAGGTGGATTACCACCTTGTGGATCTATGATTGGAGGAGAGCAGATTGGCTACCCAATCAAACTCGCAGCCTCCAAACAAGAGCCAATAGAAAAGCAACATAGGCAGAAACCCCTCCCAGGTCAGCTACCACAGCTTGTTTGACCCCGGAAGTGATATTCCCTAAGCCAATGAAACATAATTTAAAAAGCCCGCCAAAAAATAGGGGCGGTGGTAATGTGCAGTGATACATACCCACACACTAAACCACCAGATCGAATAGTATAACCGCCTATCCACCATCCACCTATCTCCTTGGAGTATAATCAACCACTGGACGGATAGGAAAGACTAGGGGGCGTATCTAATATGTGTATACTATACCTGCACATATAGGTTATTATGTGCTAATCCCTAGTTGCATATATGGCATGCTTGTCCCATCGCACATAACACATGTACGATTAACATTAAGGCATAGATCTCTGTTCCAAACTCTCCCCTCGGTGGGACGCCGGAACACATAAAAAGTCACGTGATGCAGCGACGTGAATATCGCAGCCGTCACGTGAACCGCAACGAATGGAACGCATCGCAAGCTGGATGAACAGCCGCATAGCGTACGTATCCACGTTGCGCAAGAGGCAAGACCGCACTCCAAATCCAAGACAGTGATCCAGCAGGAGACGAGCGTCTCCACTCGTCATGTGACTAATCCGGGCACGCATCCAAAATTCTCAGCTGGATGCCTGGTCGGGCAACCCACACCACTCAGTATACAAGGATTCAGAATGGGCCTTAACACATGAAAGGCATCCAATAATGAATTGAGGTGCCATCTTGTGGACAAACATGGAACTGAATCAAATACAATGTATATTCACTAATACAATACTATTGTTAACTTCAAGCTAATAAATAATACATTAAAATGGCATCTTATGGACCAATGAAAAGAGAAATATGTAGGGCTATGACCAACAGCCCACATATTCCCTAATCTGCGAATATTGCTAACTTAAAACATAGTTATACAAATGCACCACAGATGGTGATAGTACTGGAGAGATAAAAAATCTCTAATTGATCACTCTGATACACATGAACCCCAAGGTATATGGAACAGTATTTCACCTAAAATCAAAAAAACACCCAACATCTAGGAATAAAAATGAATAATAATATAGGGATAACTAATGAAGGGGGGTGGCCCGTATATTGTTAAGACAAAAGGGATTGTCATGCCGTATTAATAAAAGAATTTATGTCCCACTCCACGTTCATGCCAAAAGGTTGGTATGTGCGGAGTTCATAAATCCAATACGTTTCCAAACGGGACACCCCACGTATGCGGGACTCGCCCCTCCAGTGTGGGACAAATTGGTCAATCACCAGAAATTGTGTTCCCATAGGGTCACGGTTGTGGTGTTGAAGATAATGTCGGGGGACACTGTGGTTGGTTTTGCCCAGCTTAATATTATTGATATGCTCGTTGACCCGAATCGAAAAAGTCCTAATAGTGCGACCAATGTATTGTCTTTTACATGGGCAGGTTAGAAGATACACAATGAATTGTGTGGCACATGTAGTGAAACGCTTCATCTGATATACCTTCAAGGTAGCCATAGATTGAAACGTATCACTTTTCCGTCTGCCATGGGTGTTATGTAGACATACGTTACACTTACGGCAAGGGAAATATCCCTTGCAATCCTGAAAAAAGGTTAACCTTTTGGGAGGGTCAATAATATTTGGAGCGATCTGACCTTGGATAGATCGAGCTCCCCTAAAAATGACATTGGACCGTTCGGGTAACGCAGGTCCTAATATTTTATCGTTTTGTAACACACCCCAATGTTTTCTCAAAATATCTTTTATTTGTCTAGATTGGACCGAGTATGTGGTGAAGAAAGACCATTTAAACCTATCTTCTATCACTTTTTTAGGGCGTTCTTGGAGTAATGTACTACGATCAATCCGTAAGATCCGATCGATTTCCATGTCCAAGTCACCTGTCTCATAGCCCTTCTCGACAAATTTTTTCTTAAGAATGGCAGATTGAGTGATGAAATCTTCCACCCGGGTACAGTTCCGTCTTAATCGAAGGAACTGACCACCTGGTATGGATTTGAGCCACTGTGGGTGGTGGCAACTATCTACTGGGATGTACCCATTACGATCTGTGGGTTTGAAATAGGTGTTAAACTCAAGATGTTGATCAACTACTTTGATCTCCAGATCTAAAAAGTGTATAGAGGAAGAGCTAGCCGTATGGCTCAGCCTAATCCCTCTATCGTTGGAATTGAGCATGGAGATAAATTGGCCAAGGGATTCATAATCACCTCTCCATAGGAGGAGGATGTCGTCTATATATCTAGCCCAGAGAACCAATTCTGGTCTCTTAAGGGCATAGACGACATCCTCCTCCCATTTGGCCATGAATAAATTGGCCAAACTAGGGGCAAATTTTGCCCCCATAGCAACTCCCTTGGTCTGCAAATAAAAATTATTCTGGAACCAAAAGTAATTGTGCTTCGCCGCAAACCTCAAGAGTTGCATAATAAAATTACGTTGAATAATAGGGAGAGTACTATTGATGGATAAAAAATGTTCAACGGCATTGAATCCCAATTCATGGGGAATGCTTGTATATAATGCCGTCACATCTGCCGTGACCAAAATTGTACCCACCTGGAAATCAACCGATTCCAAAAGTCTGATAGTATCCCCAGTGTCCTTCAAAAAAGAGGGCGTAAGTTTGACTAATGGTTGGAGATGGAAATCTATGTATTTTCCTATCCTGGCCGTCACAGAGTCGATCCCACTCACTATGGGACGACCAGGAGGATTCACAGGATCTTTGTGTACCTTGGGAAGATAATATATAGCTGGAATCCTAGGTGCAACTGGTACCAGATAACTCCTCTCCTTTTTGTCTAAAATTCCCAATGCGAAACCCTCGTCGATCAACTCTACCAAAGCTTTTTTAAATTGTATAGTGGGATTCTTATTCATAATGGTATAAGTATCTGAATCACTCAGAATCTTATCCATCTCTTTAATGTAATTGGTTTTGTCTAGCACGACAATGGCACCCCCCTTGTCGGCCGGGCGGATGATTAGATCTTTTTGTTCGCAAAGCTGCTTTAAACCAACTTTGACCTTAGGGTTCATGTGTATCTTTTTATTAGGTAATTTTTCTACATCTTCCAAAACCAAACTACGAAAAACACTAATAGCAGGAGCTATATTTCCCGGAGGGTTGAACAAAGAAGGATTGGCCAACCCTGTATGTACATGATCATTAGATGCCACTGGAGCAGTGGTGACTATATTGTTGGATGGGGCCAAGAAGTGTCTTTGAATACTCAGCTTACGGACATACTTTTGTATGTCAACAAAAGTGGAGAACCTGTTCAGTGTCCTGGGAGGGACATATTTTAAACCTTTGTCAAGGACAAGTTTCTCCTCTTCTGTCAAACTGACTGAGCTGAGATTAAAGACACCCGAGCCACTTAAACTCTTTGCCTTTTTGGCTTGGGCCCTCCACCCACCTCGGGTACCTCTTTTTCTTCCGGGCTTCCTGGGTATTCCTGTGCTGCCCTGTGAAAACCCGACTGATAAACAGATCCCGGATACTGATGGTTGTAATTGTATGGAGATCTAGAGATTGAATCCTCATCTCTGTTATAATAATTACGAGGCCCATAATGTTCCTCTCTCCTATAGTTATCCTGTAGGGGGAGGAACCTATTTTGAATCCGAGTAGGGGTTCTATATTGATAGTCACGATCATCATGGTGATAATCATGATGATCCTGCCATCCAAACGAGGGTCTTCTGGGGCTCCTGTAATGATGGGTATCCCCAGAATGACCCCGTTGGGAACCTCTTCCTCTATTATTGGATCCTCTACCCCTGTTGGGGGGAGGATAGTTAGAATAGGGTTTGGGAGTCTGGGGTTTATTTCGAACGTCTGGCACTTTCAAAGGTCTCCCCTTTGGAAGTTGGGACGAATTAGACATCCGAATGGGAACATCCTTAGCAATGGGCATAAAAGTAAGTACTCTCTCCGGGTTCTGGGGATCAGATTGAGAAATCTCCATCCCAGATATCTCGTTCTCAGAAGGCAAAGATTGGTTTAATTTCTTTTGCCAATTGAAAACAAGATTGGACTTGTAGTCCATGGTATCCCTGCTATACTTTTTTTGTTTTTTAGATCTCTGATCCTTCTCTTCTTTCTCCAGGTGGTTTTTTAAACCTGTTGAAAGAGAAGTGTACTCTAAAGTTGTTTTGTAAGGAGTCAATTTCTCCTTTAAATCCTTGATTTCCTTATCAATGAGTGAGAGTTTAAGACGCTTCTTTTCTATCAAAAAGGAGAGAAGTTTTATACCTACCTCATTGAAATACTGAAACCAAGATGCGGTATCTGGATCTCCCTGCTGTGGGGATACATCCCAACGGAGGCCTCTCGGAACCATATGTTCCTTTGTGTATTGCTCTAAAAAGGCCATATCCCATTGTAGGTGTATCTCCGTGGTCATCAGATTTTTTAATCTGATGAACATACCGCTAATTTCAGTATCGGATCCGGTGGAAATAAATACACCGTCGATATTGAATGACCTAGCTGTTCTATAGTCAAACACATCCATAGTGACACAAACAAAAAAGACAATACAAAAATACAAAAAGCAGCAATATACAAGTGTCAATAAAACTGTGAAAAATAGAAAAAATATTGCGCTAAATGTAAAAACTAAAAAACAAGAAACAAAAAGCAGCTACACAACAATGTGACGAAAATTGTAAACGTGATAGAAATGAAAAAGTAGCGCTGGTAATTAAGGAAAAAACAAATAAATGTCTCTCAAAATATATAGTGAAAAATAAATGAATATCACACCAACCTAAAGGGATGTGTATGAGTTCACTATAAACTCCATAAAAAACAACATATATAATCGTGAAGGAAAAAGAAAAACATGTGCAGTGTCCGTCAAAATAACCCGTGAAGGCACAATGCAAGGAAGGACATGTAGGCTGTAGGTCATCAAGGAAAAAACATCTTCCGACTATAGGAGATAGATTAAACACTCTTACCAGAGTCCGTGGATCTGCCTACCGAGGTAGCAGATCATGTAAGCATGGGAGATCCAGCCACAGGACCAGTCGGCTTGTCTGATGACTCCTAAGCTGCTGGAATCTTGGCCATTACGACTCGACAATCCTTAGATCCGAACCTTGGATGGATATCCCCAATGGATACAACGAACCTGAACTCCTAGGGTATCACCCTGTTTCCAATTGGTATAGGAGAGATTCGACCACCAAAGACGCGTAGGGCTTGGTACGCCACTCCCCATATTGCTTTGTTTTATTCTCATCTGTGATCACGTTTTATGTTTATTTTTGTGGTTTTATTCCAATAAAACCGTATACTACCCTTTTGACCTGCACCATTGGAGCTTTGTCTCTTTCTTTTCTGCATGGGATTTGGAGAGGGCTTACCTGGAGTTACTCTGCATCATTCAGTTACCCCCTTCGGGGGTCTTTGGTGGTCGAATCTCTCCTATACCAATTGGAAACAGGGTGATACCCTAGGAGTTCAGGTTCGTTGTATCCATTGGGGATATCCATCCAAGGTTCGGATCTAAGGATTGTCGAGTCGTAATGGCCAAGATTCCAGCAGCTTAGGAGTCATCAGACAAGCCGACTGGTCCTGTGGCTGGATCTCCCATGCTTACATGATCTGCTACCTCGGTAGGCAGATCCACGGACTCTGGTAAGAGTGTTTAATCTATCTCCTATAGTCGGAAGATGTTTTTTCCTTGATGACCTACAGCCTACATGTCCTTCCTTGCATTGTGCCTTCACGGGTTATTTTGACGGACACTGCACATGTTTTTCTTTTTCCTTCACGATTATATATGTTGTTTTTTATGGAGTTTATAGTGAACTCATACACATCCCTTTAGGTTGGTGTGATATTCATTTATTTTTCACTATATATTTTGAGAGACATTTATTTGTTTTTTCCTTAATTACCAGCGCTACTTTTTCATTTCTATCACGTTTACAATTTTCGTCACATTGTTGTGTAGCTGCTTTTTGTTTCTTGTTTTTTAGTTTTTACATTTAGCGCAATATTTTTTCTATTTTTCACAGTTTTATTGACACTTGTATATTGCTGCTTTTTGTATTTTTGTATTGTCTTTTTTGTTTGTGTCACTATGGATGTGTTTGACTATAGAACAGCTAGGTCATTCAATATCGACGGTGTATTTATTTCCACCGGATCCGATACTGAAATTAGCGGTATGTTCATCAGATTAAAAAATCTGATGACCACGGAGATACACCTACAATGGGATATGGCCTTTTTAGAGCAATACACAAAGGAACATATGGTTCCGAGAGGCCTCCGTTGGGATGTATCCCCACAGCAGGGAGATCCAGATACCGCATCTTGGTTTCAGTATTTCAATGAGGTAGGTATAAAACTTCTCTCCTTTTTGATAGAAAAGAAGCGTCTTAAACTCTCACTCATTGATAAGGAAATCAAGGATTTAAAGGAGAAATTGACTCCTTACAAAACAACTTTAGAGTACACTTCTCTTTCAACAGGTTTAAAAAACCACCTGGAGAAAGAAGAGAAGGATCAGAGATCTAAAAAACAAAAAAAGTATAGCAGGGATACCATGGACTACAAGTCCAATCTTGTTTTCAATTGGCAAAAGAAATTAAACCAATCTTTGCCTTCTGAGAACGAGATATCTGGGATGGAGATTTCTCAATCTGATCCCCAGAACCCGGAGAGAGTACTTACTTTTATGCCCATTGCTAAGGATGTTCCCATTCGGATGTCTAATTCGTCCCAACTTCCAAAGGGGAGACCTTTGAAAGTGCCAGACGTTCGAAATAAACCCCAGACTCCCAAACCCTATTCTAACTATCCTCCCCCCAACAGGGGTAGAGGATCCAATAATAGAGGAAGAGGTTCCCAACGGGGTCATTCTGGGGATACCCATCATTACAGGAGCCCCAGAAGACCCTCGTTTGGATGGCAGGATCATCATGATTATCACCATGATGATCGTGACTATCAATATAGAACCCCTACTCGGATTCAAAATAGGTTCCTCCCCCTACAGGATAACTATAGGAGAGAGGAACATTATGGGCCTCGTAATTATTATAACAGAGATGAGGATTCAATCTCTAGATCTCCATACAATTACAACCATCAGTATCCGGGATCTGTTTATCAGTCGGGTTTTCACAGGGCAGCACAGGAATACCCAGGAAGCCCGGAAGAAAAAGAGGTACCCGAGGTGGGTGGAGGGCCCAAGCCAAAAAGGCAAAGAGTTTAAGTGGCTCGGGTGTCTTTAATCTCAGCTCAGTCAGTTTGACAGAAGAGGAGAAACTTGTCCTTGACAAAGGTTTAAAATATGTCCCTCCCAGGACACTGAACAGGTTCTCCACTTTTGTTGACATACAAAAGTATGTCCGTAAGCTGAGTATTCAAAGACACTTCTTGGCCCCATCCAACAATATAGTCACCACTGCTCCAGTGGCATCTAATGATCATGTACATACAGGGTTGGCCAATCCTTCTTTGTTCAACCCTCCGGGAAATATAGCTCCTGCTATTAGTGTTTTTCGTAGTTTGGTTTTGGAAGATGTAGAAAAATTACCTAATAAAAAGATACACATGAACCCTAAGGTCAAAGTTGGTTTAAAGCAGCTTTGCGAACAAAAAGATCTAATCATCCGCCCGGCCGACAAGGGGGGTGCCATTGTCGTGCTAGACAAAACCAATTACATTAAAGAGATGGATAAGATTCTGAGTGATTCAGATACTTATACCATTATGAATAAGAATCCCACTATACAATTTAAAAAAGCTTTGGTAGAGTTGATCGACGAGGGTTTCGCATTGGGAATTTTAGACAAAAAGGAGAGGAGTTATCTGGTACCAGTTGCACCTAGGATTCCAGCTATATATTATCTTCCCAAGGTACACAAAGATCCTGTGAATCCTCCTGGTCGTCCCATAGTGAGTGGGATCGACTCTGTGACGGCCAGGATAGGAAAATACATAGATTTCCATCTCCAACCATTAGTCAAACTTACGCCCTCTTTTTTGAAGGACACTGGGGATACTATCAGACTTTTGGAATCGGTTGATTTCCAGGTGGGTACAATTTTGGTCACGGCAGATGTGACGGCATTATATACAAGCATTCCCCATGAATTGGGATTCAATGCCGTTGAACATTTTTTATCCATCAATAGTACTCTCCCTATTATTCAACGTAATTTTATTATGCAACTCTTGAGGTTTGCGGCGAAGCACAATTACTTTTGGTTCCAGAATAATTTTTATTTGCAGACCAAGGGAGTTGCTATGGGGGCAAAATTTGCCCCTAGTTTGGCCAATTTATTCATGGCCAAATGGGAGGAGGATGTCGTCTATGCCCTTAAGAGACCAGAATTGGTTCTCTGGGCTAGATATATAGACGACATCCTCCTCCTATGGAGAGGTGATTATGAATCCCTTGGCCAATTTATCTCCATGCTCAATTCCAACGATAGAGGGATTAGGCTGAGCCATACGGCTAGCTCTTCCTCTATACACTTTTTAGATCTGGAGATCAAAGTAGTTGATCAACATCTTGAGTTTAACACCTATTTCAAACCCACAGATCGTAATGGGTACATCCCAGTAGATAGTTGCCACCACCCACAGTGGCTCAAATCCATACCAGGTGGTCAGTTCCTTCGATTAAGACGGAACTGTACCCGGGTGGAAGATTTCATCACTCAATCTGCCATTCTTAAGAAAAAATTTGTCGAGAAGGGCTATGAGACAGGTGACTTGGACATGGAAATCGATCGGATCTTACGGATTGATCGTAGTACATTACTCCAAGAACGCCCTAAAAAAGTGATAGAAGATAGGTTTAAATGGTCTTTCTTCACCACATACTCGGTCCAATCTAGACAAATAAAAGATATTTTGAGAAAACATTGGGGTGTGTTACAAAACGATAAAATATTAGGACCTGCGTTACCCGAACGGTCCAATGTCATTTTTAGGGGAGCTCGATCTATCCAAGGTCAGATCGCTCCAAATATTATTGACCCTCCCAAAAGGTTAACCTTTTTTCAGGATTGCAAGGGATATTTCCCTTGCCGTAAGTGTAACGTATGTCTACATAACACCCATGGCAGACGGAAAAGTGATACGTTTCAATCTATGGCTACCTTGAAGGTATATCAGATGAAGCGTTTCACTACATGTGCCACACAATTCATTGTGTATCTTCTAACCTGCCCATGTAAAAGACAATACATTGGTCGCACTATTAGGACTTTTTCGATTCGGGTCAACGAGCATATCAATAATATTAAGCTGGGCAAAACCAACCACAGTGTCCCCCGACATTATCTTCAACACCACAACCGTGACCCTATGGGAACACAATTTCTGGTGATTGACCAATTTGTCCCACACTGGAGGGGCGAGTCCCGCATACGTGGGGTGTCCCGTTTGGAAACGTATTGGATTTATGAACTCCGCACATACCAACCTTTTGGCATGAACGTGGAGTGGGACATAAATTCTTTTATTAATACGGCATGACAATCCCTTTTGTCTTAACAATATACGGGCCACCCCCCTTCATTAGTTATCCCTATATTATTATTCATTTTTATTCCTAGATGTTGGGTGTTTTTTTGATTTTAGGTGAAATACTGTTCCATATACCTTGGGGTTCATGTGTATCAGAGTGATCAATTAGAGATTTTTTATCTCTCCAGTACTATCACCATCTGTGGTGCATTTGTATAACTATGTTTTAAGTTAGCAATATTCGCAGATTAGGGAATATGTGGGCTGTTGGTCATAGCCCTACATATTTCTCTTTTCATTGGTCCATAAGATGCCATTTTAATGTATTATTTATTAGCTTGAAGTTAACAATAGTATTGTATTAGTGAATATACATTGTATTTGATTCAGTTCCATGTTTGTCCACAAGATGGCACCTCAATTCATTATTGGATGCCTTTCATGTGTTAAGGCCCATTCTGAATCCTTGTATACTGAGTGGTGTGGGTTGCCCGACCAGGCATCCAGCTGAGAATTTTGGATGCGTGCCCGGATTAGTCACATGACGAGTGGAGACGCTCGTCTCCTGCTGGATCACTGTCTTGGATTTGGAGTGCGGTCTTGCCTCTTGCGCAACGTGGATACGTACGCTATGCGGCTGTTCATCCAGCTTGCGATGCGTTCCATTCGTTGCGGTTCACGTGACGGCTGCGATATTCACGTCGCTGCATCACGTGACTTTTTATGTGTTCCGGCGTCCCACCGAGGGGAGAGTTTGGAACAGAGATCTATGCCTTAATGTTAATCGTACATGTGTTATGTGCGATGGGACAAGCATGCCATATATGCAACTAGGGATTAGCACATAATAACCTATATGTGCAGGTATAGTATACACATATTAGATACGCCCCCTAGTCTTTCCTATCCGTCCAGTGGTTGATTATACTCCAAGGAGATAGGTGGATGGTGGATAGGCGGTTATACTATTCGATCTGGTGGTTTAGTGTGTGGGTATGTATCACTGCACATTACCACCGCCCCTATTTTTTGGCGGGCTTTTTAAATTATGTTTCATTGGCTTAGGGAATATCACTTCCGGGGTCAAACAAGCTGTGGTAGCTGACCTGGGAGGGGTTTCTGCCTATGTTGCTTTTCTATTGGCTCTTGTTTGGAGGCTGCGAGTTTGATTGGGTAGCCAATCTGCTCTCCTCCAATCATAGATCCACAAGGTGGTAATCCACCTGATTGGTGGTTTCCTCTTTTAGTTTGGAGTGTTTTATGTATAAATATTTGAGCAATATGGGGGAGCAGGTTGATGCCCCAGTAGAAGTCTTATGTAGACGAAACGCGTAGGGCTTGGTACGCCACTCCCCATATTGCTTTGTTTTATTCTCATCTGTGATCACGTTTTATGTTTATTTTTGTGGTTTTATTCCAATAAAACCGTATACTACCCTTTTGACCTGCACCATTGGAGCTTTGTCTCTTTCTTTTCTGCATGGGATTTGGAGAGGGCTTACCTGGAGTTACTCTGCATCATTCAGTTACCCCCTTCGGGGGTCTTTGGTGGTCGAATCTCTCCTATACCAATTGGAAACAGGGTGATACCCTAGGAGTTCAGGTTCGTTGTATCCATTGGGGATATCCATCCAAGGTTCGGATCTAAGGATTGTCGAGTCGTAATGGCCAAGATTCCAGCAGCTTAGGAGTCATCAGACAAGCCGACTGGTCCTGTGGCTGGATCTCCCATGCTTACTGGACAATTGTGTACCTGGCGTTTGTTGGTGCAGGAACCCACCCTCGGAGTTACTTGTGAATGACTGCCCTGAAAGCCTTGGAAATGATCCCACTTCCTCCTCCTCCTCCTGTGCCACATCCTCTTCCATCATCGCCCGAAGCGTTTTTTTAAGGAGGCAAAGAACTGAGATAGTAACGCTGAGAACGGCATCATCGGCACTGGCCATGTTGGTGGAGTACTCGAAACAGCGCAACAAGGCACACAGGTCTCGCATGGAGGCCCAGTTATTGGTGGTGAAGTGGTGCTGTTCCGCAGAGGGACTTACGCGTGCGTGCTGCAGCTGAAACTCCACTATCGCCTGCTGCTGCTCGCACAGTCTGGCCAGCATGTGCAAGGTGGAGTTGCACCTTGTGGGCACGTCACATATGAGGCGGTAAGCGGGAAGGCCGAACTTACGCTGCAGTGCTGACAGGCGAGCAGCAGCAGGGTGAGAGCGCTGAAAGTGCGCACAGACGGCCCGCACTTTCTGCAGCAGCTCTGGCATATCGGGGTAATTTTTAAGGAACCCCTGCACCACCAAATTCAGCACATGCGCCAGGCAAGGGATGTGCGTCACACCGGCTAGGCCCAGAGCTGCTACGAGATTTCGCCCATTATCGCACACCACCAGGCCGGGCTTGAGGCTCACTGCCACCAACCACTCATCGGTCTGTTGTTCCATGTCCCTCCAGAGCTCCTGCGCGGTATGGCGTTTTTCCCCCAAACAGGAAAGTTTTAAAACTGCCTGCTGTCTTTTACCCCTGGCTGTGCTGAAGTTGGTGGTGAAGGTGTTACGCTGACCGGATGAGGAGGCAGTAGAGGATGAGGAAGCGGAGTAGGAGGAGTTAGCAACAGGAGGCAAACTGAAGCGCCCTGCAATCCTCAGTGGTGGAAGGACATGCGCCAAACTGCTATCCGCCTCAGGCCCAGCCGCCACTGCATTTACCCAGTGTGCTGTTAGGGAGATATAATGTCCCTGACCGTGCTTACTGGTCCACGTATCCGTAGTTAGGTGGACCTTGCCACAGATGGCGTTGCTCAGTGCACAGTGCACACCTGATTTTGTCCCCCACTTGGTTGTGCAGGGAAGGGATGGCTCGCCTGGAAAAGTAGTGGCGGCTGGGCACGACATACTGTGGGACAGCCAATGCCATCAGGCTTTTAAAACTCTGCATCTCCACCAGACGGAATGACAGCATTTCAAAGGCCAGGAATTTTGCAATGCTGGCATTCAGTGTCAGGGATCGCTGGTGGGCAGGGGGGTACTTCCTCTTCCGCTCC
Source organism: Rana muscosa (assembly GCA_029206835.1). Lineage (NCBI taxonomy): Eukaryota > Metazoa > Chordata > Amphibia > Anura > Ranidae > Rana > Rana muscosa. The sequence continues at coordinate 202,618,696 of CM055121.1, read as the reverse complement.
AATGTTTGGGAGATAGAGAGCTGAACGCTTCCATGGCACATTGTGGAGATGGTTGGTGACCCAGGTGGTAGTGTTGCTGGCAGGTCCTCTGTTTGCAGGGTGGCAGGTGCCACTGTCACTACAGAGGTGGATGAAGAGGCCGAGACTGCAGCAGAAGAGGAAGCAGGAGGAACCAGAGACCTTTCTTGGTTTTTGAGGTGTCTACTCCACTGCAGCTCATGCTTTGCACTTAGATGCCTGGTCATGCAGGTTGTGCTCAGGTTGAGAACGTTTATGCCTCGCTTCAGGCTCTGATTGCACAGCGTGCAAACTACGCGTGTCTTGTCATCAGCACATTGTGTGAAGAACTGCCACGCTAGGGAACTCCTTGGACCTGGCTTTGGTGTGCTCGGTCCCTTGCTGCGTTGGGCATTAGCAGACGTACTGTCTAGGGGACAGGCGCTCCGCTTTTGCACCCTGCTCCCTCTTCTGCTGTGCTGGTGGCTCTGTGCGACCACCGCCTCTTCCTCCGAACTACACAGGTCACCTGCATGACGTTGATTCCATGTAGGGTCGAGGACCTCATCGTCCTCCACATCATCTTCCACCCAGTCTTCACCCCTGCCCTCCTTGTCGGTCTGCACAATTGCGAAAGCAGCAGCAGTTGGCACCTGTGTTTCTTCATCATCCGAGACGTGCTGCGATGGTCCTCCCATGTACTCATCTTGAAACATAAGTGGTTGGGTATCGGTGCACTCAATCTCTTCCTTCTGGGGCAGGGCTAGGTGGATGGCCCTGGGAAACCCTGCTAACAGAGTCATCAAAAAGCAGAAGAGACTGTTGCATGACTTGGGGCTCAGACTGCTTGGCTGATTTGCAAGGGGGTGAGGTGAAAGACTGATGGACATCGGCTGCAGGTGCCAACTCTGATCTTTCAGCAGGAGACTGGGTGGGACACAATGTGAAGGAACTGGAGGCACTGTCAGCAACCCAATCTACTATCGCCTGTACTTGTCCGGGGCCTGGCCTCAACATTCGTAGAGCCGCATTAGGCCCAACCAAATACCGCTGCAGGCTGTGTCGCCTACTCGCACCTGAGGAAGGTGTTTCACTTGTGCGTGTAGCTGGCACAGATCGACCACGTCCTCTCCCTGCAACAGGAGCTCCACCAGTAGCACCACGACCGGGGCCACGTCCCTTATTTGACGGTCTCATATTTCTCAAATTTAGGATCTTGCCCTAAATGGGTGTTTTTTTAATAGCAGAATAGGGCAACGGTATCTAAAGTGTGTATCTCACAGGTACAGATATGCAGAATACACACCAAAAATTTTTTTTGGCCCTAAATTATTATTTTTTTGAAGATCAGAATAGGAGAACAGTAACTAAAGTGTGTATCTCACACATACAGATATGCAGAAAATGCACTAAAATAAATTTTTATGGCAGAAAACGCACCAAAAATTTTTTTTTGCCCTAATTTTTTTTTTTTTTTGAAGAGCAGAATAGGAGAACAGTATCTAAAGTGTGTTTCTCACAGTAACATATGCAGTGCTCGTGCACTGAGCTTGCATAAAATGCCCGCCGAAGCCAACCTAACTAACAGACGGATAAAAGTTATCTTTTTTCTGGCACTGGGCTCAGGGTAGGATAAAAAGATTGTGCACTGCACCCACACAACAAAAGCAAGGTAGATCGCTGAGTAATTTGATTTCTGAATCAGGACTCCTATCTAATTCTCTCCCTCAAAGCAGCAGCAGCAGCAACCTTTCCCTACACTAAAGCCTCGTACACACGATCGGATATCCTATGGATTCTAATCTGATGGTTTTGTCCATCGGAAATCCGATGAAGCTGACTTCCATCAGTCTTGCCTACACACCATCACTCAAAAAACCAACCGTTCCAAACGCGGTGACGTAAAACACTCCGATGAGCTGAGAAAAATGAAGTTCAATGCTTCTGAGCATGCGCCGACTTGATTCTGAGCATGCGTGGGTTTTTTATCCGATGGACTTGCCCATAGACGATCAGAGTTTTCGATCGTTTTTTTATCCATCGGAAAAATTTAAAACATGTTCTATTTTTAAAAACCGATGGAAAAAAGACCGATGGGTCCCATACACGATCGGTTTGTCTGATGAAAACAATCCATCGGACGGTTTTCATCGGTAAAACCGATCGTGTGTACAGGGCTTTACTGAAGCAGAGTGACGTGCTGTGCTATGTGCCTCTAGCTTATATAGAGGCTGGGTCACATGCTGCACTGGCCAATCACAGCCATGCCATTAGTAGGCATGGCTGTGATGGCTTCTAAGGGCACACAAGTTAAACAAATGTTGATTGGCTGCCCTGCAGCTTTTTAAAATGCACCATTACATTTCCGAACACCGAACCCGAACCCGAACATACAGTACATTGTTCGGGTCCGGGTACCAAAAACCCAAAAGTCTGGTACGAACCCGAACTTTACAGTTCGGGTTCGTTCAACCCTAGTGGTAATGGGACCCTGGATGGTGATCCTTACTATTTTGTGTGGCAGATATTTTTTGGGAAGATAAGGTTTTATGGACATATATGGCACGTTATATATTTTTATATACTTGTACATCATTTAAAGTGCATACTTTTTATGTAAAGTGTTACTAAACCCAGGACCCTGCATTCACTATATCTGGTCTCCCACAGTACACAGAACATGGAAATGCAATAGTTTTAGTAAATATAAACTGCTAAATACCTTTTCTCATCAGCAGTATATAGTATCTTGTGACTTCTATCAGTGTCTGGTTAAAGCTTATAGGGGGGGTTTCATTCTCCTATGACTGTCCAATGAGGCTGCAGGACCCCTGACCCTCTGTCTGGACACTGCTGATTGGCCCTGCGCTGATCACATGTGCCCCCCCACCCCATAAAAAACTCTAGCAATACACACCAAACTGAGCATGTGCAGAGTGACTCCAAAGGCTGTCTTATCAGGAGATGGATTGGGGACAGTGGAAGAAGGGGTGGATCACAGAAGATAGGATCAACCCCTTAGGTACCACAGTGAGTATAACAAGCATGCTTTACTGCATATACAGACTGATTTTACTGTTGTGGGTTTAGTAAAGCCCCATACACACGGTCAGACTTTTTGCCAACAAACTTCATTTAGAGCAAGTTTGACAAAAAATCAGACCGTGTGTACGCTCCATCGGGCAAACTTTTTTGGTTTTCATCGGACAAATGTTGGGTCTGCAAACAGACAAACTTTTCGCCAACAAAAGTCCGATGGAGCAAAGTCCGACCGTGTGTACAGAAATCCATCAGACTTTTTTTCCGATGGACAAAACAAATAATGTTAAAATCAACCAACAATAGCAGAAGTTGACCAAAGGGTGGCGGTAAAGAGCAGAAAAGAGCAGAAAAAGCACGTGATGTTGGAAAAGTTTTGGGAAAGTTTGCAGAAAAGTCCGAGAGTGTGTATGCTATGGGTCAACTCCGTTCGGACAAAAATCCATGGAAAAGTCAGATGGAAGTCCGACCGTGTGTACGAGGCTTAACACTTTATTGTATTGTGTAAAGGAGCTGCTTTTTTGTTTTTCATTAAAGTAGGGAGGCTATGCATTGCTATGGTTTGGTTAATTTCTATATTTACCCCCAAATATGTATAGAAATGACTGCGTTACAGGTTAACAGTCCAAGCGCAGCCAGCACAGGACTGGGATGCCAAATAAAAAAGATACAATATACTGTGTATTTTGCAGCAAAATAAAATAAGAAAAATACTAAACTTCTATCATACACAAGCATGCAAAATCAATAAAGATGTGGAAGAACATACAAATGTGAAACCCATAAAATGTGGAATCCACCAAATAGTGTCCATATATATGCTTCACCTATAAAGAAGTTCATAAATATAATATGATAATCAAATCCTCCAGCACCAAGAAAATGTCCAAGACTCCAAAATCTGTGCTCCCCTCTTGTGCTCACAGAATGCTTACCGGATTGAAATGATCACCAAGCTATAATAAATAATTAGCACTCAAAGTGTTAATGGGTCCCCTGAACTAAATGCAATCAAATCGGAAACTTATTGGAGTGATAAAGCCCCACATTACATCTCAAGATTCCGTCATGTTATTACCATAGAAGAAAAACACAATCTCCATAGGACAATACCGCTGATAGTAATCAATTTATTATAAATCAAAGTTCACACTTACAAAGTCAAATCATAAATCAGTCTCTGCAAATACTCCTGTGTGGCAAACACCATCGACCCGGAAACTGGAAGTTGTGTGTGGTGACATCCCCTCCGGGAAGTGTGTACTGGAATGATTGAGATTTGGGGGGATCCTGAGGGGTAATTAATATTATTGCTCAAAATGCTAGTTACGCTTTTTCTTATTATTCAGATGTCAGGGCTGCCTCCCTGATGACTGGTGGGAGAATATAAAGGAAGCAATAGAAGAAGTGGAGGATGGATAGATTCATAAAATGAATGACGCTGAAGAGCCTTGTACTGCAGGTCTTTGGGTACAGGTTCCTTTCCAGATAGCAGAACAGACAGCAGCACATGAATAGTGTAGTCCACATAACCCAACCTTTACCCCATCTTTTACCCCTTAACCTTTCCCCACACCTTCTTCCTCTTAACCCCCCACCAATGAAGAGACACACATAGTTTTGGAGTAAAAATGGCCATAACAGCCTATTTATTAACAAAATAATTAAATAAGAGGCGGTTCACAAGTCGCCACATGTCGCGCTGTTAAGAAAAGCAATTTAAGTGAATGGAGCCGTCTTAATGTAGACTACTGAAGTCGCTCCGACTTCAGAAAAGGTTCCTGTACTACTTCAATCCAACTTCTAGGCGACTTGTATCCATTGATTTCAATGGAAGTCGCCTCCAAATTCGGATCGTGTCTTACCTGAAGAAAAAATACAGGAAGAGAAAATTATTTTCTCATGTTTTCTCAGGCAAACCCCTCCCTCCCACAGAGCTGATTCTTGTTTGATTGGCCACCGGAAAGCCTCCTGTCCTGGAAGCGACTTGAAGTCGCCTTGTAAGTCGCCCCAAGTCGCGCTGTGGTGTGCGCTCAGGTCGCATCCAGGTCGCCTCACAATCGCGGCCAGAGTCATGCTGCCTGTGTGTGAACCGGCTCTTATTTCCAATATTTTCAAATAACATTTTGTAACAAACAACTTTTAAACTTAACCTTTTCCACCTTTACACTGCGGGAAGTTTTTACCATACCAGACCTCCAGCCGTATAACCAGCTCAGAGACAACCCCTTTTCCCGCAGTGCAACCATAACCGTATTCCAGCAGACACCGTTCCACTGGAATAACCCCAGAGGGGCCCATACCACAGATTCCATCACTCATGTTATCTGCCATCATCAAAGACCAAGGACACCGCCACACCGCTGTTATGATGACTTATACACACTAAAACAAACAAACAGGGAGGATGGGTGGGAAAACTGCCTCCTCCTGTTTCTTTCTTGCTGAACTGAACTCCCGGGAGTCTCCGCCCCCTGCTTTATACAGCTCCTCCCCTTCCTCACAAGTTACCATCCTGCCACCTCCCCTTCGCACCACTCCAACCTTAACCCCTTGTTGGCTTCCTCTCCACCTCGTCATGAACGGCTCCTCCGTTACTTGTCTCTTTGATTTCTCCACTCCGGGCCTCACTATAATGACACCACCAGATCTTACTTTGAATCTTTTGAGACTAGTAGCCAGAGGCAGCAGTTCCTTAGATGGTGGCTCTCAACTTCAGTCCTCAAGTACTCCCAACGGGCCATGTTTTGAGAACTTCCCTTAGATAAAATAGCTCTTATCACTACCATGCCATTGATATTGATTTAAAGCAGCTGTGCAAAGTGAAGGAAAACCTGAAAACTTGGCCCGTTGGGGGTACTTGAGGACTGAGGTTGAGAAGCACTGCCTAGATGATCTCACACTACAGATATACAGCTATGAGGCTACAAACCAGGAATGCCTAGTCACAGGAATTCAAGGCAAAAGTAGCTTAGGCACTATAAATATGTTCCTAGAATTAGATGTTCCCTGTAAGACAGAACATCTTCATGTTCTGAGTAGGGATGAGCTACATACGACATCGGCTGTTCGATCGTTCGACGAAGATCGAACTATTTGGGCCGTTCGCGCCAAATTCGAGTGACACGAACGGCCCACAATACACTGCGCCATCGCAGTGCAATCCCAGCGCTGTGATTGGCCAAGCATGCACTGTGACCCCGCATGCTTGGCCAATCACAGCGCCGGCAGCTAGGAGAGCCATAATTGGCCACAGGCAGGTTGCCTGTGGCCAATTATAGCTCAGGGGGTTTAGCACACGCCCCACACTATAAAAGGCCGCCAGCGCGGCGGCCTTGTGTAGTGTGTTCCGGCGCAGGGAAAGAGAAGGATAGGCAGGGACAGTGCTATTCTTGTGTGTAGGGAGAGAGAAGGATAGGCAGGGAGAGTGTCAGTGTCATATTCTTTGCTAAACCTTGTGTGCAGGGAGAGAGAAGGATAGGCAGGGAGAGTGTCAGTGTCATATTCTTTGCTAAACCTTGTGTGCAGGGAGAGAGAAGGATAGGCAGGGGACAGTGTCAGTGTCATATTCTTTGCTAAACCTTGTGTGCAGGGAGAGAGAAGGATAGGCAGGGAGAGTGTCAGTGTCATATTCTTTGCTAAACCTTGTGTGCAGGGAGAGAGAAGGATAGGCAGGGGACAGTGTCAGTGTCATTGTTGCTAAGCCTCCTGCACAGTATACACCTGAAGCTAGCCCGTATTGCTGTGTTTTCCTGGTGTGTTACACTAACAGGCATTTGCAGCACTTACAGCGGGCGGAGTGTGCTTCCTGCTAAATATACACCTGAAGCTAGCCCGTATTGCTGTGTTTTCTTGGTGTGTTACACTAACAGGCATTTGCAGCACTTACAGCGGGCGGAGTGTGCCTCCTGCACATTATACACCTGAAGCTAGCCCGTATTGCTGTGTTTTCCTGGTGTGTTACACTAACAGGCATTTGCAGCACTTACAGCGGGCGGAGTGTGCTTCCTGCTAAATATACACCTGAAGCTAGCCCGTATTGCTGTGTTTTCCTGGTGTGTTACACTAACAGGCATTTGCAGCACTTACTGCGGGCGGAGTGTGCCTCCTGCACATTATACACCTGAAGCTAGCCCGTATTGCTGTGTTTTCCTGGTGTGTTACACTAACAGGCATTTGCAGCCCTTACAGCGGGCGGAGTTTGCTTCCTGCTAAATATACACCTGAAGCTAGCCCATATTGCTGTGTTTTCCTGGTGTGTTACACTAACAGGCATTTGCAGCACTTACAGCGGGCGGAGTGTGCCTCCTGCACATTATACACCTGAAGCTAGCCCTTATTGCTGGAGCTTTTTTTCTTTTGTGTTACACTAACAGAAAATACAAACAATATTCGCGCCGCTAACACATATAAGCAGCTACAATACCTGTGGAAAAAGGCAACAACAAACAATATACAAAAATGCAGCGCTATGCGTATAACAATGTAAAACACCCAAGTGCTCGAAATTAAACTAAATCACAAATGATTAAATATAAGTCCAAATGTATGTGAAACTCCAAAGGATGTGAGAAACATAAATTCGAATCAGTTCCAGTTTGAATCAGTCCCAAATTGTAAAGGTGAATCTTCCAAAGTAAAAAAGTGACTTGTAACGTAACCACCACCACGTGAAAGGGAGGCTTACCAGATGTAATGGACCCAATGCACGTATGTGTAAGGGGTCAGACAGGCTGAATATGTATATGTCCATACATATGGAAACCAGGCCGGCACAATGCACCCTTGCGTCCAAGGTTCAAACTCAGGAAAAAACACCGGAAATTCAAGCCAATAGAAGTATTGACTAGGCTCACATAAAGTTCATGTGGAAAAAGAAGGGAGAAGGCACATAGCGTAATAACGCAAAGGAATTTTAATGAATATAGGCAGATACACTTACATCCAATCCATGAATATAGCGCTTTGCAAAGACACTCAATGGCAGCAATGGAGTCTCCCGACGCGTTTCGCAAAACCTTGCATCGTCTGGGGCATAACTCCACTGTTGCCTGTATGCTATTTATAAAAAACAAGGACCACCCCCTGATCTGCCCACTGAAACAGCACTTCCTGCAAAATCCAAAATGGCGCCGGAGCGTGCGTTCCAAGCCTCTCTATGGAACCCCTCCATAGGTGATTAATGCATATAGGAATCTGTATTGGCCAAAAGGGGAGGTAATAATAAATATGGTCAACTTGTGTAACCACTTACCTATGCATGGTGAGGGTTGAACCCTACAGTCCACGTGTATGTAAAGCCCTCATAGTGTGGGGCCATGACGCTTGGGATGCTGTCATTAGGCCAAATAATGGCCTTGTATGTCTGTCCCGCCACACCACGTCACCCGGCGTGCAAACGCACACAGAGCATCACCTGGCGTGCGGACGTTACCTTCTCCCAAGCGTCGCGTAGCAGCGTCATCCAGCTCCACATGACCGCCACGTGACTCCGCGTCACATGACCGTCACAGGAGCCTGACGTAGCAACGTCATCCAGCTCCACGTGACCACCACGTGACATCACGTCACATGACCATCACTGAGCATCACACTGCAAGGGGACATCAGTACCTATCAGGAGTGACATGTCGCGTCATCAATGACAGGCACAGCTTCCCCGAAAAGGGGTTGTCCCTGCCTAGCTACGTTGACTGCGCTGCGCTCCAACGCCATATGTTACACAAGGCGTGGAACGCAGCCCAGAATGGAAGTAAGTTAGTTAGGAGTTCACCCTTAACGGTCCGCATAGATGTAATAAATCTACCATTGCGGCCAGAAAAGGGGAAACGAATGTATGCAAACCAAAGGAATGATTGCAATAATGACTGCCGTTAATAATGATAATAAGACATACTAAAAAAATTAAAATTAAATATTAGATGATCAAACAAAGGAAAAATTGTACCTCTTGATCATCGCACTGTGCGTGAGGTAGATAACTCACATAAATTGTAAAACTCTTATGGGAGACAGACTGGGAAGCCTAAATTCTCACGAAAAGAATTCCCAATTACAGCAACAGTAAACTGTCCAATGGGCAAACCAGGGGCAGTCCCAATCTAACACATTGACAAATAGAATAATGAATAACATGTATAAAAAATTTACGATTATATTAAAACAAAATAAAAAGGAAATGGTCATCGGGAATTGAATTTCTCCGTACAAATCTCCTTCAAGAAAAGGTGAAGGTAAGTCCATGGTCCAATGGAGACCGTCATTATTAGGATTGGTCGATGAAGGAATTAATATCCCACTCGACGTTTAAACCAGATGGCCTGTGCGTTTGTAATTCATATATCCAGTAGGTCTCCAACTGGGACACACCCCTAATTTTGGGGGCACCCCTCCAATGGGGAATAAAATGATCGATGATCAAAAATTGTGTGCCAGCTGGATTCCTACTGTGATATAATCTATAGTGTCTGGGCACCGTATGGTTAACATCACCCCCTAGGATGAGTGAAACATGTTCCCCCACTCTAACCGAAAAAGGCCTGATGGTACGGCCTACATATTGTTTCCTGCAAGGGCTGGTGATAAGGTATACAATGTGTGTGGTGGAGCATGTACAAAATTGTTTGATCGGATACAATTTTCCTGTACTAGTTGACCTAAACTCTAAGGTTTTGCCCCTACCAGATGTATTATACCTACACACACTACACCTCTTGCAGGGATGGTAGCCCACCAATTGGTGAAAGAAGGAGGGACGTACTGGGGGGTTGATGATATTAGGTGCTATTCTACCCCGAAGGGTGGGTGCCCCTCTAAAAATCACTTTGGCCTGATCCGGTAAAACAGAACCGAGGATGTTGTCGTTTTTCAAGATATCCCAGTGCTTTGCTATAATAGCCTTTACTTGTTTATGCTGTAAGGAAAAGGAAGTAAGCATCGCCCATTTGAAAGCATTATTGGGTTCGCCTTTCTGTTTGACCTCCAACAGAGAGCGCCTATCAGTCTCTAGTACCTGTCCAAGATCCTTATCTATACTGGCAGGATCATAACCTTTGTCAATAAAACGTTTTTTAAGGATCTCAGCCTGAGTAAGGAAGATGTTCACATCGCTGTAGTTCCTTCTCAGTCTGAGGAACTGACTCCGCGGGACAGATTTGAGCCACGATTGATGGTGGCAGCTATCTTGTGGAATGTACCCATTACGATCAGTTTTCTTGAAGTGTGTTTGAAAACAAAACTGACGGTCATGGATACTAATTTCTAGATCAAGAAACTGAATCATTTCGTGGCTGGCAGTGTATGTAAGGGAAATCCCCCTATCATTAGCATTTAGATGGTCCATGAAGATCTTAAGCGATGTGACACTGCCACTCCATAGGAGGAGGATGTCGTCAATGTACCTAGCCCAAAGCACCAAGTGCTGGGTGTCATAGGTATAGACGACATCCTCCTCCCATTTAGCCATGAATAAATTGGCCAAACTGGGGGCATATTTAGCCCCCATGGCCACACCTCTCAACTGGAGGTAGAAATTGTCATTAAACCAGAAATAGCTACTTCTCGTGGCGAACTCCAACAATTCCATAATGAACGCCCTTTGAAAGGGAGCTAGAGTTTCTTCCTTTTCCAAAAAATATTGTACAGCTTCTAACCCCTTGTTATGTGGGATACATGTATAAAGCGAGGCTACATCGGCTGTCACCAGGATGTAATCCCCATCAATATTCACATCCTGTAATTTCTTAATAGTAGCCCCCGTGTCCGCCAGATATGATGGCACACGCCTGACCAAAGGTTGGAGATAATGGTCAATGTAGCGGCCAATTCTGGATGTGACGGAATTAATCCCACTCACAATTGGACGACCGGGTGGATGCACTGGATCTTTGTGGACCTTCGGTAAATAATAAATGGTCGGTATCCTAGGGACCACCGGAACCAAAAACTCCTTTTCTTTTTTGTTTAAAATATTTCTAAAAAAAACGCTGTCAACCAAGCCCTGAAGTTCAGTTTTGAACCTAGAAGTAGGATTGGAGGGCAACTGTAAATAGGTATTGGGCTCATGTAGGATTCTGAACATCTCTTTTTCATAATCTGATTTGTCCAGAACTACTATGCCTCCGCCTTTGTCAGCGGGGCGAATTACCAAGTCCTTGTTAGAACACAGAGACTTGAGGCCCACACTAGACACAGTTTGTCGAGAACTTGGTCTCTCTGGAATTTCTGACAGGTCCTTCAATACTAAGTCTCTGAAGATACTTACAGAGGGTGCTACAGGGACGGGGGGGTTAAACAATGACGGGTTAGATAAACCGGAATGTACCGTCCCAAATGCAGCTGCCCTAGCCTCACTCATAATGGGGTTGGTAATGAGGTACCGTTGAATATTAACCTTTCGAACATATTTTTGAATGTCGATAAAGGTACTGAACTTATCTAGTTTCTTTGGAGGGGCAAACTTGAGACCTTTGTCCAAAACTGATAATTCTTCAGGGGTAAATTCCTTAGTGCTTAAGTTGAAAACGCCCTGGCCTTTTATACTCTCCTTCTTTTTCCTTTCCTGAACTCTCTTCCCCCCTCTAGTCCCTCTCTTTGATCTAAACCTCTTTTGTGGGTGTCTGAAACCCCGTGAAAATCCCGTGTGTCATGGCCCTGTGGGTGGGAATAACCAGGATCATAGTACATGGGTTCCGGAGGATACCTGGCACGTGTATGGTAACTATCATCACGTATCTCACCTAGAGGAGCAAAACTATTGTGGGTAGAAATGGAGGGGGGGCCATAATGAGGTGGATAACCATAATGGGACGATGGAGCAGCTCTCTGTCGAGCTGGGGAGGCATTGTATGAATAGTCCTCATATCCATAATGGCGTGAACCACTATGATGACGCGAGTGACCTCGGGAAGAACCCCTAGTGCCTCTTGTCCCTCTAGATTTCCCCCTTCCCCTTAAATGAGTAGGGGTATGGGGGTTTCTAGATGGAGGTGCACGAACCGAACCCCCTTGTGAACTAAACGAAGGGGCTGGAACACCGGGTGCCATCACCGACTGAGTCAATGAAGGGCCATTAGTGGAGATCTGGGTAGAACTACTTACAGAAGGAGCAGAGTCCATCTCTACTCCAGATGATGTAGAGAATAACTTCTGCCACCCAAAGACAGTATTGTTCCTATAGTCCCCAGCGTCCCTTGAATATTTTTTATGTTTTTTTAACTTCTGATCTCTATCTTCTTTCTCAAGATGATTCTGTAGACTAGTCGATAGAGAGAGATACTCAAGAGATGATTTGTGTGAAAAAAGTTTCTCTTTGAGATCTTTAATCTCTCTATCTAACTCAACCAGTCTCACTTTTTTCCTTGAGATCAGGACGCCTAGGAACTTAATCCCTGCGTCATTAAAATAGTTAAACCAGGAATCAATCTCAGGATCCCCTTGTTGGGGTTGGACCTCCCAACGGAGACTTCTGGGGACCACACGATCAACTATGTATTGCTCCAAAAAAAACAAGTCCCATTGAAGGTGTAATTCTGAAGACATTACATTTTTCAATCTAGTGAATAAACCCCCTATTTCAGTGTCACTGTTGGTGGTGGAAAACACCCCTTCAGTGTTAACAGTGCGAGAGGCTCTGTAATCAAATACATCCATCACTGGTTGCACTTGAAACAGAGAATGTAGCTGCAGCAAATAAAACAAATCCAAAATAGAACACAAAATACAAACAATATTCGCGCCGCTAACACATATAAGCAGCTACAATACCTGTGGAAAAAGGCAACAACAAACAATATACAAAAATGCAGCGCTATGCGTATAACAATGTAAAACACCCAAGTGCTCGAAATTAAACTAAATCACAAATGATTAAATATAAGTCCAAATGTATGTGAAACTCCAAAGGATGTGAGAAACATAAATTCGAATCAGTTCCAGTTTGAATCAGTCCCAAATTGTAAAGGTGAATCTTCCAAAGTAAAAAAGTGACTTGTAACGTAACCACCACCACGTGAAAGGGAGGCTTACCAGATGTAATGGACCCAATGCACGTATGTGTAAGGGGTCAGACAGGCTGAATATGTATATGTCCATACATATGGAAACCAGGCCGGCACAATGCACCCTTGCGTCCAAGGTTCAAACTCAGGAAAAAACACCGGAAATTCAAGCCAATAGAAGTATTGACTAGGCTCACATAAAGTTCATGTGGAAAAAGAAGGGAGAAGGCACATAGCGTAATAACGCAAAGGAATTTTAATGAATATAGGCAGATACACTTACATCCAATCCATGAATATAGCGCTTTGCAAAGACACTCAATGGCAGCAATGGAGTCTCCCGACGCGTTTCGCAAAACCTTGCATCGTCTGGGGCATAACTCCACTGTTGCCTGTATGCTATTTATAAAAAACAAGGACCTCCCCCTGATCTGCCCACTGAAACAGCACTTCCTGCAAAATCCAAAATGGCGCCGGAGCGTGCGTTCCAAGCCTGTCTATGGAACCCCTCCATAGGTGATTAATGCATATAGGAATCTGTATTGGCCAAAAGGGGAGGTAATAATAAATATGGTCAACTTGTGTAACCACTTACCTATGCATGGTGAGGGTTGAACCCTACAGTCCACGTGTATGTAAAGCCCTCATAGTGTGGGGCCATGACGCTTGGGATGCTGTCATTAGGCCAAATAATGGCCTTGTATGTCTGTCCCGCCACACCACGTCACCCGGCGTGCAAACGCACACAGAGCATCACCTGGCGTGCGGACGTTACCTTCTCCCAAGCGTCGCGTAGCAGCGTCATCCAGCTCCACATGACCGCCACGTGACTCCGCGTCACATGACCGTCACAGGAGCCTGACGTAGCAACGTCATCCAGCTCCACGTGACCACCACGTGACATCACGTCACATGACCATCACTGAGCATCACACTGCAAGGGGACATCAGTACCTATCAGGAGTGACATGTCGCGTCATCAATGACAGGCACAGCTTCCCCGAAAAGGGGTTGTCCCTGCCTAGCTACGTTGACTGCGCTGCGCTCCAACGCCATATGTTACACAAGGCGTGGAACGCAGCCCAGAATGGAAGTAAGTTAGTTAGGAGTTCACCCTTAACGGTCCGCATAGATGTAATAAATCTACCATTGCGGCCAGAAAAGGGGAAACGAATGTATGCAAACCAAAGGAATGATTGCAATAATGACTGCCGTTAATAATGATAATAAGACATACTAAAAAAATTAAAATTAAATATTAGATGATCAAACAAAGGAAAAATTGTACCTCTTGATCATCGCACTGTGCGTGAGGTAGATAACTCACATAAATTGTAAAACTCTTATGGGAGACAGACTGGGAAGCCTAAATTCTCACGAAAAGAATTCCCAATTACAGCAACAGTAAACTGTCCAATGGGCAAACCAGGGGCAGTCCCAATCTAACACATTGACAAATGGTTTGCATACATTCGTTTCCCCTTTTCTGGCCGCAATGGTAGATTTATTACATCTATGCGGACCGTTAAGGGTGAACTCCTAACTAACTTACTTCCATTCTGGGCTGCGTTCCACGCCTTGTGTAACATATGGCGTTGGAGCGCAGCGCAGTCAACGTAGCTAGGCAGGGACAACCCCTTTTCGGGGAAGCTGTGCCTGTCATTGATGACGCGACATGTCACTCCTGATAGGTACTGATGTCCCCTTGCAGTGTGATGCTCAGTGATGGTCATGTGACGTGATGTCACGTGGTGGTCACGTGGAGCTGGATGACGTTGCTACGTCAGGCTCCTGTGACGGTCATGTGACGCAGAGTCACGTGGCGGTCATGTGGAGCTGGATGACGCTGCTACGCGACGCTTGGGAGAAGGTAACGTCCGCACGCCAGGTGATGCTCTGTGTGCGTTTGCACGCCGGGTGACGTGGTGTGGCGGGACAGACATACAAGGCCATTATTTGGCCTAATGACAGCATCCCAAGCGTCATGGCCCCACACTATGAGGGCTTTACATACACGTGGACTGTAGGGTTCAACCCTCACCATGCATAGGTAAGTGGTTACACAAGTTGACCATATTTATTATTACCTCCCCTTTTGGCCAATACAGATTCCTATATGCATTAATCACCTATGGAGGGGTTCCATAGAGAGGCTTGGAACGCACGCTCCGGCGCCATTTTGGATTTTGCAGGAAGTGCTGTTTCAGTGGGCAGATCAGGGGGAGGTCCTTGTTTTTTATAAATAGCATACAGGCAACAGTGGAGTTATGCCCCAGACGATGCAAGGTTTTGCGAAACGCGTCGGGAGACTCCATTGCTGCCATTGAGTGTCTTTGCAAAGCGCTATATTCATGGATTGGATGTAAGTGTATCTGCCTATATTCATTAAAATTCCTTTGCGTTATTACGCTATGTGCCTTCTCCCTTCTTTTTCCACATGAACTTTATGTGAGCCTAGTCAATACTTCTATTGGCTTGAATTTCCGGTGTTTTTTCCTGAGTTTGAACCTTGGACGCAAGGGTGCATTGTGCCGGCCTGGTTTCCATATGTATGGACATATACATATTCAGCCTGTCTGACCCCTTACACATACGTGCATTGGGTCCATTACATCTGGTAAGCCTCCCTTTCACGTGGTGGTGGTTACGTTACAAGTCACTTTTTTACTTTGGAAGATTCACCTTTACAATTTGGGACTGATTCAAACTGGAACTGATTCGAATTTATGTTTCTCACATCCTTTGGAGTTTCACATACATTTGGACTTATATTTAATCATTTGTGATTTAGTTTAATTTCGAGCACTTGGGTGTTTTACATTGTTATACGCATAGCGCTGCATTTTTGTATAGTGTTACACTAACAGGCATTTGCAGCACTTACAGCGGGCAGAGTGTGCTTCCTGCAAAATAAACACCTGAAGCTAGCCCTTATTGCTGTTTTTTCCTGTTGTGTAACACAGGCAGTCATCTGCAGCACTTACAGCGGGCGTTGTGTGCTTCCTGCAAAATATAGACCTGAAGCTACCCCTTATTGCTGGTTTTCCCATCTCCCTGCAGGCCATTGCTATGTCTGGAAGGCCAACAAAGAGAGACAGACAGTCACGAGCCAATAAAAGAGGGCAAGCAGGCTCTGTGTCTGGGGGCAACAGTGCTGGTCGTGGACGCGGTGCATTGTCATCAGCACATGGCCATGGGACACGCTTGTCCTTCTTTTCGGCAGCTGGACGTGTTGAGCCGCATCATGCCGAAGACTTGGTAGAGTGGATGACCAAGCCCTCCTTATCCTCCTCATCCTCTCTCACCCAGGCTCAGGGTACTGGCAAAGCAGCTGCCAAAGCGTCCTCTTCCCTGGTATCAATGTCATCATCAGTCACTCCTTCCCTAGACCCACCATGTCCTCCTGAGGAGTCCCCCGAACTGTTTAAGCACAGTGTTGGGTACATGCTTCAGGAGGATGCCCAGCGTTTCGAAGGGTCTGATGATGATACCCAGCTAGAGGAAGGCAGTAGCGTGAGAGCAGAGAGAGGGGATGCTCAAGAAGGACACCAATCTGGCAGTCATGTTCCAGCAGCTGCAGCATACTGCCAGTTTGGCTCCAGTGATGAGGAGGGAGGGGATGATGAGGTCACTGACTCCACGTGGGTGCCTAATAGGAGAGAGGAGGAGGAGGAGGATGAGGAGGAGGCACATCTCCAACGAGGCAGGATTCCCTCGGGGGGCCAGCGTAAGGGCAGCACACCGACTGAATTACACCGCAGAGCTCCGCCTGTGCAGGGCGCTGCCTTTGCCTGTTATTCAAAAAGTTCTTTGGTGTGGGCCTTTTTTGCGTCGAGTGCATCAGATCGCACAGCTGCTGTTTGCAACATATGTCTCAAGCGTATATCGCGTGGCCAAAACATCAGCCGCTTGGGCACCACATGCTTGACCAGACATATGTTGACCTGCCATGCAGCTCGTTGGCAAGCCTACCTTAAAGACCCACACCAAAGAACAAAGCGGACCTCTCCTTGCACCGCATCAGCTGGGATCTCCAACCCCACTATACCTTCAGTCCTCTCTGAAACCTGCACTGAGAGGAATGAAGGTGTAGAATTAGGTGTGTCACAGCAAAGTACTTGCGGGCACTCTGCTAGCAGTACACCGACGTCCGATTCTATCAGGCAAATTTCCCTGCCCCAGCTGCTGGACCATCGAAAGAAGTTCACTATCAGGGAAATAGACGCTTTGACGCCGGGACTAGGCAGACGCGCGGCGCCGTGGCGATGCACACGTACATGCGCCATGACGATGCGCACGCACGCCATGACGATGCGCACGCACATGCGCAATGGTGCACGCCCGGCGTGATGGATGCCCGGCCTATTTAAACTCACTGCTGACAGTGGCGCATCGCTGGTGTATCTTCAGCTTGTCTGCGTTCCTGTGTCCTGTGAATCTGCTGTTCCTGATACGTGTACCGACTCGGCTTGTCCTGACCTGATCCTTCTGACCCCCTGGCTTGATCCTTGGCTTGCATCTGACCTCCCTCTGCCTGCTTCCTGCATCTGATCCTGGACTGACTTCCTGTGTTGACCCCTGGCCTGGCTCCCGACTCCGTTATCAAGTCTGTCCACCGGTCCCTGCTTCCTGGACTATCCAAGCACGCCTGTCTCCAGTTCCAGCTACCGGGCACCCGTGCTTCTGTGGGCACCACACCTGCTGTGTCACCTCCAGTGGTGTGCTGTACTCGGCCGCAAGGGGAGCCCTCCTAGCATCTCGGCCTCCTACCAAGTTCCTGACATTCACTCCCAGCCATCCACATGCACAGCGGTTGAATGCTAGCTTGGCTAAATTGCTAGCGCTTCAACTGCTGCCTTTTCAGTTGGTAGACTTGGCCCCCTTCCGTGAGTTTGTGCAATGTGCGGTTCCTCAGTGGCAGGTTCCCAAACGCCACTTTTTCTCACGGAAGGCGATTCCGGCTCTCTACCGGCATGTGGAAGGCAATGTCTTGGCCTCGCTGGACAGGGCGGTCAGCGGTAAGGTGCATATTACCGCTGACTCATGGTCCAGCAGGCATGGACAGGGACGTTACCTTTCTTTCACGGCCCATTGGGTCACTCTTTTGGCAGCTGGGAAGGATGCAGGACAAGGTGCAGTAGTGTTAGAGGTTGTTCCGCCGCCACGCCTCCAAAATGCTACTACTGGTTGTGACACACCTCTCTCCTCCACCCCCTCCTCTTCTTCTTCCTCCATGGCCTCTTCCTGTGCTTTGTCCTCGGAACCAGCGGTGCTCTGTAGGCGTTCAAGGGGCTACGCAAGTACGCAGGCAAAAAGATGCCATGCCGTGCTTGCGCTGGTGTGTTTGGGGGACAGGAGCCACACTGGGGCAGAGGTTCTGTCTGCTCTGCAGGGGCAGGCCGAGGGGTGGTTGACGCCACGCCAGCTTAAGCCAGGAATGGTGGTTTGCGACAATGGCACCAACCTCCTCTCCGCCCTCCGACAGGGACAACTGACCCATGTGCCCTGTGTGGCTCACGTCCTTAACCTGGTGGTACAGCGGTTCTTGGGCAGGTACCCGGGCTTACAGGATGTCCTGAGGCAGGCCAGGAAAGTCTGTGTGCATTTCTGCAGATCTTATAATGCCAGTGCTCGGCTGGCTGAGCTGCAAAAGGAGTTGAACCTGCCCAAGAATCGCCTTATATGTGACATGCCCACCAGGTGGAACTCAACGTTGGCCATGCTGCAGCGGCTGCACACACAGCAGAGAGCCATCAATGAGTACCTGTGCGACTACGGCACCAGGACAGGGTCAGGGGAGCTCGGGTTTTTTTCACCACGCCAGTGGGGCATGATCAGGGATGCATGCACTGTCCTGGCACCATTTGAGGAGGCCACGAGGATGGTGAGCAGTGACAGTGCATGCATCAGTGACACTGTACCTCTTGTCCACCTGTTGGAACATACGCTGCGTGGAATAACGGACAGGGCACTTGAGGCAGAACAGAGGCAGGAAGAGGAGGATTTCCTTGCCTCTCAAGGCCCCCTTTACCCAAACAGTGTTCCTTCTGTCCCACCCATCGCACAGGAAGAGGAGGAGGAGGAGGAGGATTGTGTCAGCATGGAGGTGGAGCCTGGCACTCAGCATCATCAGCAGCAGTCTTTTAGGGATGATTTACAGTCCCAAGAAACCCTTGGACTTGTACGTGGCTGGGAGGAGGTGGCTGCGGATCATGTCGTCCTTAGTGACCCAGAGGACTCCGGACCGAATGCCTCAGCTAACCTACGCTGCATGGCCTCCCTGATCCTGCAAAGTCTGCGGAAGGATCCTCGTATTCTTCGGATCAAGGATAGGGACCATTACTGGCTGGCCACTCTCCTTGATCCACGGTACAAGGGTAAGGTTGCGGACCTTATCTTACCGTCGCAGAGGGAGCAGAGGATGAGACAACTCCGGGAGGCCTTGCAGAAAGGTCTGTACAACGCGTTCCCAGAGACTGGGAGGTTACAAACTCCTGGTCCTGGACAACAAGTTGCTGAGGCTTCGGTCAGTCAAAGAAGGAGCGGTGGGGAAGGTGGCCGTCTGACCGATGCGTTCAGACAATTCTTTAGTCCGCAGCCCCAAGGTATGATCGGTTCCAGCAACCATCGCCAGCGTCTGATATACATGGTGTAGGAATACCTAGGGGCAAGGTCAGACTTGGACACCTTCCCCACCGAAAATCCTCTGGCTTACTGGGTCTTGAGGATGGATCACTGGCCAGAGCTTGCACAGTATGCAATTGAGCTACTGGCCTGTCCTGCATCCAGCGTTCTTTCAGAACGCACATTCAGTGCTGCTGGAGGATTTGTCACGGATCACAGGGTGCGCCTGTTCACTGACTCGGTTGATCGACTGACCTTCATAAAGATGAACCAGTCTTGGATCACCACCAGCTACCAAACACCTGAAGCTGATATAACAGACTAATTTATTTTCAAATGTCACATCCCTTCAAGACTGATGCTGATGCTGAGTGACTGTCCTGTTATGTTGACTGACTATCCTCCTCCTCCTCAATGATCCGATTGATGATGATGATAGCTTGCAAGAACATTTTTGTTTCTGGGTGCCGCCACCAGTGGCTAAGGCCCAATTTTTCAGCCCCTGTTTAACAGGGGCATGTAATTACAATTTTTTATGCAATGCTTTGCAGCAGGGCTCATTCCTGCACTCCAACTAGAGTATCTGGGAGAGGTTGCAGTGGCGTGGCACCAGCACCAGTGCCTAAGGCCCAATTTTTCAGCCCCTGTTTAACAGGGGCATGTAATTACAATTTTTTATGCAATGCTTTGCAGCAGGGCTCATTCCTGCACTCCAACTAGAGTATCTGGGAGAGGTTGTAGTGTCGTGGCACCAGCACCAGTGCCTAAGGCCCAATTTTTCAGCCCCTGTTTAACAGGAGCGTGTAATTACAATTTTTGATGCAATATTTTGCAACAGGGCTCATTGCTGTGCTCCAAGTACAGTATCTGTGAGGGGTTGCAGTGTTGTGGCACCAGTGCCTAAGGCCCAATTTTTCTGCCCCTGTATAACAAGGGCATGTAATTACAATTCTTGATCTAATAATTCACAGCAGGGCCCATTCCTGCGCCCACCAAGAGTAACTGTGAGGCCTTACAGTGTTGTGTCAACACCACCACCACCACCACCAAAGGCCCAATTTTTCAGCCCCTGTTCAACAGGGGCATGCAATTACAATTCTTGATCTAATAATTCACAGCAGGGCCCATTCATGCGCCCACCAAGAGTAACTGTGAGGGCTTACAGTGTTGTGGCAACACCAACATGTAAGGGGCAAATTTCAGCAGAGTATATACGGCAGGCCCCTACTTTCAAACATCCAACTTACAAACGACACCTACATGCAAACGGAAGGAGACAACAGGAAGTGAGAGGAAATCTACCCCTAGGAAGGGAAATTCTCTCCTGTAAGAGTTAATATGGGAAAAAGGTGTCTCCTCTCTACTGATGCTTTATCACCAATTCTTGTTTCAATAAAAACCCCACTTTTCAAAAACATTTGTCATTGGGACGGAAAGTGAGGTGAAATGTTCTGAACAGGGGCACAGACAGCAAAACAAATGTTACAGGGGTGATAACACTTCCCTATGTTTTCCAAAAAGCTTAAAAATAATTTTTTTGGCTGGAGCTACACTTAAACAATGTACCTGTTCAAAATTACAAACAGATTCTACATAAGAACAAACCTACAGTCCCTGTCTTGTATGCACCGCCTGTATTCGGCTGTTCAGAGTATATAGGGCCTTTTTTATTTTGTGTGCGGGGTTCCCCTTAATATCCATACAAGACCCAAAGGGGCTGGTAATGGGCTGGGGTGGGGGGGGGGGGGTGATGGGGTAGCTATGCCATTTTTCTCAAAGATTTTCATCCATATTACCGGGACCAGACATTACATTAAAGCCGCAAGCAGTTTTAAATGGCTTTTTTTTCCTTTAGAAATGTCATTTTGTGCAGGGACAGTTCTAAACACGGGAAACACGTGGCACTTCACAGGCATACTTTAGACACCCCCCAGGTACGATATTTAAAGGAATATTTGACTTTTTTTTTTTTCACTTTATGCATCATTAAAATGACTGCTCCCGAAAAACGTCCGTTTTTAAAACTTCTTTTTGCATTGATACATGTCCCCTGGTGCAGAACCCGGGTTCCCAAACCCTTTTTAGGACAATAACATGCATATTAGTCGTTATAATTAGCACTTTAATGTGATGACGCCGGTTCCTCTCTCCCCTCTCTGTACCGATCGGTACAGTGTGAGAGGAGAGGGGAGGGAGCAGATCAAGGCAGCAGCACTGTGGGCTGGATCTGTGACAATTGCAGTCACAGATCCAGCCATCCATCCATCCCTGCTCAGCCATCCCTGGTGCAATACCCTGCCAATACTCTGCAAAATACCTTGCCAATACTCTACAAAATACCCTGCGCAATACTCTGCAAAATACTCTGCAATACCCTGGTGCAATACTCTGCAATACCCTGCGCAATACTCTGCAATACCCTGCGCAATACTCTGCAATGCCCTGCGCAATACTCTGCAATGCCCTGCGCAATACTCTGCAATGCCCTGCGCAATACTCTACAAAATACTCTGCAATGCCCTGCGCAATACTCTGCACTACCCTGCGCAATACTCTGCAAAATACTCTGCAATGCCCTGCGCAATACTCTGCAATACTCTGCAATACCCTGCGCAATACTCTGCAAAATACTCTGCAATACTCTGCAATACCCTGCACAATACTCTGCAATAACCTGCAAAATACTCTGCAATACCCTGCACAATACTCTGCAATACCCTGCGCAATACCCTGCGCAATACTCTGCAATACCCTGCGCAATACCCTGCGCAATACTCTGCAATACCCTGCGCAATACCCTGCGCAATACTCTGCAATACCCTGCACAATACTCTGCAATACCCTGCACAATACTCTGCAATACCCTGCACAATACACCCTGCGCAATACTCTGCAATACCCTGCGCAATACTCTGCAATACTCTGCAATACCCTGTGCAATACCCTGTGCAATACCCCCTGTGCAATACCCTGTGCAATACCCTGCCATACTCTGCAATACCCTGCCATACTCCGCAATACTCCGCAATGCCCGGCAATACTCCGCAATGCCCGGCAATACTCTGCAATAACCACTTCCCACCCGCCGGCCGTCATATGACGTCCTTGACTTTGTGCGGGGATATCTGAATGATGGGAGCAGCTACAGGCATCATTCAGACATTAGCTTTTTCAGCCGGCGATTCCCTATTGTTTTGTTTTTTTTCAGGCTTCCCAGCCTAGAGGTGAGATGTGGGGTCTTATTGACCCCATATCTCACTGTAAAGAGGACCTGTCATGCCATATTCCTATTACAAGGGATGTTTACGTTCCTTGTAATAGGTATAAAAGTGATCAAAAAAAATTTTGGGGCGGAAAAACATGTCAAACTAAAATAAATAAAGTAAAATGAACAATAAAAAAATATATATTTTTTTAAAGCGCCCCTGTCCCCGTGTGCTCGCATACAGAAGCGAACGCACACGTAAGTCCCGCCCACATATGAAAACGGTTTTCAAACCACACATGTGAGGTATGTCTGCGAACGTTAGAGCGAGAGCAATAATTTTGTCCCTAGACCTCCTCTGTAACTCAAAACATGTAACCAGTAAAAATATTTAAAGCGTCGCCTATGGGGATTTTTAAGTAGCGAAGTTTGGCGCCATTCCACGAGTGTGTGCAATTTTTAAGGGTGACATGTTGGGTATCTATTTACTCGGCGTAACTTCATCTTTCACATTATGCAAAAACATTGGGCTAACTTTACTGTTTTTTTTTTAAGCACAACACATTTTTTTTCCGTAAAAAACGCGTTAAAAAAATTGCTGCGCAAATATCGTGCGAGATAAAAAGTTGCAACAACCACCATTATATTCTCTAAGGTCTTTGCTAAAAAAACATATATAATGTTTTGGGATTCTATGTAATTCTCTAGCAAACAAATGATGATTTTTACATGTAGGAGAGAAATGTCAGAATTGGCCTGGGTGCTCCAGAACGCCTGAAGGTGCTCCCTGCATGTTGGGCCTCTGTATGTGGCCACGCTGTGTAAAAGTCTCACACATGTGGTATCGCCATACTCGGGAGGAATAGCAGAATGTGTTTTGGGGTGTAATTTGTGGTATGCATATGCTGTGTGTGAGAAATAACCTGCTAATATGACAATTTTGTGGAAAAAAAAAAAGAGAAAAAAAATCTTGATTTTGCAAAGAATTGTGGGAAAAAATTACAACTTCAAAAAACTCACAATGCCTCTTTCTGAATACCTTGGAATGTCTTCTTTCCAAAAAGGGGTCATTTGGGGGGTATTTGTACTTTTCTGGCATGTTAGGGTCTCAAGAATTGAGATAGGCCGTCAGTACTTCAGGTGTGATCAATTTTCAGATATTGGCACCATAGCTTGGGGACTCTATAACTTTCACAAAGACCAAATAATATCCACCAATTTGTACTTATTTTTACCAAAGATATGTAGCAGTATAAATTTTGGACAAAATTTATGAAGAAAAAATAGTAATTTGCAAAATTTTATAACAGAAACGAAAAAAAAAAACATTTTTTTACAGAATTTTCAGTCTTTTTTCTCTTATAGCGCAAAAAATAAAAAACCCAATGGTGATTAAATACCACCAAAAGAAAGCTCTATTTGTGCGAAAAAAAGGACAAAAATTCATATGGGTACAGTGTTGTATGACATTGTCATTCAAAATGTGAGAGCACCGAAAGCTGAAAATTGGTCTGGTTATTAAGGGGGTTTAAGTGCCCAGTGGTCAAGTGGTTAATAGGGTTCTAACGTTCGTGCGAACTTTCGGTCCGTTCGCGAGTTCTGGTGCGAACCGAACTCGGGGCTGTTCAGCTCATCCCTAGTTCTGAGTATAGGTCCACTTTAAAGTATATCTTAAAGAGGAACTGCAGTCTGCTCACATAATTTGTAATAAAAACATCTTTTCCATTCTGAAGCTTCCCTCCAACCACTTTGCATCATATTGTTTTATATATACTGTGATTCTGTACTTGCCAAATATGCTTCAGAAATCTCCCTCCACTGAGACTGGCTGCAGCCATTTTAACTGTGGGCAGCTGAAGCTGCTGCCTGTTCACTTCCTCGATTTACTCAGAGGCACACCTCCAGCTCTGCAGCCCTGTAGCTTTCATTGGCCCTCTTATAACTCAACCCCCCTCCCTTACTGGCAAACTCTCACGAGAGTGAGAGAGAGCTGTCCATGATGTCATAAGCCTAGGCTTTTTACCTGACAAGAAATAGGAAGTGGGCTGTATAAGGTATTTACTCGCAGAAAAAAAATGTTTTACTATCCAAAGTTAAAACAACAAGGGCAGAAGATTTAATAGATGAAACAATTACTAAAGTTCCGCTTTAAGTCAATTTTTTTTAAATGTTTAATATAGTAAGGAATAAATAAAACCTAGTCCTTTTTTGTTTTATGTGCAGCATAAGGGAGATTTTCCCAAACTTCCTGTCCTGTAGACACAACAGCACGCAAGGGAAATTCTCTTTTTAGTTGCATCAGAACTGATGTCCCTATTGGAAGATTTTCTTTCACCTGCTGTCCTGGATTTGGATTTTCTTGCATTTGCAGTCCTGGTAACAACAGTCACCTGGACAAATAGAAAGGGTCAGCACTCCCAGTAAACCGTTCTCTAGCCGCTTCTGGACCAGCCACCGCTGTTATACTGCGGCAGGCTGGCCCCCCTGCGCAAGCCGTCGTAGCTGTGCGTTGGCTCTTTAAGACGCCTCCGGCGGCGCGCGCGTGCCCGAAGCGTGTCCCCGGAGCCGATGTGAGTGCCCGGCGGTCGCGATGACCGCCGGGCACCTGCGATTGCTCGTTACAAAACAAGAACAGGGATGTGTGTGTGTAAACACACACATCCTGGTTCTCTCAGGGGTAAAGAGACTGAGCGTGTGTTCATACCGATCAATCTCTTCCCCTAGTCAGTCCCACCCCCCCTTGAGTTAGAACACACATTAGGGATAGGGAACACATTTAACCCCTTGATCGCCGCCTAGTGTTAACCCCTTCCCTGCCAGTGACATTTTTACAGTAATCAGTGCATTTTTATAGCACTGATCGCTGTATAACTGCCAGGGGTCCCAAAAATTTGTCAAAAGTGTCTGATGTGTCCGCCATAATGTTGCAGTCCCAATAAAAATCGCAGATCGCCGCCATTACTAGTAAAAAAAAAATATAATAATAAAAATGGCATAAAACTACCCCCTATTTTGTAGACGCTATAACTTTTGCGCAAACCAATTTGTATACCCTTATTGCGATTTTTTTTTACCAAAAATATGTAGAAGAATACATATAGGCCTACCTATAGGTAAAAGTCAGAGATGGGAGTTTAATCCTCCTTTAAGGCCAAATTCACGCTTGCAAATGGGCCCGACATTAACTACAGTAGGCAGCCCTATGGAAGGCAGCCCGTTGCCACAGCTAATCACAGATGCTTGCATGGAATCACTCGCAGGTGATCTCTCCCAACAGCGATTACATGCGAGCAGATGTGATTAGCCGTGGGAGCCATCAGCCTCCCATTGCTTTCAAAGGGGCTGACCTCCACTGGGGCTCTCACATGTAGTCAGTGTCAAGCCCATTTGCAAGCGTGAATGTTGCCTAAAGCTCATATGAGAATTTTTGTGGTTGGATTTAGATTTGCTGTACTTTTGTTCTTATATTCAGATTGCATCAATCCTACGGCTTTGCTCTCCTGAGCCATTATGTCTATTATAACTAGATTATAATGGAAAAGCTCACCATGAACCATGACAAAAGGGCTTGAACAGTTTGTATTACATGTTCAATTGTCTGCGATTAGTGGGTGTGACTAGAAAGGCTTGTCATCTGAAATTCATTAGGATGAGGACACAATTGGAGTTATTGGGATGTAAATGTAAGGAAACCAATGCACAGTGCCAACACACATGTTCCTGGATCATGGCTGTATTTGTAAAAGCAGGTTCTGTAGTGAGTGACCTTCTTGATAGCAGAAAACAAATACTCTTGCGCACAAGTGAGTTAACAAGGTGGACTAAAGTTCATAGTTGACAAGGCCTCAGGCCTTGCTGCCATCAAGTATAGGGGTATCCTAGCAGTCAAAAGAGAAATGGAAAAAAGAGGGGGCGCACCAACCTTGTGCATTATCCTTAGATATATTTTATTAAAGGAGTAAATTAAAAACTACTCACAAACATGTGAAAGAAAACCGCAATATAAATAGCCTTCAGATGATGGCAATCGGTCTGACGACAACGGTCTCCAGATGGTAATAGAGAAGATTTTGAGGGCCACTGCCCGCTGACGTGTTTCAAAGGCATACCTTCTTCCTCAGAGCCCAGCAGTGTTATCTCCTTCAGCTTCTTATATATATATATATATATATATATATATATATATATATACTGTATATACAAGTGTGCATTCATAGAGCACCTCCCATAGGGGTTCGAAGGTCCCACCCATCTATGGAGCCGGTTCAAATATCTCTGCTGCGGCTCCGATGTGAATTCGCACAGGGGCCCTGTGTATCTTTTGGTCCATTTCAGGTCCGAATTCAGCCCAAAATTCAGGCTGAAATCGAACCTGAAACGGGGACGCACCGGACCCCTGCTGTGAGCCACATGCGGCAATAGTGTGAACCCAGCCTAAGGCTCCATGTACACAGAAGTTCAAAAACGGTAGTTTTGAACGCCAGATTTCTGGCAGAAAAAGCTGCTTTAAATATAGCTTTTATCAGCGTTTTTTACTAGCGTTTATTAGCGTTTTTCAGTGTAGCGTTTTTTAGCTTTTTTTATTTTATTTCAATGGATCAAAAAACGCCAAAAAACGCTGGTGACCAGCGTTTTTGAGCGTTTATTAGCGTTTTTCAGCGTTTTGCGTTTTTTTGCATTTTTCCCGCCGAAAAACGGCACTTTGAACGCAAATTTCTTGCGTTCAGAAAAAAGCCCATTAACTCCACTGCTCATTAACGCTAAAAAACGCTATGTGTACATGAACACATAGGCTAACATAGAGTGCAGTTAATGGGCTTTTTAAAAAAACACTAATAAACTGCAGTTTATCAGCTTCAGCGCACATGGAGCCTTAATGTATTTTATTGGGATTTTATGAGATAGATCAACACAAAGTGGAACATAATTGTGAAGTGGAAGGAAAATGATAAATGGTTTTCAACATTTTTAATAAATAAATCTCTGAAAAGTGTGGCGTGCATTTGTATTCAGCCCTCCTGAGTTAATACTTTGTAGTACCACCTTTCACTACAATTACAGCTGCAAGTGTTTTTGAATATGTCTCTACCAGCTTGGCACATCTAGAGAGTGAAATTTTTGCCCATTATTCTGTGAAAAATAGCTCAAGCTCTGTCGGATTGGATGGAGAGCGTCTGTGAACAGCAATTTTCAAGTCTTGCCACAAATTCTCAAAAGGATTTAGGTCTGGACTTTGACTGGGCCATTCTAACACATGAATATGCTTTGATCGAAACCATTCTATTGTAGCTCTGGCTGTATGTTTAGGGTCGTTGTCCTGCTGGAAGGTGAACCTCCGGCCCAGTCTCAAGACTTTTACAGACTCTAACATGTTTTCTTCTAAGATTGCCCTGTATTTGACTCCGTCCATCTTCCAATCAACTCTGACCATCTTCCCTGTCCCTGCTAAAGAAAAGCATCCCCACAACATGATGCTGCCACCACCATGTTTCACGGTGGGGATGGTGTGTTCAGGGTGATGTGCAGTGTTAGTTTTCTGCCACACACAGCGTTTTGCTTTTAGGCCAAAAAGTTTCATTTTGGTCTCATCTGACCAGAGCACCTTCTTTCACATGTTTGCTGTGTCCCCCACATGACTTCTCACAAACTGCAAACGGGGCTTCTTATGGCTTTCTTTCAACAATGGCTTTCTTCTTGCCACTCTTCCATAAAGGTCAGATTTGTGGAGTGCACGACTAATAGTTGTCCTGTGGACAGATTCTCCCACCTGAGCTGTGGATCTCTGCAGCTCCTCCAGAGTTACCATGGGCCTCTTGGCTGCTTCTCTGATAAATGCTCTTCTTGCCAGTTTAGGTGGACGGTCATGTCTTGGAAGGTTTGCAGTTGTGCCATACTCTTTCCATTTTCGGATGATGGATTGACCAATGCTCTGTGAGATGTTCAAAGCTTGGGATATTTTCTTATAACCTAACTCTGCTTTAAACTTCTCCACAACTTTATCCCTGACCTGTCTGGTGTGTTCCTTGGCCTTTATGATGCTGTTTGTTCACTAATGTTCTCTAACAAATCTCTGAGGGCTTTACAGAACAGCTGTATTTATATTGAGATTAAATTACACACATGTAGACTCTATTTACTAATTAGGTGGCTTCTGAAGGCAATTGGTTTCACTAGATTTTAGTTAGGGGTGTCAGAGTAAAGGGGGCTGAATACAAATGTACGACTGTGATAGACAAAACACCCAATACATACTGGGTACACTCTTTTAATTCTTATGCCGCGTACACATGATAGGACATTCCGACAACAAAACAGTGGATTTTTTTCCGACGGATATTCGCTCAAACTTGTCTTGCATACACACGGTCACACAAATGTTGTCGGAAATTCCGATTGGCAAGAATGTGGTGACGTACAGCACTACGACGAGCCGAGAAAAAGGAAGTTCTATGATTCCGAGCACGCGTTGAATTGATTCTGAGCATGCGTAGGATTTTTGTGCGTCTAATTGGATACACACGATCGGAATTTTGTTGTCGGAAAAAATTGAGAACCAGCTCTCAAACATTTGTTGTCGGAAATTCCGACAGAAAATGTCTGATGGAGCCTACACGCGGTCGGAATATCTGACCAAAAGCTCACATCGAAAATTTGTTGTCGGAAATTCCCATCGTGTGTACGCGGCATTACATATAAAAGATGCAAAGCAGGAGTTGGTAATGTAGTTTTTTAGGACCAGATTAGAATGCAACTTATATAACTACGTTTTTCCTAGTTTACCCCCTCCCAATGCAAGCTATACGCTTATGTACTTACTTTGGAGGGAGATGGCTTTTTCCATTAGGGCCTGTGGTGAAAAGGCTACTTATATGGCATAACCCAGGGGTCCCACTAGCTAAGAAAGGGACCAGGGCACCATCTTGCACCACATCACCTGCTGATCTAAGCTATTGCAAATATAAACCCTAAGGCCCCATTCACCGTTGCAAATGGGGACGTTAGCGACTACATGCAGAAGACCCAACAGGGGTTCCTGGTCATTAGCCATGGATCAAAGCAATGGAAGGCTGACAGCTCCTACAGTTAACTACACCAGCTTGCATTTAATCAATCAATCAAGCAGAGATTACCTGTGAATGATTAAACCTGGACGCAAACTGTCTGCGATTACATATGAGGAAGTGGTCAGTCTCCCATTGCTTTCAATGGGGCTTCTACCCGCAGCTAATCGTAGAGAACCCTTGCTAATAGTCTCATTCGCAAGTGAGAAAAGGGACTTACTGGATGACATAGTTTGCAAAAAGTGAAAACTTCATGCAAATAGTGTCTGGACTGGAATTCAAACTGGGGGCCCTAGTGCTGAAAAACAGAAGTGCTAACCACTAAGTAACTGTGCTGCTCGTTGGTATAGATCTACTTTAATTGTGTGTGAGCAGAGCCTTAAAAAGCTGCATATACTTAAGAAATTTGTTGTATTTGTAGTCAGTGATATCAGTAACTGGACTCAGTGATATCAGTAACTGGACTTAGTGGTATCAGTAACGGGCAGCTATGAGGCCTGAGAGTGGGAAGGGGGACCCCCAGGGGGGTTGTCTGATATCTCCATTCCAAAAGATCTGACCTCAGATTCATGGGATAATGCTTTGGAATCATGCTGTTGCTAGCTCTTTTGCATCCTTCCTATCTGTGAGTAAATGTATTGCCTTTAGGGCTTCTGGTCATCCTGGTGAGCACTTTGATATTAACACAGTATGCCTAACACAATATTCATGAGGCCAAAAAGTCCCAGTGTCTTCTTAGCTGAAAATGATGAGACATTTGAAGTCCATTCTGAAGAAAACCACAGTTTAAAAATGTTTAATCTACATTTATTGTTTTTTGTACATAGTGTGAGGGGGTTAGCTCGGCAGCGGGTGTGTGTGACCCCCGGGATGGGCTCCCCACACAAAAACAGGCCCAGCAAACGGAGGTTGTGGTTTTCAAAATCAAAAAGGTGCGGTTTATTTTCTATTTACAGTGACAAAACACAGCAAAGCAAAAGAAACATAAATAAAATAAATCCTGGTCAACTTGACCTCTGACTAAACATACAGGTTTCCTAACTAACAACTGGGATCAGCCTAGTGCTGTCCTAGTCCCTAAGTCCCTGGTTTTAAATGTCCAAACAAATAGCCACACAGGCTTTGTCTCACCGCACAGGGGTTCACTCTCCCTAGACAGTCCACACAGGTCTGGTTCCAGGCATGAGCTAACACCTAATGAATCTGGGAGTTCTTATAGAGGCCTAAATGAGCTGACAAGCTTCAGCTGGCCTCATCAACTCCCTGTCTGTACGACGCCCCACACTCTCCCTAGAGGTATGAGTCATCCATGAGCCCACTAGCCTTATACAACTCTCCACCTAGTTGTATAAGTCGGCGTAAAGCCTGAATCTGGGCGAAATATATCTACCCCCCTGGATGCAACCAGGTGACTTTACCTTCCTGCTGTCACATACCCCCCCCTCTTGTTTTAACCTCAGGGTTGGAACACCAGCAATCAGGCATTCATGTACTCGAGACAAAGCATCCACATTCCCCATTTGAACGCCAGGGCGATGCTTTACTGTGAAGTTGAATTCCTGGAGGGCCAGGAACCACCTATTCACTCTTCTATTTGTTTCCTTGTTTTGAGCCATCCACTTTAACGGAGCGTGATCCGTAACCATGTCAAAGTGCCTACCTAGCAGGTAGTACCGAAGGGAATCTAGAGCCCACTTCACCGCTAAACACTCCTTTTCAACGGTGGCGTAATTTACCTCATGGGACTTCAACTTCCTGCTGAGGTAAATGACTGGGTGCTCTTCCCCGTTCCAGACCTGGGACAATACTGCTCCTAACCCCACATCTGACGCATCACTTTGTACGACAAAGTCTTTAGAGAAGTCGGGTGAGTACAACACTGGCTGGCTACATAAGGCTTGTTTCAAGAATTGGAATGCTGCCTCAGCCTCGGGGGTCCATTTAATCATGACCGACCCTTTCCCCTTCGTCAGGTTGGTTAGGGGCACAGCCTTAGAAGCAAAGTGGGGAATGAATCGCCGATAATACCCAGCGATTCCCAGAAAGGCTCGTACCTGCTTCTTGCTGTTGGGACGTGGCCAACTCTGGATGGCCTCGACTTTGTTGAGTTGGGGTTTTATTACTCCCCTCCCAATGGTGTACCCAAGATATTTGGCCTCCTCCTGCCCAATGGTACACTTCTTGGGGTTAGCCGTAAACCCCGCTTCCCGAACAGAGTCCAGGACTGCTTGCACTTTTGGCAGATGTGAGGCCCAATCTGTGCTATGGACAATTACGTCATCCAGGTAAGCCGCAGCATACTTCCGATGGGGCCTCAGCATCTGGTCCATTTTCCGCTGGAATGTGGCCGGCGCATTCTGTAACCCGAACGGCATTCTTTTATATTGGAACGCCCCGTCTGGGGTTACAAATGCGGTTTTCTCTTTGGCCGACTTGGCCAGGGGGATTTGCCAATACCCTTTTGTGAGGTCAAGAGTCGTCATGTATCGGGCTGTTCCCAGCCGGTCGATCAACTCATCTATACGTGGCATGGGGTAGGTGTCAAATTTTGTAACTTTGTTCAACTGACGAAAATCGTTACAAAATCGCCAGCTCCCATCCGGTTTAGGCACCAACACAATGGGACTAGACCAATCACTTTGGGACTCCTCTATCACCCCTAAGTTCAGCATTTTCTGTACTTCCTCCCGTATTGCCTCCCGTCGGGCCTCTGGGATCCGATAGGGTTTTAACTTCACCCTTTCACCGGGCGGGGTAATGATGTCATGCTCTACCCCAGATGTTTGTCCCGGCAGCTCAGAGAATACCTCCTTGTTGCGAAGCACAAACTCCTTAACCTCCTGTTGTTGGGGTTGTGACAAGGTGGCTGCTATTCCAACCTCAGGAATCACGCAACCAGTTTGAGCTGGTGACCAAGTGTCTGCGACTAGGGACTCTCTATCCCTCCAGGCTTTCAACAGATTAACGTGATAGATCTGTTCGGGCTTTCGCCTTCCTGGTTGTCTGACCTTGTAATTCACTTCGCTCACTTTTTCCATTATCTCATAGGGGCCTTGCCATTTGGCAAGGAATTTACTTTCAACCGTAGGGACAAGTACCAGTATCCTATCCCCCGGGGAAAAGGTACGGGTCTTGGCTCCACGGTTGTACACTCTCTGCTGTGCTAACTGCGCTTGGGCCAAATGTTCCTTCACGATGGGCATTACCTGTGCAATTCGGTCTTGCATCAGGGCGACATGCTCAATCACACTCCTGTGGGGAGAACTCTCACTTTCCCAAGTTTCCTTGGCAATATCCAACAGCCCTCTTGGGTGTCTCCCATACAGTAACTCAAAGGGGGAGAATCCCGTAGAGGATTGGGGCACCTCCCTAATAGCAAACATCAGATAAGGAAGTAGACAGTCCCAATCCTTTCCATCTCTATCCACCACTTTCTTCAACATTTGTTTTAGGGTTTTGTTGAATCTTTCAACCAGCCCATCGGTTTGGGGGTGATACACAGATGTACGTAATTGCGTCACTTTGAACAATTTACACAGCTCCTTCATAACCCGGGACATAAAGGGTGTACCTTGGTCCGTAAGCAGTTCTTTACAAATACCCACCCGGCTAAACACAAGAGATAGCTCTTTGGCTATGGTTTTGGCCGAGGTATTTCGGAGAGGGATCGCTTCTGGATAACGGGTGGCATAGTCCATTATAACTAATATGTACTGGTGCCCCCAAGCGGACTTGATTATAGGCCCTACCAAATCCATGGCGATCCTCTCAAACGGGACCTCAATGATGGGTAGAGGGACCAGCGGGCTACGGAAATGTGGCATCGGGGCCGACCTCTGACACACAGGGCAGGAGGAACAATAATTTTCTATGTCCTTCATCACCCCCGGCCAATAGAATCTCTGTAATACCCTCTCTCGGGTTTTCTCTGTCCCCAGATGACCTCCAAGAATGTGCCCATGGGCCAACTCCAACACCAACTTCCTGTAAGGTTTGGGCACCACAAGCTGCTCAACGGTTTCTTCTGCCCTTTTTGCCACCCGATACAGTAGGTCCTTCTCTACGCTGAAGTATGGGTAAGTGCAGGTATTATCTGGGTTCACTAACTCGCCATCTATTTTCACTACGTTTTCCCGTGCCTTTATTAGGGCGGGGTCTTTCAACTGTTCTGTGGCAAAGTTTTCCCTGTGAACCTCAAGATCAGAAAACTCCACAGACGGTAGGTTTTCGTCTGAGGAGGTGGGCTCCTCTCCAGTTTCTTGAGTCTCCCCTGCCAATACTGTTAAGGGAAATTCCGGAGAGTCCTCACCACTCTCAGGGGAGTTCTGGCTATCACATTCCTGGTACATAGGGGCACCAGTGGGGGGCTCAGGATCATCCCACAGTTCCCAGAACTTCGGAAAATCCCTTCCCACAATGGCGTCATGCGGTAACTGAGATACTAAGCCCACTGGATGAGAGAGGGTACCTTTGGGGGTCTCGAAAC
The DNA here is from genome assembly GCA_029206835.1 of Rana muscosa. NCBI lineage: Eukaryota > Metazoa > Chordata > Amphibia > Anura > Ranidae > Rana > Rana muscosa. The sequence goes on along the minus strand of CM055121.1, from coordinate 202,584,286 downwards.
ACACTGTAGTCACTGGATACTCTCGGGTGTCCCCATGCACACAAATAACAGCTACCTTGCTATTCCCAAAGACCTCTGTTTTAACTAACTCAGCCTTTATCAGGGTCACAAGGCTACCTGAATCCAGCAATACCACAACATTTCTACCATTAACACACATTTTGCATAAATGTTTCTCAGTTCCTCGAATGGCAGTGCATGCGACTGTCGCACACAGCGACTGACGTCTGCCCGTCAGAAAGTCACACTGCATGGGTTCCTCCACAACCGGGCAATTGGCTGCAATATGTCCCGCTTGCCGGCAGCGGTAGCAAACGATCCTTCTTGCCGCCTCTTGAGCCGCTGATTTCCCAGGCTGTTCTCGCCAAACTTGGGGTAGAGCTCCCACCCTCTCACTCTCTCCACCCTCACCCCTTGGAATCCTCTTATCCGCCCCTGGGGATGGTCTGGTCTTAGGGTGGAAAGTCCGAGTGTCTCTGGAAGAGGCCGTCAGGTTCTCTGTAGCCAAGTATTTCTCCACACGATCCACAAGACCATCGGCCGTCTCTGGGTCTCCATGGCTTACCCACTTTTGGATGGCAGTAGGAAGAGCTCTCAAAAACCGATCCATTACAACACGTTCCACAATCTTTGGTGCGGACAAAGTCTCTGGCTGTAGCCACTTTCTGCTCAGGTGAATGAGATCATACATTTGAGACCTGGGGGGGTTTTCCAAGCTGGAAAGTCCAGTTATGCACACGCTGAGCCCGGACAGCCTGGGTGACACCCAGCCTTGCCAAAATTTCAGCTTTTAGCATCACATAGTCTTTTGCTTGGTTAGGCTCTAGGTCATAGTAAGCTTTCTGCGATTCACCAGTTAACAGAGGAGCCACCAGTCCAGCCCACTGCTCCTCAGGCCACTTTTCTCTTTCAGCGGTCCTTTCAAATGTGGTCAAAAATACCTCTGGATCATCCTCTCCAGTCATTTTTGTCAATAAACGACTCACCCCAAAGGACGCGGTATTAGTGGGACGGCTTTCCTCACTGGTCTGCGGACGTTGCTGCATTACTGCTTCCATTTGTTGTAGTCTCTGCTCTTGCTTCTGTAACAGGTCTATGAAGCGGGCCTCAGATTGCTGCTGGGCTTGTTGCTGAGCTTCCAGACTCTGTTGGTGAGCTTGCTGCTGGGCTGCAAGGCTCTGTTGATGAGCTTGCTGCTGGGCTGCAAGGCTCCTTTGCAAACCTGCATTTGTCTGCTGTTGATTGGCATTTGCTAGAGCCAGCTGTTTCAGTATCTCCTCCATGCTGGCTTAAAAAAAAACTGCCCGCATTCTCCACCAACTGTGAGGGGGTTAGCTCGGCAGCAGGTGTGTGTGACCCCCGGGATGGGCTCCCCACACAAAAACAGGCCCAGCAAACGGAGGTTGTGGTTTTCAAAATCAAAAAGGTGCGGTTTATTTTCTATTTACAGTGACAAAACACAGCAAAGCAAAAGAAACATAAATAAAATAAATCCTGGTCAACTTGACCTCTGACTAAACATACAGGTTTCCTAACTAACAACTGGGATCAGCCTAGTGCTGTCCTAGTCCCTAAGTCCCTGGTTTTAAATGTCCAAACAAATAGCCACACAGGCTTTGTCTCACCGCACAGGGGTTCACTCTCCCTAGACAGTCCACACAGGTCTGGTTCCAGGCATGAGCTAACACCTAATGAATCTGGGAGTTCTTATAGAGGCCTAAATGAGCTGACAAGCTTCAGCTGGCCTCATCAACTCCCTGTCTGTACGACGCCCCACACTCTCCCTAGAGGTATGAGTCATCCATGAGCCCACTAGCCTTATACAACTCTCCACCTAGTTGTATAAGTCGGCGTAAAGCCTGAATCTGGGCGAAATATATCTACCCCCCTGGATGCAACCAGGTGACTTTACCTTCCTGCTGTCACAATAGGAGGACTAATAATAATTTATTAAAATAAAATAATATAATTTTTTTTTTTTTTACAGATAATCAAAAAACTTTCAGTTCTTGATTAAGACATGTAGCACACAGATCCCCGTCCTGCTTACCTCCACTTGCAGGATAGGACACACCATGCCACATGCCCAGTATCCTCCATTGTGTAGAGGGTGAGCGGTGTTAACAGTTTTGGGTCCTGCAGCGAGTGACCTCCCTCCGTTGGTTCTCGTCCCTAGAGTGTAGGGAAAAGTCTATTTTCTCTAATAAGAAGGCCAATGTCCAGACAGTGTTAAACTCCAACAGATGAGTTTATTTTCTCTTTGCTAGTAACTTAGTAGGAAAGTTGAAGACAGAGATAGAGTTGGATAGGGAGGCAGGTTCAGGCACGCGGCACTTATTTACCCTCGTCGCCACTCAAGCCTGAGTGGGTTTTTCTCACCCGGATAGTTCCCTCTCACGGTCCTAGCAGCCGGAGTGGAGCACGAACAATTACTTTAGCTTGGTTTCTCCTAGGGACGTGTTAAGAAGATCCTCTGCCACAGAACCTTTTAGCTCCTAAGTCCCAAACTTTTCAGCACTTGTAACTAGAGACCATAGGTGCCAATGGGGCACGTTACAAGAGCTTATGGTGTATCACAGAATCCTTCCCTCTGACAGATAACTAGGCCTCTCCCGAGACGGCGACATCCTTCACCGATCCCCTTAGAAAGGTCCTCCCCTGGTTGTCTCCCCTTCAGAGCGGGTCACCCTCCCACGGGCACCCTGGGATTCCGTTGCTTGGCTGTAAGCCTCAGTTAAAGGTACTGGGCCTACCTGGAACGATGAGGCCTCGGGCTAAAGGTGCCTGGGACCCAGCACATTAACACGCACCCCTGGCCATGAGGGCCACCGAAGGTGGGGTACGTGCTGAGGACGAAGACCAAGAACCAGAACCAATGGCGTGTACCCCTTAAGTACCCTCTCCCGGCATGCACAGCAGGCCGACCACGCCCACCGCACGGCTGCCGAAAGAGGACACCCAATCACGCTGCAATATTTCCTGTGGTTCAACCTAGGACCTGGGCAACATCGCCACCTGCAGGTCAAAGGGAACTATACGACCAGACAACATTGCAGCAGAGCAGAGTCCAATTCTAAAGGAACAAACAGCCTGAGTCAAACTAATGCTCAGGCTACCCCCTAAATTTCAAATATAGCGGCCCCAAATATGGGGACCCCGCTACAGACATAATTTTTGTTAAAATCAAATGGGCCCCTTTCATGGGACTGATCGGAGCAGAGGGGAGGGGATGACACATCCCTGTCCGCTCAGTTTCTGAAAAGTGGATATGGACAGAACCCTCTCTGCTCTATGGGTGACCAGGAGAAAACGGACTTCACTGTCCCTTTACACTTAATTACCCTCCAATCCAATCTGCCTAGCCAAAAGAGGAAGGATCCCCTTCCATTTTTTTTTTGCGGACTGGATCGGGCCCAGAGGTAGGAGGGTGTAAATGGACAAATAGGATTGCATGAACCTTCCGATTAGGTCCACCTGAAAAACTGACAGGCAAACCTGATGAGATCGCCCATGTGAAAGTGGCCTGACACTATTGTCACGATTTGACATTGCCAGGTATAGCAGAGAGAGGCCGCTGGGGGGCTCTATCAAAATTTTGCAATGGGGCCCTGTGAATTTTAGTTAGGCCCCTGTAAGTTCCTTATTCAAATCATGCTTAGTAACTATCTCATTTTAGATATAGAGGTTCTTAACTTCCAGCAATATGTGAGTTTACTCACTGACTAATCTCTGCTTTGTCTTGCCCGGGGTGATGACTGCGGAATGTCACATCCCACTGTGAATTTTCAATCTAAAGGGATTGTCCAAACTACAGAGAGGGACAGAAAGTTTTGGGCGTCACATTTATGGATAAGCAGCTGGGCTTCTGCCCTGGAGACACATTGGAGGATCTACAAAGGAAACTGCTGACTTCCTCCCCCAATTCTGTCTGCTCTACTAGCCATATGCTGGACATACATTGCAGACTCTTCCAAGGCAATGCAACCTACGAGAACTATTTCCCATCACTGGGTAGAAAAGATGTTTAAGTGAACCCATTAGTCATCCTAAACATTTAAAAGTACAGTGAACCCTGCCTAAGAGCAGACACCCCAAATGTATACTGTTACCTTTTTTAGATTAGATTACCCTCTGTTTGCCTCTGATGCAAGTTTCACTTGGTGACCATGGTCCGACTCCCAAAGCCTTTGCCTCAGGTGCTAAGCCCAAATTGTCATTCCGCAATCCTCTAAGGCTGTATTTTGAATTAACTTTACAAGTCTGCATAAATTAATTCCTGAGTTATATCATTATTTCACAGAAGGTTAGCACTTCTGCCTGGCAACACTAGGGTCAATGGTTTGCATCCCAATCATGGCAACACCTGCCTGGAGTTTGCATGTTCTCCCTGTGCCTGTGTGGGTTTCCTCTGGTCGCTCCAGTTTCCTCCCATACTCCAAAGACATGCTGGTAGGTTAATTGGCTCTGGCCTAAATTGCCCCTAGTATGTGCAGGTATGAATGTGAGTTAGGGACCTTAGGAACTGATGTGACTGTACAACATATGTAAATTGTCAGTGCTGTATAAGTACCTGTAATATATGTCTGTGTATATAAATAAACGTGTAGCGGCCTCACCCGCTCTCTCCCTTCTTCTTCTCGGCTGGTCAACTCGTCTAGGGGGACCAGGGAGAGGGGTGAGGTGCTGCCACCAGCTCGCACCTCTTAGGTGTGTAGAGGTTTGAGCTAAGATCTTTACCTTCGGGTCTGTGTCCCTGTCCGGAGCTTCCACTTCAAATATGACAGGTAGATAGGTGAATGTAGAACACTTTGCTCCCAGAAAAGTAAGCCCACACCAGGTGACAGTACAACATCTATATTTATTTCAGCAAAGATAAATATGCCTCTTTGCAAGCATACAGGTTGATACAAACACAAACTTGGTGGGGAGAGGGTTCAGGCACAATCCTTTCGGATCAGAGAAGCTGTTAGGAGTTCACAATAACTTTTGGCGCACGGTCGCTGCCACCGACCGTGAGGTTGGTCCCTGCCACAGACCGGGTGAACGATGAGGCCTCTGCCACAGGCCTTTGGATAGGCCTCTGCCACAGACCTGATGTAGCTGGGTCTCTGCAAAGACCATAGAACATGGACTACCTTCTAATGGCGACCCCTGTTAGGGAGATGATCCATCCCGGACAGTCCCCCGAGGCCTACACTGTCACCAGCCAATGCCGCGCTGGATCTTCAGGTCAGGTCACCTCCCAGGTTCTCCTCGCCCGAGACTCGGGTCCCCTCACTTGGTGGGCCCCCTAGGCATCTTCTCCCATGCAGGACCCAGTCAAAGGTACTGGGCCCCAGGCCTCGGCTAGTACCTTACCCCAGGCTTAAGGTGCCTGGGATGGAACTCAAACTCCCTCGCACCCAGGCCGAGGGCACCTGGGCGCGGACGAACAGAACAGCAGCCCCCAGGCTGAAGGTGCCTGGGGCTCGGACCTCGTGCACAAGATGTCCGCCCCCTTTATATCCTCCCCCAGCAAGCACTGCGGGTTCCCCCGCCCCGCTGTACTACTGCCGCGAGAGGACACAAAGGGCACGGCACTACAATGGTGGTTCAACCCCGGCCCCAGGCGACAGCGCCACCCAGGGGCCGCAGGGAACAGGACACCATCACTATCCTCCACGAACCAAATTGGCCATAATTCCCTAATAATTTGTGTATCTGGGCCATGCTACCGCACAGATACTCCCCCTAAATGTTGATACCTGCTACAAATGGTATTGTACAGAGCAAACCTCCTCTTCTCAGGTCCCCCGCCGGCACTCTAGGCAGCTCCTCTTCTTGGTGTGCCACAATAGGAAGCCGCTTGCTATGGGGGTGTACCTGCGGAAGACTCCCCGCTGGCAGAATATAATAGCTTGTGGGAGTGATTCACTCCAAACCAAAAAACTTGAACTTCAACCAAAAATAAATCATGTATGCCCCGCTTAAAGATCTATATAGAGGAATCAGGACCTCCCTCCTCCTGCTGTCGATCCCTCTAGTGATACATCCTAGAATTCTATGCACGTATTCTTCGGCCTGGTCATACTATTTGCTTGTTTTGCACTCATCTGAAATATGTACCCCCAAATCTTTTTCCTCTGCATCAGTGCTCCACAGGAATATAACTCATATCACAGGATATAGCAGACACTCAAAAGATCTTTCACGAGAGTATAATAATCAAATAGTTTGTTAATTACAGTTATCTCTGAGTGCCTAGTATAACCTGTGTACTGTATATATACAGTATATAAATTTATTTTCCAGCTAAAATACAAGAGTTTCACTTTAAGAATGATTCTATTGATTCCTAGTATCTAGCAATCCAGAGAATATCCAAACAGCACACAGTTTGTGACATCCACAATGACACATCTGTTTGCAGAGGGTGACCCAGGAGTTGTCTAGATTGTTTAGAATCTCCTACCTTTATTTAAGGAATGTCGGGAATGTCACAAATATTTGGCAGCACTGTGCTTCCCCTGCTATGGTCTATATTGCACATGGACTTGATGGCTTGCAAATTCCACAAGTGCTCTCTATTCACTGAACAAAAGAGCGCTCAGGATCAGTGGTCATCTGGAGTTGAAGCAAAACTTTTGACAAAAATTTTTTAATCTAGTGCCATTAAGTTCTAGATGAAAGCAGGCAGGATTAAAGTCTACCCGTGCTTTGTCCATGCATGGCAAACATGCAAGAGTGCCTGAGCACCTACTGTATGGATCCATCTTGGTGCTGGCCCTTGGTGATTGACTATGTGGCTCAGTACTGTCTCATGGTAACAGTACTCAACCCTCTCAAACTGGCATCAACTTGGAGCTTACAAAATCCTTTTTTTTTTTTTCAAATATATTTTTATTAAATACATGGCCCAAGACCGTGGAGATCTCCTGGCCTGCATTAATTTGTTAGAGGTTCAAGTCCCATAAAGAGCCTTGCCCTCCTCTGAATATATAAACATATTCCAGAGAGTCCAAGTTTTCTTGTGCCATCATTATCAGGTCCTCCATCTTATTTATATCTTCCACCTTCCGCAGCCACAGTGCCGTGGTCGGTGGACTCTGCTGTTTCCATAACAAGGGAATGCAGGCTTTAGCTGCGTTTGTCAGGTGTGGTAGTAAAGATTTTTTATAGACTCTGGGAGAGAGAGTAGATAGGTGGAGTAGGAAAAATGCCGGATCGTTTGGAATCTGGAAGTCAGTGAATTTTTGGGAGATGGTGCGGACCGCATTCCAGAAAGTCGCCAGCTTAGGGCAGGTCCAGAATATGTGCAGGATCGTACCCCTGTCCTTACGGCACCGCCAGCAATGTTCTGGCATGTCTGGAAAGATGATATGCAGGCGACTGGGTGTCAAGTACCACTTCGTCAGAATCTTATAATTTGTCTCCTGTATTTTAGTGCAGATCGAGGATTTGAGGCAGAAACTGATCATATCCCGTTTTTGGGATGGAGAGAAAGTGCGGCAGAGGTCTGTTTCCCATTTCGTAATGCAGGGCAGGTCCGGTTGTTGTGGGGGTGTGTTTAGAAGGGCGTACATTTTAGAAAGAGTTTGTGGTAGCGGGTCTGTGCCCGAGCAATATTCCTCGAACGTTGTCAAAGATCTAGTGTAATTTTGGGGGTTCGGAATGGTCTGGAGAAAATGGTGTAGCTGTGTTGCGTTCCAGAATGTAAGCTTGAAAGGGCCTGCGGGATCCATCTATCTCTTTTTACAAACTGGGAGGCAGTTACACAGTTAGAGTTCCTTAGTGACTGGAATTGTGTAGATGAGAGCCCGGGGGGAAACCTAGGGTTACCTAAAATTGGGGTTAGGGGTGACGTCTTAGCTGTTAGGGAGGCTCGAAGGACAGTTTGGGAGCATTGTCGCAAGGTATTCCCTATCAAAGGGTGCGATTTCAGTTCTGAGGGTAGGGAGTCCCCGCACCACAGTGCATTCCTCAGGGGGATGGTAGTTTGATGCTGTTCTATTTGTGCCCACAGTTTGGACTCATAGTGGCGCCGCCAGTCGATAACCCTACTTAGGTGTACTACCTGATAGTATCTCCTGATGTCGGGTAATGCGAGGCCCCCACAGTGTTTTGGCATGGAAAGTTGAGTGCGAGGGGTGTGCGTTTTTTTATGCGCCCAGACAAAACGGGTGAAGAGAGCTTGGACTTGTTTGACAAAATCCTTTTTTTAAACTTGCTCTCAGCTGGTGCGGAAGTGAAGGGAGAATAAGTATGAGGGCCTATTCAGACCAATGCAGTGAGATAAAACATGGCTACTACTGCATTGGTGTGCCTTTTACTAGTACAATGCACCTCCGCTGCATTTATGTTGCAATGCACAGAAATCATGATACCGCACATAGCATGCATTGTGGTGCACTGTGTCAGAGAATTGTACGTTTCCGATTATCGCTGGATTGCTGGACACAAAAACCATGGAGGAAAGGTGGGACTGCATTAAGAACATAATAATTAATGGCATCAGCCAGTATATTTCAATGAGCAACACATATAAACGAAATAAACTCAAACCTGGGTGGCTAAATTTGAGTGTAAAAAGGCATATTAAAGAGAAAAAAATATTCTTTAAAAATATAAGGCTGAGGGGTCACCATTGGCATTCCAACACTACAGGGAAAGCAATAAATAATGTAAGAGTGCAGTCAGGGCCTCCAAAATGGACCATGAGAAACATATAGCAGAGAAGAGTAAAAAGCATACCAACATTTTTTTTTAAATATATTAATAGTAAAAAGGCAAAGCTGGAGCATATTGACCCCAAAGAGGATAGCTAGGGGAATTTGTTTACAAGTGACAGAAAGAAGGCAACTGTGTTAAATACATTCTTCTCATTAGTTTTTACCAAGGAAAAGGAGAGTTACAATAGACAAGACATAGCACGGAATGTTCCCTTATGGCTAACGGAAGCCAGCATTCAAAAAAGACTGGGAAAACAATGTGAATAAATCACCACGTCCAGATGGCTTACACCCGAGAGTCCTCAAAGAATAATCAGTTTATTGCTAGACCATTACTCCTAATTTATAAGGACAGTTTACAGGCCGGAATGGTACCAGCTGACTGGCCATAAGCTTACGTGGTACCAATACTTTAAAAAGGGCCAATTTACATACGTGGAAACTACAGACCAGTCAGCCTAAAGCCCCGTACACACGGTCGGACTTTTGGCCAACAAACTTCATTTTGAGCAAGTTGGACCAACAATCCGACCGTGTGTACGCTCCATCGGACAAACTTTTTTTGTTTTCATCAGACAAAAGTTCGGTCTGCAAACGGACAAACTTTTGGCCAACAAAAGTCCGATGGAGCAAAGTCCGACCGTGTGTACAGAAAACCATCGGACTTATAATGTTAAAATCAACCAACAATAGCAGAAATTGTCCAAAGGGTGGCGGTAAAGAGCAGAAAAGAGCAGAAAAGCCACTTGATGTTGGAAAAAGTTTTGGGAAAGTTTGCAGAAAAGTCCTGTGGTGTGTATGCTATGGGTGTGCCCGGCCAACTCCGTTCGGACAAAAATCCACGGAAAAGTCAGATGGAAGTCCGACCCTGTGTACATTCATAGTATACAAACTATTGGAGGGGATAATAAGGGACTACAACCAAGAATTTGACAAAAATAGTATAATTAGTAGTATCTAGCATGGATTTATGAAATATAATTCTTGTAAGATCAACCTTTTAACATTCTATGAGGAAGTAAACTGTAATCTGGATAGAGGATTGCCTGTGAATGTGGTGTATTTGGACTTCGCCAAAGCATTTGGTACATGCTTAATTTAACAAATGAGGTCTGTTGACATTGACAATAGTGTATCTGCCCTACTGTTGCCGCTATATAAATCCTGTATAATAATAATATTAATAAGATAAAGGGGGTGGGCAACTACATGGCAAATGAGGTTTAATATTGATACATGTAAAGTAATGCACCTGGGGACTAAAAATATGAAAACAAGTTACACGCTAGGGGGAGAACCCTGGGGGAATCTAGACTGGAAAAGGATCTGGGGGGTCCTAGTAGACCACAGGCTTAGCAATCGCATGCGATGCTAAGCTGAAGCAAGCAAAGCTAGCAGACTATTAGCATGCATTAAAAAGGGTATTTACTCAAAAGATCAGACTATAATTCTACCACTGTATAAACCTCTGGTGTGGCCACATCTTGAATATGCCATGCAGTTCTGGTCTACGGTCCTCAGAAGGGATGTGCTGGAATTGGAGAAAATCCAGAGAAGGGCTGATAAGGAGACTGGAGGACTTCAGTTCTGAAGAATGACTGCATACATTAAACGTATTCTTCCTGGAGAAGAGATGCTTAAGAGGAGTTACGATTGCAGTATACAAATATACAAATGGTGACTCTAGCATAGGGAAAAACTATTCACTCTCAGGTTGCTTAAGAAGTCACTTAGCCACTCAACGAAGTTGGATGAGAAGCAGTTTAACCTTAAACTTTGTAGGGGGTTCTTTACTGTAAAGGATGTGGAACTTCCTTCAACAAAAAACTCTTATGCCGCGTACACATGGCCGTTTTTAATGTCATTGAAATAAACGAAGTTTTTCTCGACGTGATTCTTCTCAAGCCTGCCTTGTCTACACACTATCGTGAAAAAAAATGCTCGAGAAAAGCGTGGTGACGTACGACGGCACTATAAAGGGGAAGTTCCATTCGAATGGCGCCACCCTTTGGGACGCTTTTGCTGATCCTCATGTAGCGACCTCACCCCTCTCGCCTCTTCTCATTCACGGCTTGTCTGTCTCGTCTAGGGGTTAACACTGGGGGGAGGGATGAGATACATCACGGCCCATGTCCTCCAAAGCGTAGAGGTGAAGGCCAGAACTATCGGGCTTTGTGCATGTGTCCCAGAGTCAAATCCTCTCCTCGGATTGACTCCCCCTTTGCTCCTAGTAACCAGAGTTCCACACACTGAACAGGTCCAACTCGTATATATTCTTCCCAATAAATAGTCATAAAAAGGATAGGAGGCCCCAAGGGATAGTCTGGGTGGGAAAGGGATTCAGGGTAACACAGGAAAGTAATGTAAAATTGTATTTATTAAGAAAATTGAAAAGAGTTTACTAAAAACAGTAATGGTATACAGAACAAGAAAACAGCTGCTCAAGGACGTATTGTATAATGTGCTGATACAAATCAGAGACAAAAAATGTTATTATTACATACGACCAACCCTACATGTTTCAGAAAAACATAAAGGCATATGTTGCTATTATGATGGGTACATTCCTTCTTCAGGGGTTTGAGTCGAGCTTGCTGATATATTTCTATAGAAAAAGGGGTATAGAAGTAAGTAACAAAGTAGGGTAAATACTTGTTATCCCCAACCAAAGTGAAAAGGAAGAAAGGAAAAAAAGGCTAAAAGGAGAAGAAAAAGAAAAGAAAAATGAAAAATAAAGAAGGAGATAATAAGAATATAAAAGGGAGAAAATAAGAAAAAGGGGAAACGAAGGGAAAGAGAAAAAAAAAATAAGAAAAAGAGAAAAAGGCAGAAGGAGAGCAGCACAAAAAAAAAAAAGAAAAAGAGAAAAAGGCAGAAGGAGAGCAGCACAATCACATGTATTAAAACAATATTTTCCAAAGTACTCACAGGTTTGATATTCCTTGCACATATGAGATGCACAGCATTGATGCAGATGGATAGTATCACGGATCCGGATAGGGAAAGACCAAAGAGGGGTTTCGCACAATGTGTCTAACACGGGGGAGTGCGGGGTATGCACTAACTTATTCTCCCGGTGACACAATTAGGCCTATTGGAATACTTAAATGCTGATTTCTCTTATAGCAACCTAAGAGAGCTCTCACAGAGGCTAAATTGTTGGCTGAGAATGATATAGATCCCAAGGCTGCATGGCAGCAATGTCAGGGCTCACGGGAGCATATCACATAGGCGGAATGGGGAATCTGTTAACCAAAAAATGAATGATAAGAAGTTTTAACAATTTCAGGACATGCAGTAATAATCTGAAACTGCCAAAGATTTTACCTAAGGTATATCCATGGGAGAAAAGAAGGGTGATGTAACCTTACCTCATCAGAGAGTTTGTTTGAATACCGGATATCATGAGAGGAAAACACTTGGCTGTGAAGCACCTATAAGCTGCACCTGCCCTCGTTAAATACCTATCAGACTGGGAGGGGTTGGGTTTACTGGCCAATCCAAAGTAGTGCCATCTCATCCGGATCCTCCTGATCCTGAGGTTCAATACACCTATGAACGATTGGTTAACCCGTAAGTACGGCACCGGATTTCCATGCGCCCTAGCGCTAGCGCTCCCCGGCCAGCTGCGATGTCCGGTGCCACCGCGTCGCAGTGTGCGGTGACGTCAGACATCGACAAAGGCCGCCGACACAGGAGGGAGCGCGGCCATTGTGTTGGTGGAAAGAAAAAGACAACACGCATGCGTCGGATCTGGGAAGGAGCTGGCGCATGCAGACAGAGCCGCGATCCACATAAATCAGCCTCCAGCTATGGATAAGCATGGAGGCTTACCTGTGCCGGGGAGATCCGACATACCACCACAGCCCGGGATCCAAACATCCACAGCCAAAAGTAAAACAAGACAAAAAAGAAAAGTCACATAATAGAGGAAGACGAAGTCTTCGACGTTTAAAGTGCCCGATCCAGGACCACCATCCAAATGTATCACACATTTTGTTCTAAAAGACAAAAATAAATATATTTGTATGCAAAGATCATATTGTTACACTTTGAGATTGATAAACAAAAATCATCAAATCGATAGAAAGATGATAATAAAATAGACAGAGTTATAATAAAAGGATTAAGAAAAACATTAACAGACAAAATATGATAAATTAAACCCTAAGTAAAGGGATGGGTATGTATTGATTGTACACATGGTAATGATGATTAACTGTACACATGCATATGGATAGCTATGAACAAATCAATATTAACAAGACTATTTACACATTTACAGAGACTGGCAAATAGTGGCATGGGACATGGAAGATAAGGGGGGGAGGGGGAGGGGAAAGATGGGAGGGGAAAAAAAAAAAAGGGAGACAAAAAATGAAAAGGATCGTGCCCCATAGGTGGGTAAATATCTTATTGATCTTTATCAAAGCCTCCAGTCGAGAATCCCGGCAAGAATGGTCTAAGATTGAATGCCTCGTTGAGGCCTGGCGGATGAGTGGCATCAGTGTTGCCAACCGTACGTAGATTTACGTACGGTACGTGAATTTAACCCCTTTTTTGGGGTGTACGTTAATGTCCGCTATGGGCACCGGCGCCCATAAAAAAGATGGCCACGAGCCGGCCATACAACTGCGCATGCGCCGTTCCGAAGCCGGCCGAGCGCAGGAAAACGTATTCACGCTCGGCCGGGCGGCGCACGCGCAGTAATGTGATGGCGCCGCTGGCGCCATTTTTGAATACACCGGCGTGACCACAGCGACTGGTGCGAGCCGCGCGACTCGAGTCCTCAGTCCTGCAGTAGCAGTAGCACTCATCATCATAGGTGTCGGTGGAGGAGCGAGCGGAGCACTGACAGGGTGGAGGACAGAGACAGACTCGAGGTGAGTGAAACTGGGGGGGTCAGTGAGTGAGCCTGGAGCGTGAAGCCGTGCCAATGGTGCCATGCAGGGGACACAGAGACTGATGTGCTCTCTGTCTACCGGCACCATATTACTTCTAGAAATCATCAGTGTGCTGTGTCCTCCTCTGGCTCCTGTGCACCTTTCCACAGGTCAGGGCAGCACAGTGCTGCCCTGACCTGTGGAGTGGTGAAAGGGGCACAGGAGGAGGACACAGCACACTGATGATGTGGAGAAATAATATGGTGGTGGTCAGAGGAGGAGGCTACTGTGAGGGGGTGAGGAGGGCACCATCATGTCCGCAGAGTGTCTCCGGCACCTCCAATAGTATGTCTGCAGTCTCTCCAGTGTCCACCTCCCTGTAGTATGTCCGCAGTCTCTCCAGTGTCCACCTCCCTGTAGTATGTCCGCAGTCTCTGTCCACCTCCTGTAGTATGTCCGCAGTCTCTGTCCAGTGTCCACCTCCCTGTAGTATGTCTGCAGCCTCTGTCCCCCTCCTGTAGTATGTCCGCAGTCTCTGTCCACCTCCTGTAGTATGTCCGCAGTCTCTGTCCCCCTCCTGTAGTATGTCCGCAGTCTCTCCAGTGTCCACCTCCTGTAGTATGTCCGCAGTCTCTGTCCACCTCCTGTAGTATGTCCGCAGTCTCTCCAGTGTCCACCTCCCTGTAGTATGTCCGCAGTCTCTGTCCACCTCCTGTAGTATGTCCGCAGTCTCTCCAGTGTCCACCTCCCTGTAGTATGTCCGCAGTCTCTGTCCACCTCCTGTAGTATGTCCGCAGTCTCTCCAGTGTCCACCTCCCTGTAGTATGTCCGCAGTCTCTGTCCACCTCCTGTAGTATGTCCGCAGTCTCTGTCCACCTCCTGTAGTATGTCCGCAGTCTCTCCAGTGTCCACCTCCCTGTAGTATGTCCGCAGTCTCTCCAGTGTCCACCTCCCTGTAGTATGTCCGCAGTCTCTGTCCACCTCCTGTAGTATGTCCGCAGTCTCTGTCCAGTGTCCACCTCCCTGTAGTATGTCTGCAGTCTCTGTCCACCTCCTGTAGTATGTCTGCAGTCTCTGTCCACCTCCTGTAGTATGTCCGCAGTCTCTGTCCACCTCCTGTAGTATGTCCGCAGTCTCTGTCCAGTGTCCTCCTCCCTGTAGTATGTCTGCAGTCTCTGTCCACCTCCTGTAGTGTGTCCGAAGTCTCTGTCCCCCTCCTGTAGTGTGTCCGCAGTCTCTGTCCCCCTCCTGTAGTGTGTCCGCAGTCTCTGTCCACCTCCTGTAGTGTGTCCGAAGTCTCTGTCCCCCTCCTGTAGTGTGTCCGCAGCCTCTGTCCACCTCCTGTATCGTGTCTGCAGTCTCTGTCCACCTCCTGTAGTATGTCCGCAGTCTCTGTCCAGTGTCCTCCTCCCTGTAGTATGTCTGCAGTTTCTGTCCACCTCCTGTAGTGTGTCCGAAGTCTCTGTCCCCCTCCTGTAGTGTGTCCGCAGTCTCTGTCCCCCTCCTGTAGTGTGTCCGCAGCCTCTGTCCACCTCCTGTATCGTGTCTGCAGTCTCTGTCTACTTCCTGTATCGTGTACGCAACCTCTGACCATCTCTTGTCATGTCTACAGTCTATGAGGGGATCCTAGAAAGGAGTCAAGAGTGGGAGTGCTGCCGGGATGGGGGTTACGGCCCGGGAAGAAACAGACGTGTGGACTGGGGAGAGGAGATCAGAGCCACCAAGCTGGAGCCGTCTGACTGAGCCCCACACTGTGCACCTGGGAGGAGGTAAGTGACAGTGCCGCCAGGCCATTCTGAGGGGGGGGGGGTCACTGATGTAAGAAGGTGAATGAATACAATAATGTAAGGGGGCACTGATATAAAGGTTTCCCCCTTATATTAGTACCCCCCTTACCTTAGTGTATTCACTCTGTGGAAGGTCGTCTCTATTCACCAGAGCCCCCCTCCACATCAGAGTTCCCCCTTACATCATGATCTGCAGCGTTCCCCTTTACATAAGAGTTCCCTTGCACTGTAAGGGGGATCCCTGCAGACTCTGATGTAAGGGGGAACTCTGTGCTGGCCGGGTTATAGTAACCTGACCTTCATGTGAATTGAGAAATATGTTTTTTTACTTTTGTTTAACTTAAACACATTGATATTAGCATTAGCTGTGTGTTTATAGTTGAAATGTTGATATTTGCACTGTTTAGCACTAAAAACAGTAATTTTAGGTACTGTTTTTGCAGCGTCAGTAAAAAATGCGGCTCTGCCAGTAATCTTCATTATTTTTGCCAGTAAGAAATTGGTGCCGTACAGAAATTTTGGCATCCTTGCCAGTAAATTTCACTTCAGGGGGTTGGCAACACTGAGTGGCATTGAGATTTGATATCCACCGAAGCTCCCGTTGGAGGAGACTTTTGTTAAGGTCTCCCCCCCTGGTGCCTGGGTGGATAAGGTCCAGAACTAGTACAGATATTTTGGGGCAGATTCCAGCATGTGTCTGTACGACATGTCTGCCTAGTGGTAAATCTGGATTTGCAGTTTGCATAGCCTTTACATGGCGATACAGTCTCTGCCAGAGTTTCTGTACGGTTTTGCCTATGTAAAAGCAATTGCAGCTGCAAAGAAGTAAAAATACTACATGAGTTGTTTGACAGTTGGAATAATGTCTTACGAGGAAGTGTACACCATTAGGTAGGTAAATATCTTTCCTGGTGTCCATATATTTCCAATATGCGCATGATCCGCATGGGAAGGTTCCTACTATTTTGCATGGATCACCTCTGTTGGAACCCCTATATTCGCTTTGAACCAACAGGTCACCAACAGAGGTGGCTCGTCTGTAGGTGACCATTGGGTTGGGAGGTACAAAGGGTCCAATCGCAGGATCTGACGTTAACAGGTGCCAGTACTTTTTACAGATTTGTAAAATCTGATTGTGATCATTAGAAAAAGTAGTAATTATTCTGGAATTTTCACCAGATTTTATGGCCTTTTTGGGAGCAAGTAACGCGTGCCTATTTCTGGTATCTGCTCGTTGAAATGCCTTTTTCAGGCTTCTGTGGCTGTAGCCACGTTCAAGCAGGTGTTTTTTCAGATTTTTGGCATCATCCAGAAAATCTAGATGGTTTGAGCAGTTCCGTTTGATCCGTAGATATTGCCCGTATGGGATTGAGTTGACAAGAGGCCTAGGGTGGGAACTGGATGAATGTAAAAAGTAATAAAGTGATTTGCGCTGAAAACAAATTAAAAAAACACCACCGCTATTAAATTAAACCACATCTACTAGTGGTAGATCAACTAGAGTGATATACATATTATTAGTGTAAAACAATGTAAATAAGGAGTGAACAGTGGGCTAATATTCTAGGTAATTCAATATGGTATGGGATTATTTCTTAAGAGTCCTTTAAACAGTCCTCAGTGGATAATGGCAGCATAGGTTAGGGTATTGATTTTCAATATCAAATACAGTAATCCTGCAGTCTATTATAGCCGATATCCCTCCTTTCTTTGCCCCGGTCTCCCAGAACTCTCACCTTAAGGCTGATCAAAATACGCATGTAATTCAGGATGCTGTATAGCTGATATTTCCAAACGCTTTCTCTCTCTTTTCTGTCTCCTTCTGGCCCAGGATAGTGGAGCGATCCACCTATGGAATCTTCACCCTATTACCGGACTCCTACTCCCTTATCACTCACATGGGAAGAAAAAACCGGGGAGGAGAGATGGCAAGGGAGAAAAGGGAAAAAAAAAGAGGGGAGCCTCCAATAGCGTAGTATTGTTTTTTAAAAATATGAATGAATTTAATTAAAAAATTGGACTCTTACACTTAGTTTAAAAAATTCAGGCATAGGTAATAAACAAGACGCGGCTATAAACAGCCGTCTTACTTCCTCTCCTGTCGCTTACGATCCGCGTTCGACTCACGTGATCCGTACGTCGTTACGTCACCTCTCATGTGACTTTATCAGGGGAAGTCACGTGAGAGGTGACGTAATGACGTAGGGATCACGTGAGTCGGACGCGGATCGTAAGCGACAGGAGAGGAAGTAAGATGGCTGTTTATAGCCGCGTCTTGTTTATTACCTATGCCTGAATTTTTTAAACTAAGTGTAAGAGTCCAATTTTTTAATTAAATTCATTCATATTTTTCAAAAACAATACTACGCTATTGGAGGCTCCCCTCTTTTTTTCCCTTTTCTCCCTTGCCATCTCTCCTCCCCGGTTTTTTCTTCCCTGAGTATATCCTCCCATGTGAGTGATAAGGGAGTAGGAGTCCGGTAATAGGGTGAAGATTCCATAGGTGGATCGCTCCACTATCCTGGGCCAGAAGGAGACAGAAAAGAGAAAGAAAGCGTTTGGAAATATCAGCTATACAGCAACCTGCATTACATGCGTATTTTGATCAGCCTTAAGGTGAGAGTTCTGGGAGACCGGGGCAAAGAAAGGAGGGATATCGGCTATAATAGACTGCAGGATTACTGTATTTGATATTGAAAATCAATACCCTAACCTATGCTGCCATTATCCACTGAGGACTGTTTAAAGGACTCTTAAGAAATAATCCCATACCATATTGAATTACCTAGAATATTAGCCCACTGTTCACTCCTTATTCACATTGTTTTACACTAATAATATGTATATCACTCTAGTTGATCTACCACTAGTAGATGTGGTTTAATTTAATAGCGGTGGTGTTTTTTTAATTTGTTTTCAGCGCAAATCACTTTATTACTTTTTATCTATGATTACTTGATAACGTTTTTAAAGCCATTTTTTCATTTTTTGTTAGATTTCCTGGATGTGGAGAGGTAGAAGTTAGAGACTTGATTTCTTGAGTTGTCATTTTCAAAAATGTTTGGACCCCATGATTGGAGCTAGGTGCTGGGTAAAGGGAGGATGTTTTTTTCAAAAACTAACAAAAAATGAAAAAATGGCCTTAAAATCGTTATCAAGTAATCATAATGTAACAGTAAAACCCAGTGACAAGGGAGGTAATATTGTCCTTATGAATAATGAGCAGTACCATAGAATGTGTACCAACATTCTAAGTAACCGCAATTGGTACCGCCCAATTGGCATTGATATCGTAGAAGCATTCAACAAACAATTCTATTCTTTTGTAGACAATGCCTTTTACAACAAAATAATTTCCAAACAGACTTGGGACTTCATTTGCATCCCTCATCCATGTTTGGCAACTTTCTATTCTTTGCCAAAAATACACAAGAACACATCAGACCCCCCGGGCAGACCAATCGTTTCAGGCAACGGCTCCATTACGGAAAATCTGTCAAAACGTATAGATGAACACATTCGCCCCTTTGTACTATCCACACCCTCTTATATCCGTGATACGATACATCTTTTACAGATCATTGAGGATGTGGAGGTATCTAAAAACTGTATCTTGGCCACCATTGATGTGGAGGCCCTATACAGTTCTATACCACATACTAAGGGATTGGCCTGCATTCGTAGGGTACTATCACGAATAAGCCATCATGAAAATTCATTCAATGAATTTGTCCTTTTGAGTTTGGATTTCATCCTAAATCACAACATTTTCTCCTTCGATGGCCGTCTATTCCTCCAGGTACAGGGCATAGCCATGGGCACCTGCAGTGCCCCTGGCTACGCCAATCTCTACCTGGGGGAATGGGAAGATGCGATCTTCAATGACGAGGGTCTCTCTATGTACCTGTGCCACATCTTCATGTGGCACAGGTACATAGATGACATCTTCGTCGTATGGAATGGTCCCCAGTCCCTTTTGGATGAGTGCTTGACTGCACTAAATGTAAATTAATTTAATTTGAAATTCACTATGAGTTCTGATCCATCAAAAATGACATTTTTGGATGTAGAAATCTTCAAAAATGAAGACAATCTTCTGTCCTGTAAATTGTTTAGAAAACCCACGGCAGGGAACACGATTCTACATTCATCCAGTTCCCACCCTAGGCCTCTTGTCAACTCAATCCCATACGGGCAATATCTACGGATCAGAAGGAACTGCTCAAACCATCTAGATTTTCTGCATGAAGCAAAAAATCTGAAAAAACGCCTGCTTGAACGTGGCTACAGCCACAGAAGCCTGAAAAAGGCATTTCAACGAGCAGATACCAGAAATAGGCACGCGTTACTTGCTCCCAAAAAGGCCATAAAATCTGGTGAAAATTCCAGAATAATTACTACTTTTTCTAATGATCACAATCAGATTTTACAAATCTGTAAAAAGCACTGGCACCTGTTAACGTCAGATCCTGCGATTGGACCCTTTGTACCTCCCAACCCAATGGTCACCTACAGACGAGCCACCTCTGTTGGTGACCTGTTGGTTCAAAGCGAATATAGGGGTTCCAACAGAGGTGATCCATGCAAAATAGTAGGAACCTTCACATGCGGATCATGCGCATATTGTAAATATATGGACACCAGGAAAGATATTTACCTACCTAATGGTGTACACTTCCTCGCAAGACATTATTCCAACTGTCAAACAACTCATGTAGTATATTTACTTCATTGCCATGTAAAGGCTATGCAAACTGCAAATCCAGATTTACCACTAGGCAGACATGTCGTACAGACACATGCTGGAATCTGCCCCAAAATATCTGTACTAGTTCTGGACCTTATCCACCCAGGCACCAGGGGGGGAGACCTTAACAAAAGTCTCCTCCAACGGGAGCTTCGGTGGATATCAAATCTCAATGCCACTCATGCTCCAGGCCTCAACGAGGCATTCAATCTTAGACCATTCTTGCCGGGATTCTTGACTGGAGGCTGTGATAAAGATCAATAAGATATTTACCCACCTATGGGGCACGATCCTTTTCATTTTTTGTCTCCCTTTTTTTTTTTCCTCCCATCTTTCCCCTTCCCCTTCCCCCCCTCCCCCCTTTTCTTTCATGTCCCATGCCACTATTTGCCAGTCTCTGTAAATGTGTAAATAGTCTTGTTAATATTGATTTGTTCATAGCTATCCATATGCATGTGTACAGTTAATCATCATTACCATGTGTACAATCAATACATACCCATCCCTTTACTTAGGGTTTAATTTATCATATTTTGTCTGTTAATGTTTTTCTTAATCCTTTTATTATAACTCTGTCTATTTTATTATCATCTTTCTATCGATTTGATGATTTTTGTTTATCAATCTCAAAGTGTAACAATATGATCTTTGCATACAAATATATTTCTTTTTTGTCTTTTAGAACAAAATGTGTGATACATTTGGATGGTGGTCCTGGATCGGGCACTTTAAACGTCGAAGACTTCGTCTTCCTCTATTATGTGACTTTTCTTTTTTGTCTTGTTTTACTTTTGGCTGTGGATGTTTGGATCCCGGGCTGTGGTGGTATGTCGGATCTCCCCGGCACAGGTAAGCCTCCATGCTTATCCATAGCTGGAGGCTGATTTATGTGGATCGTGGCTCTGTCTGCATGCGCCAGCTCCTTCCCAGATCCGACGCATGCGTGTTGTCTTTTTCTATCCACCAACACAATGGCCGCGCTCCCTCCTGTGTCAGCGGCCTTTTTCGATGTCTGACGTCACCGCGCACTGCGACGCGGTGGCACCGGACATCGCAGCTGGCCGGGGAGCGCTAGCACTAGGGCGCATGGAAATCCGGTGCCGTACTTACGGGTTAACCGATCGTTCATAGGTGTATTGAACCTCAGGATCAGGAGGATCCGGATGAGATGCCACTACTTTGGATTGGCCAGTAAACCCAACCCCTCCCAGTCTGATAGGTATTTAACGAGGGCAGGTGCAGCTTATAGGTGCTTCACAGCCAAGTGTTTTCCTCTCATGATATCCGGTTTTCAAACAAACTCTCTGATGAGGTAAGGTTACATCACCCTTCTTTTCTCCCATGGATATACCTTAGGTAAAATCTTTGGCAGTTTCAGATTATTACTGCATGTCCTGAAATTGTTAAAACTTCTTATCATTCATTTTTTGGTTAACAGATTCCCCATTCCGCCTATGAGATTTGCTCCCGTGAGCCCTGACATTGCTGACGTGCAGCCTTGGGATCTATATCATTCTCATCCAACAATTTAGCCCCTGTGAGAGCTCTCTTAGGTTGCTATAAGAGAAATCAGCATTTAAGTATTCCAATAGGCCTAATTGTGTCACCGGAAGAATAAGTTAGTGCATACCCCGCACTCCCCCGTGTTAGACACATTGTGTGAAACCCCTCTTTGGTCTTTCCCTATCCGGATCCGTGATACTATCCATCTGCATCAACGCTGTGCATCTCATATGTGCAAGGAATATCAAACCTGTGAGTACTTTGGAAAATATTGTTTTAACACATGTGATTGTGCTGCTCTCCTTCTGCCTTTTTCTCTTTTTTTTTTTTTTTCTCTTTCCCTTCGTTTCCCCTTTTTCTTCTTTTCTCCCTTTTATATTTTTATTATCTCCTTCTTTATTTTTCATTTTTCTTTTCTTTTTCTTCTCCTTTTAGCCTTTTTTTCCTTTCTTCCTTTTCACTTTGGTTGGGGATAACAAGTATTTACCCTACTTTGTTACTTACTTCTATACCCCTTTTTCTATAGAAATATATCAGCAAGCTTGACTCAAACCCCTGAAGAAGGAATGTACCCATCATAATAGCAACATATGCCTTTATGTTTTTCTGAAACATGTAGGGTTGGTCGTATGTAATAATAACATTTTTTGTCTCTGATTTGTATCAGCACATTATACAATACGTCCTTGAGCAGCTGTTTTTTGTTCTGTATTCCATTACTGTTTTTAGTAAACTCTTTTAAATTTTCTTAATAAATACAATTTTACATTACTTTCCTGTGTTACCCTGAATCCCTTTCCCACCCAGACTATCCCTTGGGGCCTCCTATCCTTTTTGTCTACAAAACTGGGATGTGGTGGGAATTTTCAGGATTAACGTTTATCTCAATATAGTTTCTTACATATATTTTCAATAAATAGTCATACAGCACAGACAGGTTGAGACACATGTAACACTTCAGTCTTTGTGGGGAGTAGGCCAAGGCACAATTCTTCTAGTTACAGCTAACCACTGTAGTATCACCAGTGGCGAATAGTCACTGCCACTGACTATATGAGATAGAACGTGAATTACCTTCGCTAGCACAGCCCCTGTCAGGGGAAGGCAATTCGTCCAAGGGATTCACCGGAGGCCTCTCTGTCACCAGCAATGCTGCGCCGGACT
Organism: Rana muscosa; assembly: GCA_029206835.1. Taxonomy (NCBI): domain Eukaryota; kingdom Metazoa; phylum Chordata; class Amphibia; order Anura; family Ranidae; genus Rana; species Rana muscosa. The sequence continues at coordinate 202,561,494 of CM055121.1, read as the reverse complement.
CTTCAGAGAAGTTCCGCTCACCAGTCTTCTCGACCTCAGACACGGGCACCCAAGGAGTTAGGGCCCCCTCGGATTCCTCCACCCTCGCGGAACTCAGTCGAAGGTACTGAGCTCCAGGCTTCCGCCATAGTACCTCACCCCAGGCTAAAGGTGCCTGAGATGGACTCCATCTCCCGCTCCGGCCAGGTCAAGGGCACTTGGGCTCGGAACTCCGGAATGCCAGCACCCAAGCTAAAGGTGCCTGGGTGCAGCTGCGTCCTCCAACTCTGACCCTCACGTCAGGGCGTCCACCTCCTTTTATCCCCTCGCCCGTTGCGTCACAGCAGGTTCCCCGCCCTGCCGTACCAACGCCAGTCAAGGACAAAAAGGCAGCAGTTCTGTGGTGAGTGTTCAACCTCGGCCCATGGCGACAACGCCACCCGTAGGCCACAGGGAACCTCACACCACCAGAGTCCTCCAAGAACCACAGAAAGGTCTCAGATTCCCTGACAATCAATGCATCTGGGTTACACTACCACCCAGATGCTTCCCTAAAAATCAAACACCCGCTACACTCGTGTTAATAAAGTTTGGTGAGAGACGATTTGCGCTTTTCAGACTTCAAGCTTTTCAGTCCGATACAGCGTGACGAATGTGATATCTCCATTACAAACGCTAGTTTTACCAGAACGAGCGCTCCGGTCTCATACTTAATTCTGAGCATGCGCGTTTTTTTTCCTCTCGTAAAAAAGCATACACACTACCGGTTTTCACAACGTTAAAAAGAACGCCGTGAAAAACTACGTGAAATAATAGAGCAGGTTCTAATTTTTTTCAGCCCATTTTTCACGTCGTTAAAAATGCTCTGGAGCCTACACACGATCGTTTTTAATGACAAATTTTATTTTTTTTATTTTTCACGTCATGAAAAATGGTCGTGTGTACGCGGCATTAGATGACATCTTAGTGAATGCAATATACAGAGATATGGGAAATGGTAGAGGCATAAATACATATGTAGCACTACCCCCGTAGGAGCTGCTGGTTATTTTTGGTCCTGCCGTTAGCCCACAGTTCAACTTATCAAAACTTGCTTGGCTCTAAATTGGGCAATGTGCCCACAGATGCATGCACCAGTCACTTAGTCTTTTTCCAATGCTTTTTATTAAACACAACTTGCAGCAGTAGAGGGATGGAGGGTTATGGGAATTCAGATACCTTGTGTAGATCACTGAGGAACTTGAGATCCTGGAGACAAGTACACTTTCTGTCACCGGATCTTGCTCACCCGGATAGGCCTCTCTTACCGGCCTAGCAGCCGGAATGATGCACGGACAAAAGTCTCTGCCACAGACTTGATGATAGTAATAACTGTTGAACAATCCTCTGCCACAGGATTTGGAAATCAGTAATTGCTTGAGCGAACACAGCTACACAGTACCAAAGTCCTTTAAGCCATCCGGCAGTACTGTGAGGTAGATTGGTTAGGATGCATCTTCCAATTGAGTCACCAGGCTCTTTTTGAGATACCAGCTTTTTGCTCGGTCCTCTCCAAGAAGAGTCCACCCCTGGATCTTCCAATTGCTTGGCTTCTTCCCACAGGCAAGACAGCACAGGACCATCCCCGAACCAGTAGGCCCCAGACAGACTCCTGGGCCTACTTACAGTAAGGTAGCCTCGGGCCAGCAGGGCCCCGAGGCAGAAGAGGAGTTGTCACATACCTTAGGCCAGGCGGGCCATGAGGTCAGAGAGCGAGAAAAATGGCGTCCGCCCCTTAAGTATCCTCTCCCAGAATGCCCAGCAGTAAACCACTCCCACTGGGCTGTTTCTGGGGAAGGGACACCCAATACACTCCAGCCTGTTGTATCGCCAACACTGGCCGGTGGTGACAACGACACCTACCAGCGACAGTGGGAAATGCTCTCAACACAGCCAAAGCTGGAACAGAGGCTAATTTAGCCATAAACATTGCATTCTGAACTATGTACAATTCAGATAACCCACTAAATTTACACAATCGCGCCTGGTCAACAGGAGCAGGGTGCTACACATACACACTCATACACCCACATAGGTTGAAATAGATGGACTGATGTCTTTATTCAACCTTACCAACTATGTAATGTAGTGCATATGCAGCCCATTGCCTCAAGGCAACACATGTTACTGTGCAAGACAAAGCTGAATACAGACCAGAATGGGCCCTTAGATGGTGAGGGGCAGCTTTAAAGTGAGTCTGTTGCTTTGCCCTGTATGTGTATCTTAAACAATTGCCTTTTTCCCATTAACTCCTATTTTCACTTTTACATTGTCCTTTTTTGTATTTCAGTGCTGTTGATACCAGCAGACTCTCTCAGCAACTTCCTGTCTACATGCACTGGCTCCAGCTTTGGCTGTACATCATTGCTCTGGACCAGATTCCTGATAGTGATTGGTAGACCATGCCTGCATAATGTGTGTCAATAAGCGTATCACATACCTGATTAGAGGTCAAAGTGGTGAGCAGTGGCGGCTGGTGGGTTGTTTTTTTTGGGGGGGGGGCGCGGCCCCGAGCCCATCATCTTTTGAAACCTATTGGAGCCTCTGGCTCTAATCACGTGCTTATGCAAAAAAAAAAAAAAAACAGATCGGAATCCATGCGTCCGAGGCCCTGAATGTAGATCAGGGGGCTGGACGCATGGATTGGGGGGACAGCGCCCGTGCGCCCCTAATGGACGGGCTGCCACTGGTGGCAAGAGGGCTTCCCTTACACCTCAGGTTCAAACACCCCTGGAATGGTGGACAGGGGATGAGGGGCCACGCAGTGGCACCAGTACACCTGTATGTGTTGCAAGGCTATTAAGGATTAGGCGACAGAATGGTTTAATGGCACCAGACTGCCAGAAAAATTATTCTATTCTATTTATGTGTTGACAATGAACAACAGAAAAAAATGGCCATTTCCCTTCTATCATTCTTCGATGTCTTTGTATCTCACATATCCTGTATCTCTCTGCAATCTTTTCAGTATGACTTGCACTGAAAATCTAGTCTCAGTCACTGAATGATAAGACCTGACATGTCAGAACACCACTGACAGCACCGACCATTACACCCGCTATGAATGGTATCAGCATTGTAACAAAGAAAAAAAAACTTCAGGCAACTCACCTGGAGCAGCGCAGGCGGTGGACATCCCAGTCTGCTCGTCTTTTCCCCCTTCCGCGGAGATTGTCTGACCATCTGTCAACATGGCGGGCACGATAACAAAACAATCCCATAATTGCACTGTGTGTCAGAGAGTAGAGGATGAAACGAAAGCTCCTGGATTTCCTATTACAACAATTTAAAGCTGAAGCCTTGGGTATGGCAATTTCTACATACAGTGCATCCAGAAAGTATTCACAGCGCTTCACTTTTTCCACAATTTGTTATGTTACAGCCCTATACCAAAATGGATTAAATTCATTATTTTCTTCAGAATTCTTCCAACAATACTCCATAATGACAATGAGAAAGACGTTTGTTTGAAATCTTTGCAAATTTATTAAAAATAATAAAAATAAAAATAAATCCCAAGCTCCATCAGGTTGGATGGGGACCGTCGGTGCACTGCCATTTTCACATCTCTCCAGAGATGTTCACTTGGGTTCAAGTCTGGGCTCTGGCTGGGCCACTCAGGGACATTCACAGAGTTGTCCCATAGCCACTCCTTTGTTATCTTGGCTGTGCGCTTTGGGTCGTTGTCCTGTTGGAAGATGAACCTTCACCCCAGTCTGAGGTCCAGAGCGCTCTGGGGCTGCTTTTTATCAAGGATGTCTCTGTACATTGCTGCATTCATCTTTCGCTCGATCCTGACTAGTCTCCCAGTTCCTGCTGATGAAAAACATCCCCACAGCATGATGCTGCCACCAATATGCTTCCTTGTAGGGATGGTATTGGGCAGGTGATGAGCGGTGCCTGGTTTCCCCACAGACATGACGCTTGCCATTCAGGCCAAAGAGTTCAATCTTTGTTTCATCAGACCAGAGAATTTTGTTTCTCATGGTCTGAGAGTCCTTCAGGTGCCTTCTGGCAAAATCCAGACAGGCTGTCATGTGTCTTTTACTGAGGAGTGGCCACTCTACCATACAGGACTGATTGGTGGAGTGCTGCAGTAATGGTTGTTCTTCATGAAGGTTCTTCTCTCTGAACAGAGAAACACTGGAGCTGTCAGAGTGACCATTTGGTTCTTGGTCACCTCCCTGACTAAGGCCCTTCTCCCCCAATCGCTCAGTTTGGCTGGGTGGTCCGCTCTAGGAAGAGTCCTGGTGGTTCCAAACTTCTTCCATTTACGGGTGATGGTGGCCATTGTGCTTATTGCTGTAGACATTTTTCTGTACCCTTCCCCAGATCTGTGCCTCCATACAATTCTGTCTTGGAGGTCTTGGTTTGTGCTCTGACATGCACTGTTAACTCTGGGACCTTATATAGCCAGGTGTGTGCCTTTCCAAATCATGTCCAATCAACTGAATTTATTACAGGTGGACTCCAACCAAGTTGTAGAAACATCTCATGGATGATCAGCGGAAACAGGATGCACCTGAGTTTAAAAAAAAAAATTCTATTTTTTTATTTATACAATTCAGGAATGACAAGACCCACATGGGCAACATAAGAAAGAGTAATTCAAACAACATAGTATATGTAGACATACAGTGTGACATAACATAACAATGATCATACCCCCTCCAACGGGAGGGGGGAGGGGTTCAAAAATAGTGAACTGGTATATCTACAGGGATTCTGACATGGAAATCCATACTGGCTATCACTTCTACTACATCAGAAATACCATTACCCATAAGAGGTTGGTTGCCAACCAAACAACTGAGCGGAAACATCATACCCATGGTTCTCGCCTCTCCCGTTTCCTTTTACTTTTTTTTATTAGAAAATAAAAATATAGACATCTGTAGAATACAGATCATAGAAATTTGAGAAAACAAAAGACAAAAACAAAAATAGAAAAAATAATAGAGAAAAAGAAAGATAGAATAGACGGAAATAAAGATGCGTGAGAGAAAACAATAAATGGGAGATGGGGGTTCCCACTAGTATGGAGCTGGGTGTTGTAGGGGTTCTCATCTAGTGAATCTATAGGAGACATTGCGTCTCACCAAACAAGGAATAGGTTACAGTCACTTTGGTGTGTATGAAGCACCTGAGCTCAATTTTGAGTGTCATTTTAAAGGCTGTGAATACGTATGTACATTTTTATTTTTTATTTTTAATAAATTTGCAAATATTTTAAACAAACTTCTTTCACATTGTCATTATGGGGTATTGTTTGTAGAATTTTGAGGAAAAGAATGAATTTAATAATTTTTGGAATAAGGCTGTAATATACCAAAATGTGGAAAAAGTGAAGCGCTGTGAATACTTTCCGGAAGCACTGTAGTTACATTGGTCCAGTTTGAATTGCCTGAAGTTTGGAAATTGCCACAGATCTGAGTTACAAATATCAATTTTTCAACAAAGCAGCTGAAGAGTGCAGCCCATTAGGCATCTTTCACATCTGGCGATTTTGGGTTCCAATTACAAATCGCACTGCAATAGTGGCAAAATACACAGCGTGCGAGTTTATTTTGGAAGACAAGCTTTGCGAGATGCGGTAAAACCACACCACGTTTGCTGGCAAAAAAAAGAAAAGAATGGCGCCCAAACATGCAAAGTGTGTTTTGCCACTGTTGCAGTGCAATTTGGAATCGAGGGCAGAATCGCGGTTATTCTGCCCATGATCCCAAATCGCCACATGTGCATGGGGCCTTACACCTCATCCCAAAAACAAGCTCTCTTGCAGCTGTGGCAGTTAGAGGGATGAGACAAACCATTTACCACTGACAGGGTTGCTTACAATGATCAGCTTTTATTTATTTATGTAAAGAATTTATTCCAAACGAAAAAAAAAACTGTTTGCTGTAACTGCTTATAAAGTTTTAGCTGGAGTTTAGCTTCAATGTGTTAGTGTATCTAAATTTGCTAGTACATCTAACACCCCCCTGCCCCCTGATTAACAGTGATGCTGTCCAAAGGTGCCTATGTGCTCTTTCATCCAGAGTGTAATACAGGAGGTGTGTGCTACTGGCCAGATCACCAGGTGAAAACATTAAAAAGAAAACAAATGCAGCCATTTTATCTAATGATTGGTAGGATGCAATATATAAAATTTCCAGTTTTGGGTTTAATACTGCTTTAAATATGGTAATGTGATTGTGTACATAGTTATATTGGCTAACTTGGACCAATGTAAGTATGTATGTGCCATACCTGTGTGATCCCCATAGAAGCTGGAAATCACTGAAGTAGACACCACTACTAGAGTGATAGCTACTAGCTTTTGTGTCCCATGCTGAGCGGCTGCCCTACTGCTTACCGAATACCAGAGGTCGCCCTGCTCAGCGCAGGCACCATTCAGAAAACACTATGTTTTCTCAATGAATACAAGGTGTTCTCTAATTGGACAAGGTGAACATCACAATGTCACTGCCCTCTTTCTCCACCTTGTCCAATTGGAGAATGCTTTTTACACACACTGAGAAAATGCAGTGTTCCTTGAATGCCACCCTCGCTTAGTGAGCGCCCTCCTGTCCTCCTGTGTTTACAATGTAGCAGTTCAGCTGCTCGGCACGGGACCCAGAATCTAGTGGAGATCATTGGAGTAGCAGTGCCTACTACAGTGTTTTTCAGTATGCACAGGGATCCCAAGGGCAGTGGCGGTGCGTCCATAGTGGGCGCAGGAGCGCCACCCCCCCTCGCTCCTGCGCCCGGCCGTCACTCACAACAATACATAGGTTCATGCATTGCATGAACCTATGTATTGTCGCCGCCGCTGCCCCACTATTCAGATGGCCGGCCCCCTGTTGAGCGCCGACCATCTGAATAACAGCGTCTGGTTGGTCTTTAGAAGTGCCTATCAGAGCCAGCGGCTCTGATAGGCTTCCCGACTACAGCCTGAGGGCTGTAATCGGCTTCTAAATAGCTAACGAGAGGACGCACAGGGGTGCGTTCCCTGGTTGCGTTTCAGCCAATCAGGTTCACCGGGTCTGGTTACCGGTAACCTGATTGGCTGAAGCGACATCGAGGGCGGGAGAAGACATCGAGGACAGCGCTGACCCGAGGAAGGTAAGTGCAGGGCTGGGGGGGACAAACTGGCTGCATTTGGGGGACAAACTGGCTGTATTATGGGGGACAAACTGGCTGTATATGGGGGAAACTGGCTGTATTATGGGGACAAACTGGCTGTATTATGGGGACAAACTGGCTGTATTATGGGGACAAACTGGCTGTATTTGGGGGACAAACTGGCTGTATTTGGGGGACAAACTGGCTGTATATGGGGGAAACTGGCTGTATTATGGGGGGGAAACTGGCTGTATTATGGGGGGGAAACTGGCTGTATATGGGGGGAAACTGGCTGTATTATGGGGACAAACTGGCTGTATTATGGGGGAAACTGGCTGTATTATGGGGACAAACTGGCTGTATTATGGGGATAAACTGGCTGTATATGGGGGAAACTGGCTGTATATGGGGGAAACTGGCTGTATATGGGGGGAACTGCCTGTATTTGGGGGACAAACTGGCTGTATATGGGGGAAACTGGCTGTATTATGGGGGACAAACTGGCTGTATTATGGGGACAAACTGGCTGTATTTGGGGGACAAACTGGCTGTATATGGGGGAAACTGGCTGTATTATGGAGGGGAAACTGGCTGTATTATGGGGGGGAAACTGGCTGTATTATGGGGGAAACTGGCTGTATATGGGGGAAACTGGCTGTATTATGGGGACAAACTGGCTGTATTATGGGGACAAACTGGCTGTATTATGGGGACAAACTGGCTGTATTATGGGGATAAACTGGCTGTATATGGGGGAAACTGGCTGTATATGGGGGAAACTGGCTGTATATGAGGGAAACTGGCTGTATTTGGGGGACAAACTGGCTGTATTATGGGGACAAACTGGCTGTATTTGGGGGACAAACTGGCTGTATTTGGGGGACAAACTGGCTGTATTTGGGGGACAAACTGGCTGTATATGGGGAAAACTGGCTGTATTATGGGGGAAACTGGCTGTATTATGGGGGGGAAACTGGCTGTATATGGGGGAAACTGGCTGTATATGGGGACAAACTGGCTGTATTATGGGGACAAACTGGCTGTATTATGGGGACAAACTGGCTGTATTATGGGGACAAACTGGCTGTATTTGGGGGACAAACTGGCTGTATATGGGGAAAACTGGCTGTATTATGGGGGAAACTGGCTGTATTATGGGGGGGAAACTGGCTGTATATGGGGGAAACTGGCTGTATATGGGGACAAACTGGCTGTATTATGGGGACAAACTGGCTGTATTATGGGGACAAACTGGCTGTATATGGGGGAAACTGGCTGTATTTGGGGGACAAACTGGCTGTATATGGGGGAAACTGGCTGTATTTGGGGGACAAACTGGCTGTATATGGGGGAAACTGGCTGTATTATGGGGGACAAACTGGCTGTATTATGGGGACAAACTGGCTGTATTATGGGGACAAACTGGCTGTATTATGGGGACAAACTGGCTGTATATAGGGGAAACTGGCTGCATATGGGGGGAAACTGGCTGCATTTGGGGACAAACTAGTGGCGTTTGGGCACAGTGGCTGCGTTTAATGGGCAGTGGTAGCAATTGATGTTTGTTTTTTTCAGTTTGTTTGCGCCCCCCCAAAAATTTTGAGCACCAGCCGCCACTGCCCAAGGGTATGGCACATAATTATATTGGTTCACACTGGACCAATGTAACTATGTAAAAATTGACATTCCTAAACTTCAGCTTTAACCCTTATAATGGCCATACATTATACAGTTTTTATATGCAATGTCCTTTAGACTTACCTTCAATTATGTGGTGCAAGGGCCTGCCGATTCGCATACAAATTGAAAGTGTTTAGGTTTACCATTATATGGTTTTTGTAAATCTTAAGGAAGATTGTAGAAGGAAATTGTATAATGTATGGCCAGCCTAAGGCTACTTTCACACTGGGACCCCCGTCCGTTATTGCTAAAGTGCCGCTTGTTTTAGCGGTGCTTTAGCGCTGTTTTAGCTGCGCCCTTTGGCTGCTGGGCGGGATGCTTTTTTACAAAAAAAATGGTAAAACGTTCAGTTTTGCAGCGCTTTGGAAGCGCTGCCCATTCTTTGCAATGGGCAGGGCGTTTTGGGAGTGCTAAATACAGTGCTCCCAACCCGTCCCAAAGATGCTGCTTGCGGGACTTTTTATTATGTCCCGCAAGCGCACCGCCCGAGTGTGAAAGCACACACTGCAAAGAATGGGAGGCAGACTTCAGGTGTTTTTTAGAGACTATTTCTAGCGCTAAAACGCCTGAAAACTGCCTCAGTGTGAAGGTACAAGGAATAAGACAATGATCTCAGTTACCGTTCTACATTTGGAATGTTGAATGTAAACAATTAGACCCCTTTCACACTGGGGCGGTTTGCAGGCGCCTGCAAACCAACCTGAAAAAGCTTTCAAACTGGAGTGGTGCGCTAGCAGGACTGCTCCAAAATTCCTGCTAGCCGCATCTTTGGAGCGGTGAGTTTACCGCTCCTCCACCGCTCCTGCCCATTGAAAGCAATGGGACACTGCGGCTATATCGCTGGCAATGCGTCTCTGCAATAGGTATTAACCCTTTTTTGGCCGCTAGCGGGGGGTAAAACTGCACCGCTAGTGGGCGAAAACCGCTGCAATTCCGACAGTAAAGCGCCGCTAAAAATAGCGGCACTTTACCGCCACCGCACCTCCCGCCCCAGTGTGAAAGGGGCCTTAGGCCAGGTTCACACATGCTGCAGTGCAGCCGTGGCTCACAGTAAGGGGTCCTGTGCGATCAGTGATTCAGGTGCGAATCAGGTCGAATTTCTGCCTGAATTCGCACCTGATTCGGAGCCAAAGGCAAACAGGACCCTTTCCAAATCCGGACCGCCCCGGAGGTGTGTGAACCGTCTTCATTGAGAGCCGCTCACACTCTTCTGTCATGCGAATTGGATGCGCCAAAACCCACATCCAATTCTCATAAGTGTGTACCCAGCCTGAATGTAATTTTGGGATAGGTTGTAATGAACTGGCACACTTTTATACTTGTAACTCAGAACTGCTGAACACCTTCCTCTTTTCTTCATAATAAAGGTGTAGGTGTTCTGTAGTCCACAGAGTGGGCTGGACAGGATGATAACACCACACAAGACAGCGCTTGGTTTCTGGTGGTATTATTAGGTCATTTTTGCACTTATCAAACAGATATAACAAAATACTTTCAATAAGAAGTTCATTCGAGTACTCTTTGCTTATTTATCTGCCCACTTCAGCAGACATTTTACACCATGCTGTTCCACGTCACCAGTCTCTGGCAGATGGCAGTCCCTCTGGGCTTGAAGCCCTGTAAGAGAGAAAATAAAGGAAGGTTGTGAATTGCTGTGCTCTGATAGGAGGGGAGGGGGGGGGGCTCTTCAACAAAAACATTGCAAACAAGCTAATACGCAGACCCCTACTACAAAGAGAGGTCAGAGGACAGAGGTCCAAGGTCACTGGCTCATAACAGGTGGGTGACAACTGACTACTCCAGGCTGAGAAGAGAGCTGCTCGCTGCACAACATGACCCCAGGACAGGGATGACACTTGTCCATCATCATCTCACACCAGTAATAAATGCTACTGATTATATCTTACTCCAACTATATTTAGGGCTTCTGGGCTCCCCCGGGCAGTATGGCAGGGGACCCCAGAATAAGAGAATAGGGGCTGCTCTGTGCAAAAGCATTGCACAGAGCAGGTAAGTATCGACATGTTTGGTATTTTAATAAAACAAACCCAAAGTTTTTTTTTATCACTTTAAAGTGTAAATTTAGGCTGCATTTACATTTGCAGCCCGGGTGGTTAGCGGCTCGTTTTAGCGGCGCTTTACCGCTGTCTAAGTGGCGCTTTTGCACTGATTTTTGGCCGCTAGCCCTTTTAACCCTAAAGAAGGTGTTAAAAGCGTCTGTATTGCGGCGCTTCAAAAAACGCGTTTCAGGCGCATTGGAAGCGCTGCCTATTCATTTCAATGGGCAGGGCACTTTAGGAGCGCTAAATACAGTGCTCCCAAACTGCCCAAAAAGATGCTGCTTGCAGGACTTTTCCTAATGTACCGCAAGTGCACCGCCCCAGCGTGAGAAGACACACTGAAATGAATGGGAGGCGGTTTTCAGGCGCTTTACAGGCGCTATTTCTAGTGCTAAAACGCCTGAAAACCACCTCAGTGTGAAAGGGGTCTCACATTTGTTGACAGGGCTGCCATCAGGAATTTTGGGGCCCCTTACACAGCTTCAGGCATGGGCCCCCTGGAGCAGAGGAGAACCAACCGGGGGGGGGGGTAAATTGTTGAGGAACTTTGGGTGCTGACGAACACAAAAAAAAGGGGGGGTTGCCATCCGGGGACCTCCCGGTCTCTGGGGACCTCTGGGCCCCTTACAAAAAAGAATTTAAAAAAATTATAAAAAATAAATAATAATAAAAAAAAAAAAAAAAAGGGAGGTTGCCATCCGGGGCCCTGGGGACCTCCGGGCCCCTTTACAAATTTTTTTTTTTATAAAAAAAATTAATAAAAAAATAATAATAATTTTTATAAAAAAAAAAAGGGAGGTTGCCATCCGGGCCCCTGGAGACCTCTAGGCCCCTTAGGCCCCTTTCACACTGGGGCGGGCATATGCGGTGACGGTATAGCGGCGCGATTTTCAGAGCCCTATACCGTCGTGTTTACCACGATATTCGGCCGCTAGCGGTGCGGTTTTAACCCCCGCTAGCGGCCGAAAAAGCTATAGCCGCGGTTTGCGGGCGGTATTACTGCGGTGTCCCATTAATTTCAATGGAAAGGAGCGGTAAAGGAGCGGTATAGACACCGCTCCTTCACCGCTCCAAAGATGCGGCTTGCAGGAGATTTTTTTGTCTCCTGCCAGCGCACGGCCTCAGTGTGAAAGCCCTCAGGGCTTTCACATTGAGAATGCTGGGGCAGGAGTATTTCAGGCGTTATTTATGCGCTATTTTTAGCGTAAAAACGCCTGAAATACGCCTCAGTGTGAAAGGGGCCTTATAGGTGTACTGCCTGTACCCCCCTGATGGCGGCCCTGTTTGTTGAGAAAAAAAATTATCAGTCAGCTGTGCACCTGCAGAGCTCTAATGAGGAAAACTGCAGGGTCTGCATCCCTTTAGCCGTGATTTCCTATTGAAAGTATCTCACCAAAAATGTCATTTTTGTTGCAGGGGATGCCTGAAATCTGACTTGTATCTTAGTGCAGACTTCTGGGAAAATTGGTGAGCCAATCACACAAGCAGGAAATTATGTTTCTGGGAGTGTTCAGTACACATTCTGTGTACAGAACACCTCCAGGTAGCCATATTGCATTGCATTTTCAGAAAATGACAGCGGCTGCAGATTGAAAAGGATTTTTTTTTTTAAATAACATTTAATTACAATATGATTTGTGTCACAATTGTATACGCTATATTCTTTTTTATTTATTTGCTATGAAAATTACAACTTTCAAATCGATCGTACGATAATCTGATTGTTGCCAATCAGGACAATTATCTGAAGGGACAAACACAAAAAACGTTTCTCATACGATACCAGAAGAGCAAGACCACGCATGCTCAGAAACGAAAGAATACATTACAATACAATACATTACTTCACTTCCAAAGTTGTATTCTGTCATACGAGAATTTTCATAAGTTTAGTAAATCTCTTCATTTTTGATATGAGACTAGCATGCAAAAAATAAATAAAAAAAAAGATGATCATTCGTCTGATATTCTCATCCTGTATACAAGGCTTTATGGTTCACTCACACTAGCACTTTTATCCAGTCCCGTATGCAGTTCAGCTCCTTGGGTTGGTTTAATTCTGTAGTGTGAGTGCTCTGAACCACACCCGGGACGAGTTAAGTGTACCGCACCCTGGATCACTTGGAACGCGTGGTCCCTGGCGCAGTTCAGTACAGCTTGCTGCAGTGTGAGTGCAAACCGTGTCGGAGCACAGAGTACACCCTTAAATACTGAGTAGTGTGTTTACATCTAGATGTTCTTTGCACAAAACAAAATGATACAAAATGTTTTCTATGTAGCCAAATAAAGTAATATTCTGTATACTTTGTAATGAGGATTAATTATTGGTGTTTTGCTCATCCCTATCTTCATTTTAAGGTTTATTTGTTTATGTTTAATGTAGAAGTTTTTTAAATGAGCCAACACCAGAATTAGAATCCCTTCCCTGTTTTTGATCCTAATGTCAGCTCTAACATAATGATGACATTCATACTGGAGGCTTCATTAACAAAAATGAAAGCCTTCTTCCTGCAGATGAATACTGCCACCTTTAGGCAGACCACCTACTAAATAATATAACTGTTAGATATTGTTGCATTATTAACCACTTAAAGTGGATGTAAACCCACTCTCATCCTATCTAATCTACTGCCATAGTGCTGATCTATAAGGATATAGATGCCTCCTGCATGTATCCTTATCTGTCAAATGTCTCTCCTCTGTCTGTTATAAGACCTGAAAAACTTCAGATTCTGTGGGTGGGTCTGTTGTCTGGAGCTCGGTGGGTGGAGTCGTGATGTCAGTAGACTCCCCGCCCACCTCTACACGCCCCTTGTCAACATGCATTTTCTCCTGTGTATTCCTTCTGCTATGATCACTAACATCCAGTCAAAATCCAGAAAAGTAACCACATGACTTCAGAAAAAGAGTGGGGGTGGGAATTAAAAAATAATGCCTGTCTCAGGCTTAGTGCATGAGATATGTAAATAACCTGTCATTCACAGCAAGGGGGCGGAACGGACAAATGTTCTCCTGTTTGTCCGTTTATCTTACTGAAAAAAGAAAAGAGGATTGCTCAGAGCTGGATTAACTCTTTGTGGCAAGACCTGGCACAGATGAAAGTAAATCTTATACACTACATTGTGACAGCAAAAAAAAAAAAAATGTAAAAAAAAATTCGGGTTTACATACACTTTAAGGACCGAGCCTCTTTCTGAGATTTGGTGTTTACAAGTTAAAAACATTTTTTTTTTTTGCTAGAAAATTACTTAGCACCCCCAAACAGTATATATATATTTTTTCTAACACCCTATAAAATAAAACGGCGGTCGTTGCAATACTTTTTGTCACACCGTATTTGCACAGCGGTCTTACAAGCGCACTTTTTTGAAAAATTCACTTTTTTGAATAAAATAATAAGACAACAGTAAAGTTAGCCCAATTATTTTATATTGTGAAAGATAATGGTACCCTGAGTAAATTGATACCCAACATGTCATGCTTTAAAGTTGCGCCCACTCGTGGAATGGCGAAAAACTTTTACCCTTAAAAATCTCCATAGGCGACATTTAAAAAATTCTACAGGTTGCATGTTTTGCGTAACAGAGGAGGTCTAGGGCTAGAATTATTGCTCTCGCTCTAACGATCGTGGCGATAACTCACATGTATGGTTTGAACACCGTTTTCATATGCGGGCGCTGCTCACGTATGCGTTTGCTTCTGCGCGCGAGCTTGTCGGGACCCGGCGCTTTTAAAAAAAAAATAATTCTTATTTATTTTACTTTATTTTATTTATCGTGACACTGTTTTAAAAAAAATAACAATTTGGGTCACTTTTATTCCTATTACAAGGAATGTAACCATCCCTTGTAATAGAAAAAAGCATGACAGAACCTCCTAAATATGAGATCTGGGGTCCAAAAGACCTCAGATCTCATATTTACACAAAAATGCAGTAATAAAAAAAAATTATGTCTTTCTAAAAAATAAAAATGTCTCTTTAAGACCTATGGGCGGAAGTGACGTTTTGACATCGCTTCTGCCCTGCAATGATATGGAGATGGGTGAGGGCCATCTTCCCCTCACTTGTCTCCATACACAGCAACAGAGAGTACCCGATCGCCTCCCCAGAGGGCACCGGAGAGTGGCGGGGGGCCCTCTCCCACCGCCGAGAAAAGTGATCTTGCGGCGTATCCGCCGCAGAGACCACTTTTATCTTGTAGCGGACTGCCTGCTAAAGAAGAGGATACTGGGGTTATGGTAGCTAGCTGCTACCATAACAAAGGTATTCCTCTTCAAACAGCCGACGTATAACGACGGCGGGCTGTAAGTGGTTAGAAAGATAAATAAATACTAAAATAGAAAAAAAATGTTTTTTCCATTTTGTGCATTTTTCTTTAGGGTTTTATTTAAAATAAAACAATGTACCAAAAAGTTTTATGTGTTCTTAAAAATATATATAAATTATTTCAAGAGGAATTAAATGCTGCCTTTTTTTTCTTACTAGCATATTATGTGAAACTTACCTGCAAATAAAGCCCTCGTTGTCACCGCTGGAGGTCGCATCCATCTTCGCCTATCTTCCTTCCGGGTCTGCGGACTCTGTCTGTGTGACTGGCCGGAGCCACGTGACGTCACTTCCGCGCATGCGTGCGGGAGCCACCAGTCACAGCACAGGGCTCTGAAGAAACTACACGGGTGGCCGTTCCTTCAGAGGGCATGTGCCGATGACATCATCGGTGGCGTATACAGTAAAAATCTTCTAAGCGGCGCAGGTTTTGGAGATATTTACGGTACCTATACGTAAGCCTTATTATAGGCTTACCTATAGGTACAAACAGACAAGGGAAGTTTACTTCCTCTTTAGGCATGTAAATTAGTCATAGAGCTAATGTCCAGTTAACCAATGCCAACTGACAGGGCTACATTTGGCCTTGGCATCTAGTCATTAATGACCCCTGGTCAAAAAAAAAGGTTAAAGTGGGTTTTCTGCAGTTTTGTTTTTGAACTTGAGGTATACTAAATATGTGCAGAGTAGGATATGAAAACAGCATCAGAGAGGCAAAGGGTATGCATACAAATCAGATACAAATAGATTAAAAAGCTGTGGAAACAGGAGCTCCTCAAAGCAATATCTCTGTGGCTCCATCAGGGCACTGGATGGCAGCACAGAACAGTCTCTATAAGGTGCTATTGTAGCAGAGACTATAGAAAAATCACTACTTCAGTTATAGTACAGAATACAGTTACTTGTGCTTATCCTCACAGACAGTGTTGCTCACAGTGAGGTTCAGGCTAGGTCTGGCAACACAGGGGAACAGCTGAACTCTGGAGGTATCTCAGGGATGGTAACACAGGTGAGTGCCTGCCAGAACCTTAGGGCTGGTAACACAGGTGAGTGGCTGGAGACACAGGGCCATCCAACTTGAAGCACATTACTTTGGTAGCAATTGCAGCACTGCTTCCCACAGTGGCTGGGTCTTCTGCAGAAGCTGTATACTATTGTGCTCCTAGCTTGCTGTCTGCACATCTGGACTAACAGTGGAGCACTGTACACCTGGCTGCAGATCACATGTCCAGCCATCTCTACCTTATCAGGTGAGGCCTGAGAAGCAGAGGGCGGGAAACAGGGAAATATATTCCCCTGGGTGTGTCAAGGATTTTGTGGTGCATTCTTCATATATTCACTTGGGGTAACTGGGTCCAGCCTGAGTTTTCTGTTTTCCTAATAGGTAAACAATCTGATAGAGGTTTAAACCTTTTCCACTCTTTCCAAAACTAAAAAAAAATGTATGTAGAATATTAATAACTACGGCTGATCCTGAATTTTAGATGATGTTAAATTAGGACCTAATTTCACAGATTGGGGAGAACAAATATGAAATTCAGTTTTATTTTGGCATTTTGGATAAAGGGGCCAAAGGCCGTTTCAATGTCTGCCTCTGCCTTAAGCTGGCTATAAATTAATCGAAATTTAACTGGTTCAGCAGGGCCCAGACAAATTTTTATCCATCTATGGCTCTTCCAGTTTGAGAAATCACTGTAATGAGTTGTTGTACAATTTTTTTACTAGTGTATACCTACTATTAGCCTGACTGCCAGTCCCAGGAGGTCCCAACTTTCTAGCTTAGTACCCCTATAATAAAGGATGTGGCTTTTATATGGCGTTATCTTGTCAGGCTAGACTGCCAGGAGCTTCCCAGATTATTCTGCACAAGTTTTCATCATTAGCTGCTCTGTAAAGCCTCGTACACACGGTCAGACTTCCAACAAACTTTTCTGTGGATTTTTGTCCGAAGGGAGTTGGCCGGACACCCCTAGCATACACACGGCAGGACTTTTCTGCAAACTTTCCCAAAACTTTTCCAACATCACGTGGTTTTTCTGCTCTTTTCTGCTCTTTACCGCCACCCTTTGTTCAACGTCTGCTATTGTTGGTTGATTTTAACATTGGTTCTAGGCATGCTTATTTGTCCATCGGACAAAAGTCCGATGGATTTCTGTACACACGGTCGGACTTTGCTCCATCGGACTTTTGTTGGCAAAAAGTTTGTCCGTTTGCAGACTGAACATTTGTCCGATGAAAAACAAAAAAGTTTGGCCGATGAAGCGTACACACGGTCTGATTTTTTGTCAAACTTGCTCATTTTGAAGTTTGTTGGCAAAAAGTCCGACCGTGTGTACGAGGCTTACTACACATTTTTTAGAGTGTGGTTCAAATTTCTGTTCTTAATAAAACCTCTAGTTCAGAAACTGCTCATTTTGGACCCTTGCAAATTTTAAAAAAAGTGATCTAAACTTACAGTAATGTGCTTGTCTCTCTGACAGTATGACCATTTGTAGCTAGATTGGCCAATGGTTGTCATGTATGGTGGGGCAGCAGTCACCCCTTGCCAAGTTTGCTAAGTGCTGAGTTATTTTGTTTTTTTCTAGGCCCTATTACTTCTGAACCCCCCCCCCCCCTCCAATAAGACAGGGGTGTCTCAACTAAGACTGTGGGTGTCTGGTAATCTCAGGAAACAGAAGCAGGCAGGAAACATTAGATGATGGTCACCTAACATCTATGGCATGTTTTGGGCTCCATCTTCTATATATTCAGTGTCTGATGGGCTGACATGACACACTGCTGTGAGACTAATCTGCAGCTATTTCAGTGGCCCTATCAAGTGTTCAGAAAGTTTTTTTTCCCACTGAAGGTAAAGATGGGAAGGGGGTTGTAGCTCCGGGGGACAACTCTAATCCACCGAGAAGGAATGAAAGACCTGCCACAATTATCTGTCAGAGACCGATCTACCCTGCGGGGTCTAATATGACACAAGGAACAGGAGTCAGTAACACTACAGCCCCTTCCCCCCACCAGAACGAAATCTTATCAAGACAAGAAGAAATTTAATCCTAGAATAGCAATTGTGCTATTCTGTGAGCGGAACATACTTTATATACTCAATATAACCAATATATTGAAGATAGATAAATAGATAGATAGATTTCAGATTGTAAGCTCTTGTGGTCAGGGCCTTGTGCTTCATCTTCTGTTATAATAATTACATTATTCTGTGATGTCCCCAAACACATGCTGAGCAATATATAGTATTATAGTAGGTGGGGTTGAGAAAAGACACCAGTCCATCAAGTCCAACCTATGTGTGTGATTATCCCCTTAACGACCACTCACGGCATATATACGTCGGCAGAATGGCTCATACAGGCACAATCACGTACCTGCACGTGGCCCTTTAACTGCCTGCCGTGTGGTCGCGCACTCTCGACCCTGCAGTCATCCCCGTGAGTCGGACCGCGGGTCCCGCGGACTCGATCGCCGCGGGGATCCCCGCGATCGTCTCACGGAGGGATGGAGCAGGGAGATGTTAGTGTAAACACAACATCTCCCCGCTCACCTACTGACACTGTCACCGATCTCCGCTCTGTGTAATCAGAGCGGAGATTGGTGACGTGTCACTCGTAGCCACGCCCCCTAACAGTGAGAATCACTCCCTTAGGCACACTTAACCCCTTCAACGCCCCTAGTGGTTAACCCATTTACTGCCAGTGTCATTTTTTACAGTAACCAGTGCATTTTTATTGCACTGATCGCTGTAAAAATGACAATGGTCCCAAAAATGTGTCAAAAGTGTCCGATGTGTCCGCCATAATGTCGCAGTCACGAAAAAAATCGCTGATCGCCGCCATTACTAGTAAAAAAAAAAAAAAATTTATAAAAATGCCATAAAACTACCCCCTATTTTGTAAACGCTATAACTTTTGCGCAATCCAATCAATAAACGCGATTTTGATTTTTTTTTACCAAAAATATGTAGAAAAATTCGTATCGGCCTAAACTGAGGAAAAAAAAAGTTTTTTTATATATTTTTTGGGGATATTTATTATAGCAAAAAGTAAAAAATATTGAATTTTTTTCAAAATTGTCGCTCTATTTTTGTTTATAGCGCAAAAAATAAAAACCGCAGAGGTGATCAAATACCACCGAAAGAAAGTTCTATTTGTGGGGAAAAAAAGGACGTCAATTTTGTTTGGGAGCCATGTCGCACGACCGCGCAATTGTCAGTTAAAGCGACGCAGTGCCAAATCGCAAAAAGGGGCCTGGTCTTTATGCTGCGTATTGGTCCGGGGCTTAAGTGGTTATATGTCAGTACTCAGGGCCGGATTTCCCACAAGGCCACCGAGGCCAGGCCTCGGGGCGGCACTGGGTGTAGGGGCGGCGCCGCCCGTCCTCCCACGGCCGCCTCCCACACTAATGTAGCTTCCGGCACCGCGGCCGGCCTGCTGGAGCGCGGCGCCGGCACAGCAAATGCTAATATTGCTACTTGGCCTGGGGAGGGGAGTGACAGGCGCCCCCATGATGGCCGATGACTGGCCAGAGTGTAGGAAGCAGAGACTAATGCTCCGCCTACCCTCCTCTGCGTGCCATCATCTTCTCCCTGAGCGGGGAATGTGTGACGTGAGGTGAAGAGGAGAAGAGAGGACAGGAGAAGGAATGTATGGCGGCCCGATGGGGAACCCCCAGCAGCAGCACCAAGGATAGCAGCCAGGTACTACTTATTGATCCTCGTTATATTCATATGTGCCAATCAGAAGCAAGCAGCAAAATATAATGCTCAGTGGATTAAATAAATATTCATAGCCATATCATAAATAAACTGTAATAAAGTGATTTGTGAACAGCTGTTGTACAAATCACTTTATTACACTTTATTAATGATATCTATGGCTATGCATATTTATAATTTATTTAATCCATATTGAGCACTATATTTGATGCCTGGCACACACGCACAATCGCACATGATGATGACTTCAAACTTTTAAGTCATCATCATGTGCGATTGTGCGTGTGTGCCAGGCATCAAATATAGTGCTGAATATGGATTAAATAAATTATAAATATGCATAGCCATAGATATCATTAATAAAGTGATTTGTGCAACAAGCTCATTAAACAGTCCACATTCAGTGAAAGTTCATGTACTGCAAATTTTTGCAGTGCATTAACTTTCACTGAATGTGGACTGTTTAATGAGCAGGGGCTATTGATGGGTACATTAGCTGCGTTTGATGGACACAGTGGCTGCGCTTCATGGGCCCAGTGGCTGGGTTTGATTGGCACAGTGGCTGGGTTTGATTGGCACAGTGGCTGCGCTTGATGGGCACAGTGGCTGCGTTTCATTGGCACAGTGGCTGCGTTGGATGGGCACAGTGGCAGCAATTGATTGGCACAGTGGCTGCATTTGATTGGCACAGTGACTGCCTTTGATGGGCACAGTGGTGGCAATTGATGGCACAGTGGCTGCGTTTGATATTCACAGTGGCTGCGTTTGATTGGCACAGTGGCTGCGTTTGATTGGCACAGTGGTGGCAATTGATGGCACAGTGGCTGCGTTTGATATTCACAGTGACTGCGTTTGATTGGCACAGTGGCTGCGTTTGATATGCACAGTGGCTGCGTTTGATATGCACAGTGGCTGCGTTTGATGGGCACATTGGCTGCGTTTGATGGGCACATTGGCTGCGTTTGATGGACAGAGTGGCTTCATTTGATGGGCACAGTGGTGGCAAATGATGGCACAGTGGCTGCGTTTGATATGCACAGTGGCTGCGTTTGATGGGCACAGTGGCTGTGTTTGATAGGCACAGTGGCTGCATTTGATAGGGGCGGATATGACTAGAAGAGCCCCTTGCTGTATTGAGAAAAGCATCCGCCCCTTGCTGTATTGAGATCCAAGCATTTGAGAAAAGCATCCGGCAATCATAAGGCACTGGCCATCATGCTATTTCTAACCATATCCGCCCATATCCACCCCTTTGAGAAAAGCATCTGCCCCTTGCTGGGGGGGGGGGGGAAGGGGGACATTGAAGGACCCGGCCTTGGGGCGGCAAAGGGAGTAAATCCGGGCCTGTCAGTACTACCTTGTATATCCCTATATGTTGCGGTCGTTCAGATGCTTATCTAATAGTTTTTTGAAACTATCGATGCCCCTCACTGAGACCACCACCTGTGGAAGGGAATTCCACATCCTTGCCGCTCTTACAGTAAAGAACCCTCTACGTAGTTTAACCGCTTGCCGACCGCTGCACGACGATATACATCGGCAGAATGGCACAGCTGCGCAAAGGGACGTACCTGTACGTCCCCTTTAAAATCGCGGCATCGTGCTCCGTGAGTGTGACCCGCAGACTCGATGTCCGCCGGGTGTCCGCGATTGTGTCACAGAGCTGCAGAACAGGGGGATGCCTGTGTAAACAAGGCATTTCCCCGTTCTGCTTAGTGACAGGACAGTGATCTATTGCTCCCTGTCATCAGGAGCAGTGATCAGTGTCGTGTCACTTGTAGCCCAGCCCCCCCACAGTTAGAATCACTCCCTAGGACACACTTAACCTCTTCATCACCCCCTAGTGTTTAACCCCTTCCTTGCCAGTGTCATTTACACAGTAATCAGTGCATATTTATAGCACTGATCGCTGTATAAATGACAATGGTCCCAAAATAGCGTCAAAAGTGTCCGATGTGTCCGCTATAATGTCGCAGTCACAGTAAAAATCGCAGATCGCCGCCATTACTAATAAAAAATAAAATAAAAAAAGCCATAAATCTATCCCCTATTTTGTAGACGCTATAACTTTTGTGCAAACCAAACAATATACGCTTATTGCGGTTTTTTTCACCAAATATATGTAGGAAGAATACGCATCGGGCCTAAACTGAGGAAAAAATTTGCTTTTTTATATATATATTTTGGGGATATTTATTATAGCAAAAAGTAAAAAATATTGCTTTTTTTTCAAAATTGTCGCTCTTTTTTTGTTTATAGCGCAAAAAACTAAAACTGCAGAGGTGATCAAATACCACCAAAAGAAAGCTCTATTTGTGGGAAAAAAAGGACGTCAATTTTGTTTGGGTTCAACGTCGCACAACCGCGCAATTGTCAGTTAAAGCGACGCAGTGCCGAATCGCAAAAAATGGCCCGGTCATTGGGCAGCCAAATCTTCCGGGGCTGAAGTGGTTAAGGTTAAACCTCTTTTCTTCTAATTTTAATGAGTGGCCACGTGGCTTGTTAAACTCCCTTCAAAAAAGTTTTATCCCTATTGTGGGGTCACCAGTACGGTATTTGTAAATTGAAATCATATCCCCTCTCAAGCGTCTCTTCTCCGGAGAGAATAAGTTCAGTGCTCGCAACCTTTCTTCATAACTAATATCCTCCAGACTCTTTATTAGCTTTGTTGCCCTTCTTTGTACTCGCTCCATTTCCAGTACATCCTTCTTGAGTATATCTCAGCTTTATAATACAAAATAAACGAATTACAGAGGGAGAATATAAAAAAGATAGAGATAGATGGTAAAAGATTTATGAACAGGTGAAAATGGGAGTTAACAATTGTAATCCTAAATTTTAAACAATACTTTTGATATTAACCACTTAACAACCACCTGCTGACAAATAACGTCGACAAGGTGGTTGCTTAACTCTGGGAGGACGTTATATAACGTCCTCCCAGAATCGCGCTCCCGCGCGCCCCCTGGGGCGCGCACACGGGAAACTCCGTGACCGCCGGGTCCAGAGGACCCGGCGGATCACGAATCGCGGTAAATCGCCGCTGATAGCGGCCGTTTACCACGTGATCGCTCCGTCAAATGACGGAGCAATCACTTGTAAACAGACCGGCGTCATTTGATGACGCCGGTTCCTCCCTCCCCTCTCTGTACCGATCGGTACAGTGTGAGAGGGGAGGGGGAGGGAGCAGATGGCAGCAGCAGCACTGTGGGCTGGATCTGTGACAATTGCAGTCACAGATCCAGCCATCCATCCATCCCTGCTCAGCCATCCCTGTGCTATACCCTGCCAATACTCTGCAATACACCCTGCCAATACTCTGCAAAATACCCTGCCAATACCCTGGTGCAATACTCTGCAATACCCTGGTGCAATACTCTGCAATACCCTGGTGCAATACTCTGCAATACCCTGGTGCAATACTCTGCAATACCCTGCGAAATACTCTGCAATACCCTGCGAAATACTCTGCAATACCCTGTGAAATACTCTGCAATACCCTGCGAAATACTCTGCAATACCCTGGTGCAATACTCTGCAATACCCTGGTGCAATACTCTGCAATACCCTGGTGCAATACTCTGCAATACCCTGGTGCAATACTCTGCAATACCCTGCACAATACTCTGCAATACCCTGCACAATACTCTGCAATACCCTGCACAATACTCTGCAATACCCTGCACAATACTCTGCAATACCCTGCAAAATACTCTGCAATACCCTGCAAAATACTCTGCAATACCCTGCAAAATAGTCTGCAATACCCTGCAAAATACTCTGCAATACCCTGCGCAATACCCTGCACAATACTCTGCAATACCCTGCACAATACTCTGCAATACCCTGCACAATACTCTGCAATACCCGCCACAATACTCTGCAATACCCTCCACAATACTCTGCAATACCCTCCACAATACTCTGCAATACCCTGTGCAATACCCTGTGCAATACCCTCCACAATACCCTGTGCAATACCCGTGCAATACCCTGCCATACACCGCAATACCCTGCCATACACCGCAATACCCTGCCATACACCGCAATACCCTGCCATAGTCCGCAATACTCCGCAATGCCCTGCAATACTCCGCAATGCCCGGCAATACTCCGCAATGCCCGGCAATACTCCGCAATGCCCGGCAATACTCCGCAATGCCCGGCAATACTCTGCAATAACCACTTCCCGCCCTCCGGCCGTCATATGACGTCCTTGACTTTGTGCGGGGATATCTGAATGATGGGAGCAGCTACAGGCATCATTCAGATATTAGCTTTTTCAGCCGGCGATTCCCTACACCATAAGAACAATCATAGCGGCTGTTCCGCCGCTTGATCATTCTTACGGGAGGCGAGAGGGGATGTCCCCCCCCCCCGCCGCCCTCCGGTGCTTCTACTGACTCACCGCTACGATCAAAGCCAGGATTGTTGTTTTTTTTTTTGTATTTTTTTCAGGCTTCCCAGCCTAGAGGTGAGATGTGGGGTCTTATTGACACCCCCCCCCCCATATCTCACTGTAAAGAGGACCTGTCATGCCATATTCCTATTACAAGGGATGTTTACGTTCCTTGTAATAGGTATAAAAGTGATCAAAAAAATGTTTAGGGCGGAAAAACATGTCAAACTAAAATAAATAAAGTAAAATGAAGAATAAAATTTATTTTTCTTTTTTAAAGCGCCCCTGTCCCCGTGAGCTCGCATACAGAAGCGAACGCATACGTAAGTCCCGCCCACGTATGAAAACGGTTTTCAAACCACACATGTGAGGTATCTCTGCGAACGTTAGAGCGAGAGCAATCATTTTGGCCCTAGACCTCCTCTGTAACTCAAAACATGTAACCAGTAAAAATATTTAAAGCGTCGCCTATGGGGATTTTTTAAGTAGCGAAGTTTGGCGCCATTCCACGAGTGTGTGCAATTTTTAAGGGCGACATGTTAGGTATCTATTTACTCGGCGTAACTTCATCTTTCACATTATGCAAAAACATTGGGCTAACTTTACTGTTTTTTTTTTTTTTTAAGCACAAAACATTTTTTTTCCGTAAAAAACGCGTTATAAAAAGTTGCAACAACCACCATTATATTCTCTAAGGTCTTTGCTAAAAAAACATATATAATGTTTTGGGGTTCTATGTAATTTTCTAGCAAACAAATGATGATTTTTACATGTAGGAGAGAAATGTCAGAATTGGCCTGGGTGCTCCAGAACGCCTGAAGGTGCTCCCTGCATGTTGGGCCTCTGTATGTGGCCACGCTGTGTAAAAGTCTCACACATGTGGTATCGCCATACTCGGGAGTAATAGCAGAATGTGTTTTGGGGTGTAATTTGTGGAATGCATATGCTGTGTGTGAGAAATAACCTGCTAATATGACAATTTTGTGAAAAAAAAAAAAGAGAAAAAAAAAATCTTGATTTTGCAAAGAATTGTGGGAAAAAATGACAACTTCAAAAAACTCACAATGCCTCTTTCTGAATACCTTGGAATGTCTTCTTTCCAAAAAGGGGTCATTTGGGGGGTATTTGTACTTTTCTGGCATGCTAGGGTCTCAAGAATTGAGATAGGCCGTCAGTACTTCAGGTGTGATCAATTTTCAGATATTGGCACCATAGCTTGTGGACTCTATAACTTTCACAAAGACCAAATAATATACACCAATTTGTACTTATTTTTACCAAAGATATGTAGCAGTATAAATTTTGGCCAAAATTTATGAAGAAAAAATAGTAATTTGCTAAATTTTATAACAGAAACGAAAAAAAAATCATTTTTTTACAAAATTTTCAGTCTTTTTTCTCTTATAGCGCAAAAAATAAAAAACCCAACAGTGATTAAATACCACCAAAAGAAAGCTCTATTTGTGTGAAAAAAAGGACAAAAATTTCATATGGGTACAGTGTTGTATGACTGAGTAATTGTCATTCAAAATGTGAGAGCACCGAAAGCTGAAAATTGGTCTGGTTATTAAGGGGGTTTAAGTGCCCAGTGGTCAAGTGGTTAATAATGATAAATTCCTGAAATTACAATTCCAGATGTTTTTGGCACATTGATGTTGAGTGTAGTATACACAGCAAAGTGTTTATAAAGAAGTGCTGTTTTTATTGGACATACCGTATTTATGGGCGTATAACACCACTTTTTTCCCCTTAAAATCAGGGGAAAATCGTGGGTGCGTGTTATACGCCGATCCCCCGCTGATTGTGAGGAAATTTGCGAGCGGAGCCGAGATACACAAAGCCGAAGTACACTCGGCTTTACTTGGCTCCTCTCGCAGTCACGCCCACCTCCACTGATTGCGAGAGGAGCGAGCGCCGCTGACATACAAAAAGCTGAGTGTACTTCAGCTAGTCTCGGCTCCTCTCGCAGTCCCGCCCCTGACTGTGAGCAGAGCCGAGTCTAGCCGAAGTACACTCGGCTTTCTGTATGTCAGCGGCGCTCGCTCCTCTCGCAATCAGTGGAGATGGGCGGGACTGTAAGCAGAGCCGAGTCTAGCCAAAGTACACTCGGCTTTCTGTATGTCAGAGGCACTCACTCCTCTCCTCTCGCAATCAGTGGAGATGGGCGGGACTGGAAGCAGAGCCGAGTCTAGCCGAAGTACACTCTGTTTTCTGCATCTCGGCTCCACTCGCTCCTCTCCGCTCACAGTCAGCGGAAATCGGCGCCAATTTTAAATCAGGGCAGAGACTGGCAAGGCTGCAAAGGCACTGGGCAATGCTGAAAACGCACTGGGCAAGGCTGCAAAGGCACTGGGCAATGCTGAAAACGCACTGGGCAAGGCTGCAAAGGCACTTGGCAATGCTGAAAACGCACTGGGCAAGGCTGCAAAGGCACTTGGCAATGCTGAAAACGCACTGGGCAAGGCTGCAAAGGCACTGGGCAATGCTGAAAACGCACTGGGCAAGGCTGCAAAGGCACTGGGCAAGGCTGCAGATGGACACTGGGCAAGGCTGCAATGATGGACAAGGCTGCAGATGGACACTGGGCAAGGCTGCAATGATGGACAAGGCTGAAGATGGACACTGGGCAAGGCTTTAATGATGGACAAGGCTGCAGATGGACACTGGGCAAGGCTGCAATGATGGACAAGGCTGCAGATGGACACTGGGCAAGGCTGCAATGATGGACAAGGCTGAAGATGGACACTGGGCAAGGCTGCAATGATGGACAAGGCTGCAGATGGACACTGGGCAAGGCTTTAATGATGGACAAGGCTGCAGATGGACACTGGGCAAGGCTGCAATGATGGACAAGGCTGAAGATGGACACTGGGCAAGGCTGCAATGATGGACAAGGCTGCAGATGGACACTGGGCAAGGCTTTAATGATGGACAAGGCTGAAGATGGACACTGGGCAAGGCTGCAATGATGGACAAGGCTGAAGATGGACACTGATAAGGCATTTAAATGTAAGTTTTTTTCCTTAAACTTCCCTCCTAAAAGTTTTTTTCCTTAAAATTCCCTCCTAAACTTGGGGTGCGTGTTATACGCTGATAAATACGGTAATCACATTTCCCTGAAAAATGTTGCAGCTTTGTTTCAAGTGGGACTCTGGACAATAGAGTCCTCCCTACAGTATTTACAGTATTATTACCTGTTGATCCTGCCAGTGGATATCTTATTTGTACACTTTGTTTAACAAACCAAACTATCCAGAAAAAGAGACTGTTAAGCTGACCATAGATGATTCCGCTTTTTTTGACCAGCCAGCCCGTTGATAAAAAATAAACGGATTCCCCCCTTCACACATTCGAGTTGGATGAAGGAATCCTCCCCACTGTGTCCCCGCTGTGCTATTGTATTGTGACAGCCGGGACTCCTCCACTGCCAGAATACAGTGATCAGTGCAGCAGCCGATTGCTGTATGTGCTGATGGAACACAAACTTTACAACAGCTTGAGATGAGTTTGAGACGAGTTGATCACTAGGTTGACTCCTCTTGAACAGGAATGGCCCTAGATGTAATGAAATGTGGCAAGTCTCTGCTCAACTGCCTATGTTTTGATTTATCTATGGCTAGCTTTACAGAGGTTGGGACAATCCATCTAACACTGCTGGGAGGCTTACAACATTGAACTTTTACCGCAATATGTACAGTATATATACATTACAGCTTTAAAGTGGTTTACCGGGGTTAAGCTATCAGCCATAACCCCAGTATTTTTCTTTTTAGCTGGCGATTCTCTTCCTCATAAAAGTGATCGGAGTTGCTGATTAGCCGCTGGATTGCTTTTAGCCAATGTTTCTCACGCTGACTGTTCTTACCAGCGAGCCTGGGAAGCGATCCGACAGTTTGCATGGCTGGTCACAGAGGTGAGGAGAGACAAGATCATCTCTGATCACCTCTATGATCTGGAAGGACCGGAGTGACGTCATGAAGTTGCTTCCAGTGTAGGTTGGAAGTAAACAATTTTATTTATTTTTTCAAGCAAAAGATCAATGTTTTTGTTTTTAAGATATTTTGCTTTCAAAGGTAGAGGAGAGATCTGGGGTCTATAAGACCCCAGATCTCTCCATAAAGAGGACCTGCCATCCCTTATTTCTATTACAAGGGATGTTTACATTCCTTGTAATAGAAATGAAAGTGATAAAAAAAAATAATTAAAGGGATAATATAAATAAATAAGAAAAAAAATGAAAGCGCCCACATTCTCCGTTCCTGCACGCAGAAGCGAACACATACGCAAGTCACGCATGCATATGGTGATTGTACCACACATGTGAGGTATCACCTCGATCGTTAGAGCGAGAGCAATAATTCTAGCACTAAACCTCCTCTGTAACTCTAAACCTTTAAAAAAAATTAAAGCGTCACCTATGATGATTTTTAAGTATCGTAGCCGCCATTCTACGAGCGTGCACAATTTTAAAGCGTGACGTGTTTGGTACTCAGCGTAACATCATCTTTTCGATTTTGATAAAAAATTGGATTATATATTGTGTTTTTTTTGTATTAGATTTATTAAAGTGTATTTTTTCCCCCAAAAAAAAACTGTGTTTAAAAAAACCACTGCACAAATACTGTGTGGCATAAAAAATTGTAACGATCACTATTTTATTCTCTAGGGTCTCTGTTAAAAAAAAAAAAATATATATATATATATATATATATATATATATATATATATATATATATGTTTGGGGGTTATTTTCTAGCAAAAAGTACAGATTTTTACTTGTAAACAAAAAGTGGCAGAAAAGGCTTGGTCCTTAAGTGGTTAAAGTGTTAGGTGGAGTTGGGCTTTAATTTGTTACTTATTTAAAGTCCATATAAAATGACTTGTCCATCTAAGACTACAAACAGTGTGACAATGCTGCTGTGCACTTTCACTAAAGAACAGACAGGGTTGTCACCCTGGTAAAGCCACACAATATACTAATTCTTAGAACGCAGCACTTCAATATCCACGATACTCCCCGGTGGATACTACCCAACATATTGACCCTGGCAAAGGGTGTGGAAAACAAGAGAGATGACTCCGAAAATCAAAACATGTTGTGTCAAGGCTACTGACAGCCTGCATCATGTGTGTCATTTTATTTTTCTCCCTAAAAACTTGTTTACACCTAGTGGCAGAATGCCCTTGTGTTTTTTGCAATGACCTTAACCCCTTCCCACCACATCTCCGGGGCCCTTTCAGTGGGCAATAATGAATGGAATGGCCTACTGATTATGTGACCACTGTGATTGGCCCTCAATCGTCTGTCCTGCTGGCTCCCGATCAGAAGCTGTGACTGTGAGCTGTCAGAGACAGCTCCGTCAGTGTGCTGGGAGCATGCAGTGAACACATTCCCACACACAATCTCAGACTGCTGTGAATGCATATGTGCGGCAACAGAGAGTTAAAGTGGTTGTAAACCTGTACATATACCCAGTGAGGTGACTAGCATTAGGTAATACACAGAGATTAATCAAATCCTCATACATACAGTAAGTTGTAGCTGTGTATCTGCAGCCGTTTCTTCTGAAAAATCAACCTAAAAACTCGAAGAGGAAAGCATTTCTTCTTTGAACTAGGAGCAGCGGGTGGAGATATGAAGTCTTCACAGAGCTGACAGAACTGAGCCCTGACTGGAGAGAAGGGACACACCCCCCTTCACACTGTACATGGAGAACAAGTCACAGGCTGTGTGCCACAGCTTCCAGCTGATTGACAACCTCAGCTCTGTTCCTATGTGAAGGGGGATGTGTCTCTTCCCTCCAATCAGCTCTTCGAGCTCTCCTCAATGAGCTCTGCAGAGTGTGAGCTTCAGCTCTCCACCCCGTTTTCTGAAAGCGCCGACAAACTTTATAAATTCAGCACTTTGAACAGATGTAGAGAAGAATAGACTTTAGATAAATAGGTACAACTTATGTAGGGGGATTTGTTTGATCTCTGTGTATCTTGTGAGGCCAGTCACTTCACTGGGTATACTGTATGGGTTTACAACCACTTTAAAGTGTCAAGCTTACTACAGTAAATGGACCATTTGTGATTATATCCCCTTCAGTCGCCTCCTCTCAATGGAGAATAAATACATTTTTAGCTGAAGTTTCATAGCTGTGGTCCCCCATGCCCCATTTTGTTGATCTTCTCTGCACTTTTTCCAGTTCCACAACCTTCCTTTTCTGAACTGGTGCCCAGAACAGAACTGTATTATTTATATAATATAAGAGAACATAATTTATTAGAGAGCATCTCCTAACTGATGTGACTGCAATATTCTTTTATAAGATTGACTGATACGGTTTACTGCACTTTGCACTGCCTTTAATAACACTCTGTCTAAGAAGGATGGATATCAGCCATTTCAAAACAAGGAAAAGGCGTGAAGAATATCCCAACAAAGACTGAAGGCGTGGAGATGTTTAGATAATGGGAGCATCCAAACAGAAGGCCTGCGGGAAATAAAAACACATTTATCTTAAATATCTGATTCCTGGCAGATAGTTTTAAGGGCTGTTGTTGCGAGTTATGGAGGTTCCAGCATGCCCCAACCAAAACACCCATTACACGAGATAGGGCGGAAAGCTACAACCTTCAAAGGTCAAACACTCCAACTGCTAGGAACCCATAGGCCACATACATTTAAACTAATACATAACTAATACATAACTATAGATTAATTGTATATAATGTAGCACCCTGATGTTTAGGCAGGGTTGCTCCTAAATTTACCTGCCAGGTATAGTTGGCCAATTAATAGGGATCAATTTATTTCACCCCAAGTCTGGAATTGCTGCACTTCACGCTCCTGTCGCTGGGTAGCCGGGTACCTGGTGACATTAGATAAGACAAGGGCGATGCAAGGACAGATTAGAAGTATATAGGGTGTCTCAGCCAATGGGCAGGGGTCTTCTTGGGTCTCTTAGCCTGCTGGGAGAACCTATACATTTGGGTGGAGTCAGGTAATCAGGGTTCTGTGCCACCCGTACAGCTGTCTGGGTGGATGTGTGTTGTGTTTGCCGGGCTGCTAGGCCAGAGTTTTGGCCTATCCCGGGCAAATCTGGCTGCTAGGCTGTCTGAGGGTCTATCCAGAAGCAAGAGAGCAGCGTAGGGTTGGGATTGCGGCTTGTAGTCCAACCAGAAGTGACGGTCACTCCCGGGCACGATCGTGCCCTTTCTTCGGTGCGCATGCTCCCATGACGTCGGCGCAAGCGTATATGGTAAATGTCTCCTAAAGGTGTAGGTTTAGGAGATATTTCCAGTCCCTACAGGTAAGCCCTATAAAAAGGCTTACCTATAAGTAAAAGTGGTGTAACTAGGTTTGCAACCACTTTAAATGACTAAGTAAAGATGGTAAAAACTAACTTAATTATAATCTTAGATATACAGTATATTTTTTCTGAAATAAGGGTCCCTGAAAAATAAAACTGGTACTTGCAATTTATAGTAACAGGTTATCTTTAATTCTATTAGACCCTTAATGTCTCCCCTGCACTCCATTGAAGCTAATGGAGCACAGATAGTGCTCCATTAGCAGTTTCCCAGGTCACAGCAGCTGGAGTAGGATAGTTGTGAACCAGTAATGCCTTGTACACACGATCGGATTTTCTGATGAAAAAAGTCTGATGGACTTGTTTCATCGGAAATTCCGTTCGTGTGTGGGCCCCATCTGACTTTTTTGGAAATTCGATGGGAAATTGCGATAGTCTGTGTGGAATTCCATCGGAGAAAAATCCATGCATGCTCAGAATCAAGTCGACGCATGCTCGGAAGCATTCAACTTAATTTTTCTCAGCTCGTCGTAGTGTTTTATGTCACCGCGTTTTGGACGGTCGGAATTTAGTCTGAAAGTGTGTATGCAAGACTGATGGAAGTCAGCTTCATCGGAATTCCAACTGAAAATTCCATCGGAAATCCGATCGTTTGTACAGGGCATAAGTGATGCAGTGGTGGCCCACCCATTAGGGGCGCACAGGCGCCGCCCCCCTATCCATGCATCCGGCCCCCTGATCTACATACAGGGCGCCGGACCATGGATTCCAATGGGGGTATGTGTGTTTTTTTGAAGCAGGTGATTAGAGCCAGAGCCTCTAATAAACTTAAAAAAGGGTGGCCTCGCTATTATCACACTGATTCTCCTCTCGGACAATCAGGAAGCGGGCTGGAGCGAGGCAGGGGGGTGTCAGGTATGTCTGTCACCACTGCCGACCAATGGAGCACCAGCTGCCACTGAAGTGACATAATATGCTGCTTCTGGGTTTATTCAAAAGGGAAACACCCACCATGCAGACCCACAGGTGGGACAATGGAGCCCAAGAAACATGGCAGGAGAATTTGTGCAGGCATATGTTCCAGTGCCTGTGGAAGTGATTGAGTGTGTACAAATGCTGCTGATGCTACTGATGTAAGCCTTAAAGCAGAGCTCCACCCTAAAGTGGAAATTCCACTCATCGGAACCCTCCCCCCCTCTGGTGTCATATTTGGCACCCACTAACAGGAGTCCTCTCTGCGGGTATTCTGCGAGTAGTACGTCCCTTCCCGCAGAATATCCGTTGTGTTCTGGGAGACACTCGGCTCCCAGAACACAACAGGGACCAGTGAGAGCGGCGCAGTGTGACTCGCGCATGCGCCGTAGGGAACCGGGCAGTGAAGCCGCAATGTTGTTTTTCCTGACGAGATTCCTGGCAAGCTTTTCTTGCCAAGCCGTGCATACAGATGGCCATTCAAAAGAACCACCGTTCTTTTGAATGGCAAGTACGCGGTGACATCATCGACTATGACGAGCATGCGCTCGTCACATTCGATGCCGTCGCCGCCATCTTGCTTTACCCTACACTACCCTTGTAAGCTACCGTGCATGCGTCAAAGTCTCATCGAGCATGCGCGGGCTTACCGGGGGACAGGTAAGCTTGTAGCCGCATACACACACACAGTTTTCTCATTGGGAAACAGGCCGACGAGAATCCCGACGAGAAAATAGAGAGCAGGTTCTATATTTTTCTTGTCGAGATTCCCGGCAGTTTTCTCGACGAAAAAACATACACACGACCGGTTTTCTCGGCAAAAAGCTCTCCCAGCAGTTTTCTTGATGGTTTCTTGCTGAGAAAACCGGTTGTGTGTACGAGGCCTAACTCTTTTATACTATATCCAAAATGTCTTTAAAAAAAAAGGCTACACGTACACATTAAAGATAATTGGCAATTGGGCCATAAACGTCAGCTGTCATTGGTGACACAAATTTACATTCCTAACAGCAAATGGTAGGTCAGCACCGTGTGACATGGGGTAATGATGATGTAGATATTTGCCAGCACTCCATGGAACGACATGAATAGCGTCCAAATGGATGATTTATTGCATGATCACAACACAAGGAGAGTGCAACGTTTCGGAGTCACGCGGGACCCCTTCGTCAGGCATGAGCCTAACATGCCTGACGAAGGGGTCCTGCGTGACTCTGAAACGTTGCACTCTCCTTATGTTGTGATCATGCAATAAATCATCCGTTTGGACGCTATTCATGTCGTTCCATGGAGTGCTGGCAAATATCTACATTGTGATTTGAACCAGTTTCCAGCTGGTTGTTGCTGCAGCACCCTAATTTCAGAGCTCATCCAGGAACGTGTGCGATGGGAATATGAAGTATGTATGGGGTAATGATGAGGCCTCATAGAATACACTTCAACCCAAACAACATATGGAAAACACAACAATTTTCAGAATTACCTGGACATTATCCATCATTCCTCATCACTGATATATATGGGCTCCACGTCAGAAATGTAGTGACGGCTTCTCATTACACAGGTAATAAAGCAGACACCACATATGAGAATCATAACCATACAAACAACAGATCTCTTTGAAGATGTAAGAGAATGTGCCAACAGATGTTAAACAGGAGAAAGCCAAAGATCCTGTTTCTCCTAATCATTGACTCTCAGAGAGAACACTTGGTTTACAATATCTGTGGGAGAAAGAGTCAAGACAGATCCACTTAATTATCTTGTCATTGGGAAAGCAGGTATTAGAATGAGAAGAAAATGAAGTTGATGGAGCAGGAATTTGCAAAGGGGCAGAGCACAATCCAAAAAATAAAAGACAAATCTGGTTTAAAGTGATTGTATTGTTTTTTTTTTCTTTTGGGTAGAGTGGAGAGGGATTAGAACACCTGTCAGGTTTTTTGCTGTATACATACCTGCTCTGTGCGGTGTGTCAGAGGTTGTGGCACAGTCAGAATGTATTCCAGAATCAGGGAACCCTATAATACATCAGACAAGAGGTCCTTTTTTGAGCTGAACACCACAATGACCCACGAAAGACTAAGTCCTCTGAGCCCATTGGCTGTCGGGAGCAGTGTTTTCAAGATTATAGAGTTTAAAGGGTTTGTTAAAGATGTTGCAGGTGCTAGGTGCAGAAAAAAGGCCTTTTTGAAAATATTGTAGTGAGATTAGGGTGACCACGTGTCCCGGATTGCCCGGGACAGTCCCGCATTTTGCAGGTCTGTCCCGGGCACATTCATTCCAGGACAATACAGTGTCCCGGAATGTAACTGACACAGCCACCCCCCGGGCCAATCTGATGCCCCCCAAAAAAGGCTGCCACATCACCGTTTTACTCACTGACAGTACTTGTCCTGGCTGGGAATGCCTGGAGGAGCACAATCCTGCCCCCTGCTTGTGATTGGAGAACTCATAAATCCCACCTCTTGTGTCCAATCACTGTGCTGTGATTCGTTACAACACAAGCTGATTTTTGGGAAGGGAGGGTGTCCCTGAATGGTAGTTTGGAAATGTGGTCACCCTAAGTGAGATGCATAACTGATGTGTGACTTGCCAGTTCCAATTATCTGTGTAATGTGTGTAGCACCCTCTACATAGGTAGGTGCTACATTAGGATTTTTGGTAAGTGCAGGAAAATTTAGGCGGGCCTGGCTGGCAGCCAGGCTTGTTTGTTTTGGTTTGTGTGGGCTGGGAGTGGCTCAGAGTTTAGCAGCTGGTGACTCACAAGCAGCCTCACTGAGACCTCCCTCTTTCTTCTAGAGGATTCTAGAAGGAGAGGAGAGATGGAGCTGCCTGGGGTATTCTAAGGATCCCTGACCAATACCCAACCTGGATTGGCAGGGGGCAGGCCTCCTTAAATACCTAGAGTCAGCCCAGCTGGGGAGGAGTTTTCGGGTGAAAGAACTGGAGATGGAGTACTAGGCTGTCGGGGGCTTTTGAGGGAGCTCCCCAGTCTGGGGGGTGACCTTGGGCCTGGGCACGGGTGCAGGACGGAGCTCTTCAAGAAGGCAGGAGGGAACCACCAGCTGCCGCCAGGAGGGCTGGTGAGTGACATATGCAGTCAAGAGGACTGGGGAGGCATGCCTAAGAGGACTGAGAGGAAACAGTCAGAGATGGGTGCAGAGCCAGTAGTGAGGACTGCAATGTCATGGGCAGTGGAGTCGGGAAGCTGTAGCCATGAGGGCTGGTAGGGCCTGAAGAGGGCTGACTGGGAGCAGTAGTCCACCAGTAGGACAGCTAGCACTAAAGACATTAAATGTGCTAGCTGCTCCTGGGAGTTAAGAGTTGTGCAGGAGGAAGGAAGAGGAATAGTCTGCAAGCAAAGAAAGTCCTGGAAGAGACTGAAGTAGTAACTTGTACAAAGAAGTGTACATAATTGTCCCAATTGATTGATATACAATCCACTAATTGATTGATATACAATTCACTGGGCATCTCATAATTCCCATACCCCATTCAAGTTAAATTCCCTCAATAAAACACACAAAAACAATCATATGGACTGTTCATTGCCTTGAAGTGACTGAGGAGTGAATGATGTGCTGGACAGGGTCACAGGTGGGCCACATCACTTAGCAGCCCCTACGGGGGTCAGGGCCGCCATCAGGGAGGTACAGGCAACACACTTGTAAGGGGCCCGAGCATCCCAAGGGGTCCGCCTGGCCCTGGGACAGCCCACACCCCCATACAGCAGCTTAGTGAATGAAAGTGTTAGACTTAGTTAGCACAGCAGGCAGC
Organism: Rana muscosa; assembly: GCA_029206835.1. Lineage (NCBI taxonomy): Eukaryota > Metazoa > Chordata > Amphibia > Anura > Ranidae > Rana > Rana muscosa. Next base: position 202,525,139 of record CM055121.1, on the reverse strand, counting down.
TGCTGGCTGCGCGGCGCCCGCAATAGAGAATAACACATACACAGGAAGCCATCGCCTGTCTCCTGTCTCCTCCTCTCTGTGTTCCTCCCTCCCTGAAGGTGATCCTGTATTCGCTCTGCTTCCTTCACTGTTGAGGCAAAGCCTGCTGTCAGGATACTGGTATTGCGATTGGGGGGCGGGGCAGGACTCAGGGCAGGGGTGTGGTCAGTCTCATCAGTGGTGGAAGTCAACCCAGCCCTCTCAGGTGCATGTAATACAGATGGGAGACAGAGAGCAGCATGGAGGGTAAATCACCAGTGTTTTGCTGTGCTGTAGATTGGAGTGGACATGTGAAAATGGATGAGGATGATTTTCGGTGGGGATGAGAGTTACATTGTGGAGAGGCTCTTCACAATGTAACTCTCATCCCCAACCAAAATCATCCTCATCCATTTTCACAATGTAACTCAGTGGCGGCCCGTTCATTAGGGGCCCTGACCCCCCTAATCATGCGTCCCTGACCGCCCTTAATCTACATGCAGGGTGCCGGACGCATAGATTCCAATGGGGGATTTTGAAGCACGTGATTAGAGCCAGAGGCCCTAATAGGCTTCAAAATAGGGTGAAAAGTAAATGGGGCGCTAATGAGTACAAGTAAAACCAATGATGTGATTGGTTGATTGTGCGTGTTGCAATTTACCAATTGATAAATAAACAATAACAAATAATAAAAATTAGTGTCCCAATATATAAAAAATAAAAAGCAGAAGTCCAACAGAAAAAAAATCTGAAATTTGCTGTTGAGAAAAATCCTCAAGTTTCATGTAGTCAAATTGTCTAAACATAAGACGTGCTCCAATACTCGGTGCTGACAACCAAAGACTTGAAGTGATGTGGATTGTGCACCTTCACCAAGGAAAAACATACACCCAAAGTTCTGTAGGTAAATCCTGCTTACCAGAACTAGTTGACCACTTTAACTAAAAAGTAGGTCAGAGATTGCTTGTACAGGGTTGTGCCTGTTCACATGGATTGGACATGGGAAAAATCCTTCCTCCTCATAGTGTCAAGACCGGAAATTTAAGATGGAAACATTCCATAGTGTAAAACCGTTTTTATTTTGTTAAAAGAACATAAAAAGAGCCAAAAGGCTACTCACGTTTAAAAGTGCCTTGTCCCGGCACTGGGGCTGCAGGCTCTCAGAGGAATTTAGAATAAGGGACCGCTACGATCGATCCACTTCCATGGACGGCGTGCGTTCCACCTCCCTAAGGAGTTAAAGTGGTTTTACTTGTACTCATTAGCGCCCCCTTTACTTTTCACCCTATTTTGAAGCCTATTAGGGCCTCTGGCTCTAATCACGTGCTTCAAAATCCCCCATTGGAATCTATGCGTCCGGCACCCTGCATGTAGATTAAGGGCGGTCAGGGACGCATGATTAGGGGGGTCACAATCAACCAATCACATCATTGGTTTTACTTGTACTCATTAGCGCCCCCTTTACTTTTCACTTATCACTGGGAGTTAATTCACTTCTCAGGGGAGCAGCTTTAGTTTAGCTTCCTAAGTAGGACCTTTTTGAGGTCGTGCTTTTTTGACTTGGTTCATTTATTTATATATATTTTTTTTGTCGCGGAGTTCACTATACAATTTCAAAATAGGGTGGGTTCAGGGCGCAGAGCACTGGGTCCGAAGCACACCCAGGTGTGGGACAATAGCGAATGAATATTCGCTATTGTAACACTGATTCTCCTCCCAGCCAATCAGGAAGTGGGTCATGAGACCCATTTCCTGATTGGCCAAAAGGAGAAGCGATCCCATTGGCCGAGGAGGGAGTAGATGCACAGCCGAGGACTGAGAGACTGACCCACCAGCCGCCAAATCCGATCCTCGGGCCCCTCCATGCAGAGTGCCGTCAGCTCCTCCTGTGGCTGCAGAAGAGAGGAGCACATGCCGATCGTCCCTGTAAAACCTTGGACACCTCATCGATCCACACCGACATCGACCCCCCACCTGCCGCCGACCTCTTCTAGCACCCCTGGGCATAGAGCCCCCTATTATCTCCAATACAGTGTAGGAGAGCCGGGGTGGAGCAATGGAGGGGGGGTCTGGTCCGTCTCCCGACCCCATCCACCGATAGAGCACCGGTCGTCACTGAACTCCATCATCCTCAAAATTACTGGTAAGTATGATACAATTTTCCGTTTTCCTGGTGCCTCCATGGCAGCATACCTGTGATAAATAACTAGCTGACACGGGTGGGATAATGCTTAACAATAAATGTTTAATTAGAAGAGGACATAGCAGCCTGAACTGCCCTTCTTCCCAGGACCAGATTAAGGAGATTAAGAACATCATGGGCCTGGTGCTGAGGATTTTGGGGGGGGGGGGGTGCCGTGGGACAGAGATTTTTTTTAAACAGACTAGTGCTGCTTGTTGTTGAGCGGGGACGACGACGGATGTGTAAGTGAGACAGGTGTCACTCATTTGTCAGCAGGGGGCTGGGTTGCAGCTGCCGGAGACCTGTCAGCCATCCTTCTCCCCAGGACCTCCTGCTCACATCGTTATGCGGGAACGAAACAACTTGTGCGGGAGTGCGGGAAGGAGTTGCCATTCCGGGTAAGTCCCGCCCAATCCGTGCCAGTTGGGAGGTATGTTTTTATAAATAAAAATGCAATTTTCTAAGAGAAAGAGGATGCGTGGGAATGACATCAACGCAGCCCAACCGAGGCAAGTGACCGAAGGCACAGAACCCAGAAGGAAGACTGGGTAAAGATCACAGATTGATCACACATTGATTACAGATTGATCACAGCGCAGCACTGGAGAGCTCAGTCGGACAATTTAAGTGTACCCTAATGTGCTAATATGCTGTGCATACTTGTACATTGTGGCATAAGCTACATCAGGGCCTCTAAAAAGTAGTAATGCTAGCGACGTTTACTACCGCTTTAATATCACAGGATCCCAGGTGCCTCTCATGGGGCCCCCTACTGACTCGGTGGCCCTTGGGCAGTGCCTAAGTGCATAGTTGCCAACATTTCAAAAAGATTTTCAGGCACACTTTTTTTTACAAGTGCTATATTTAGAGTAGCTGAGAATTCCTATGTTCCTCTATACATCACAGTAGTAATCCCAAAATTAAATGAGTACTAAAAATGGGGAAGAACAAATATGAAGACTGAGAAGATTTCTTTTAGTTGAACTAACAAAAGTGTGCCCATTCTAGAGCTGGTAACATTGAGGATATTCAGTATAATTTTAAAGAACTATTTTTGTGGGTAAGAGGCATAGGGGACGAGAATGGATGGTATAAAAGTGGGAAGTATGTGCAGGTGAGGGAGAGGAACGTGGAGGGTCTAACAGTGGGCATTATGTACAAGAGAGGAGTGCAGAGGGTATAACAGAAGGCACCATGTACAGGAGAGGAGTTTGAAGGGTATGACAGTGGGCAGCATGCACAGCAGAGGAGTGTGGAGGGTATGTCAGTGGGCAGTATGTACAGGAGAGGAATGTGGAGAGAAAGATAGTTGGCAGTATGTACAGGAGAGGAGTGTGGAGGGTATGACAGTGGGCAGTATGTACAGGAGAGGGGTGTGGAGGGTATCACCAGGGCCGCCATCAGGGGGGTACAGGCAGTACACCTGTAAGGGGCCCAGAGGTCCCCAGGGGCCCGGATGGCCCCCCCTTTTTTTTCTTTTTTTTTATGTAAGGGGCCCGGAGTTCCCCAGGGCCCTGAATGTCAACCCCCCCTTTTTTTTAATAAAAGTTATTATTTTTTATTATTTTTTTGTAAGGGGCCCAGAGGCCCGGAGGTCCCCAGGGCCCCGGATGGCAACCCCCGCTTCTTTTTTGTTCTTTTGTGTTCGTCGGCACCCACATTTGCGGCAGCCCCCCCCCCGCTTCTCAATTCATGGCGGCAGCACCCCCCCACCCGGTTCTCCTCATGCCTGAAGCTGTGTAAGGGGCCCCAAAATTCCTGATGGCGGCCCTGGGTATCACAGTGGGTGGTATGTACAACAGAGGAGTGTGGATGGTGTGATAGTGGGCAGTATGCATAGGAGAAGAGTGTGGAGGCTATGATGGGGGCAGTATTTGATTTGATACAGGATTTGTAATACGCCAAATGCGCTCCTCATGGGAGCGCATCTAGGCGCACATGTCTTTGGAGTGTGGGAGGAAACCGGAGTACCCGGCGGAAACCCACGCAGACACAGGGAGAACATGCAAACTCCATGCAGATGGTGTCATGGTCAGGATTCGAACCAGTGACCCTAATGTAGGGTGACCAGACATCCCCAGTTTCAGGGGACAGTCCCCGGATTGAGGACACTGTCCCCGGACCAAATCTGTCCCCGGGTTTTGTCCCCGGATAGGATTTGAACAGGGGCTGGGGCAATTTCAAAGGCAGTCAGTGCAGAATTAAAAAAAAAAATCTGAATTACACACCCCCGGTCTGCCGCTCCTACTAGCTTAGGGGGGTGTATTTTTTTCCATTATCTGTGCCCCTTTCTGATGATCATGTGCTGGTCAGAGCAGAGAGAATATTTCTTCAGTTTCGGGCACATGCCTATTCAGCTCCGCTCGCATGTTCTTCTGCCTTGGCTCAAGTCCCAGCCAGCCGCCTGCCTGCTTATCTCCTTGCCTCCCCTGGCAGAGTGATCTTCCTCCGCTCCCCACCCAGTAGTAGCTGGGGCCTGGAGAGTAAGACTTTACAGGCTGTGAGGTGGGCAGCGGCGACGGGCAGAGAGTCGCTGATTGCCGCCATTACTAGTAAAAAAAAAAAAATATGTCCCCGGATTTCATTTAAAAAATCTGGTCACCTTACTCTAATGCTGCCAGGTGAAAGTGCTAACCACTACACCACTGTGCTGCAGTATGTACAGGAGAGGAGTGTGGAGGGTATGACAGTGGGCAGTATGTACAATATGATAGTGGGCAGTATGCACAGGAGAGCAGTGTGGAGGGTATGACAGCCGGCACTTCGTATAATAGAGGAGTTTATGAATGTGGGCTGTATGTACAGGAGAGGAGTGTGGAGAGTATGACAGAGGGCACTATGTATAGGAGAGAAGTGTGGAGGGTACGGCAGAGGGCACTATGTATAGGAGAGAAGTGTGGAGGGTATGACAGTGGGCACTATGTATAGGAGATGAGTGTAGAGGGTAAGACAGTGAGCAGTATGTACAGGAGAGGAGTGTGGAGGGTATGACAGTGAGCAGTATGTACAGGAGATAAGTGTGGAGAGTATGTACAGGTTAGGAGGATGAAGGAATCTGGGAAGGAAAAATTTTAAAGTTTGTGGAAGGATGTTTAGGGACTGCGTAGTGATTAAGCAGGTCATACATGGTTTGAAATTACGCCAATTAAGCAGAGACCAGCCATAGTCGATCTATGTATGGGCTAGCTGGTTTTACACAAGTCAATCTATTAACCGACTTGAGTACAACCAGCCTGTCAGGTTTTTCCCAAAACAATCAGTGCTGCCAGCTATATTTAGCAACACTAATCATTGCATTTACTGGCAGAACACAATAACACTGCAGGAGTGATTCCCCCATCCACAGGTCAGCAGCTGAGAGGGTGTGTGGGGACAGGCTGGGGAGAGATACTAGTCAGTGGCTGGGTAGGCCCTGGCTAGTATCAGAGCCAGATACACACAGGTTACATACGCCACGATCGTTAGAGCAAGAGCAATAATTCTAGCACTAGACCTCCTCTGTAACTCTAAACATGTAACCTATAAAAAAAATGAAAGCATCGCTTAGTATACAAAAAAAATCATGCTAGCTTTAGTGTTATTTTATTTTTAATTTTTTTTATGAACGAAAGTTTCTTTCCAAAAAAAAATGTTTGAAAATTGCTGCGCAAAGACCACCATTTTATTCCACAGGGTGTCTGCTAAAACAATATATATATATATATATATATATATATATATATATATATATATATAAAATGTTTGAGGGTTCTGAGTACTTTTCTAGCAAAAAAAAAATGATGATTTTTACATGTAGGAGAGAAGTGTCAGAATTGGCCTGGGTGGTTAGGGGTTAATTACCATAAGTAATATACAAATAATTATTATAAGCTCTGTGAGCTCATCCTCTCAGTCTTCTGCAAACAGAGTGTATCACCTACCCCACCACTGGCCGTTCTGTATGTAGCAAGCAGCCCCGTATCTCCGGAACCATAAATGATGGGAGCCCCATATTTTGACCATTGGTGGGGTAGGTCTTCAGCTACATACTCCCCGGGTGGGAGTATGTGACCCCTGGTTGCTGAGCTACAACCCTCGAAGTCAATCTTTTTTTTTTTTTGGGCAAATGGGCCTATCTTGAAAAAGGGGCCTGGAGCTGCAGCTCCAATAGCCCCTATGTTAATCCGGCCCTGCTTCTTCCGAACTCAACAGTCGTGAGAGCTCCTGGATCAATATGGTAGTGTCTGAGGAACGTATGGTGAGAAGACCAGTTGGCGGCCCTGCACCCTGTCTTCAACTAAACATTATCCCTTGCTGCCCAGGAAGCTGAGACTGCCCTTGTAGAATGAGCATTCACTCGGGATGGAGGCTCCATATTCTTCACCCTGTAGGTCTTCTGAATTAGCTTTACAACCCAATATGCCAGAGTTCTGATGGAAGCTTCTTTGCCCCTGTATCTACCGAATGGTACAATGAAAAGTCTCTCAGTTTCTGAAGGGGTCGGTGGATTCTAGGTAGGCCCTGAGCACTCTGGATATGTCCAGCTCGTGACAAGACTCTGAATCTGTGTCTGTAAACACTGGTAGTGCCCAGGGTTCCAACAGGTGGCTTGGAGTAGCGACCTTAGGTGTGAACCCCCGAAGGGGGCGAAGTTCCACTCTGTCGGGGAAGAAGGAGATGTGGTCGTCGCCTACCCCTAAAGAGTGCAGTTCCGAGATCCTTCTGCCAGATGTAATGGCTAGCAGGAAAGCCGTCTTTAGTGTCAGGTTCCATAATGCTACTTGTTCCACCAGAGCAAAAGAATGGTCAGATAGGACTTTAAGGACCAGGGACAGATCCCAATTAGGAAATGATCGTCTGGCAGGTGGGCGAATCTTCAATACTCCTCTGAGGAAAGTGACTACCAAAGGATCCTCCGCCCATCTCTTATTTGTTGCGGCAGAGATTGCTGCTACCTGTACTTTGAGGGAGCTCAGACCAAGCCCCAGATCAAGTCTTGTCTGTAGAAATTCTAGAACATGGGACGTAGAGGGAAGGATTGGATCAAATCCATTTCTGGCAGCAAATGACAAGAACTTGTCCCAGATTCTTGAATATATGGCATTCGTTGCAGGCTTCCTGGCTTTTAGAAGAGTTTATATGACTCCTGGGGAACACCCTAGGGACTCGAACCTTCGCCTCTAAACCTCCAGATTCGAAGATTCAACTTCTGAGGGTTTGGATGTACTAGACTGCCCTGCGACAGAAGTTGAGGGAAAGGAGGGATCTTGATTGGAGAGCTCACACTGCGGCGCACGGCTAGAGGAAACCAGGGTCTCTTCGGCCAATACGGAAGTGCTGCCACCACCTGGACCGACTCCCTGAGGAGACTCAGGAGGAACTTAAATATTAATGGCCGGGGAGGAAAGGCTTTGGTGAATCTCCAGGGGCATGACAGGGCATCCACTGCCTCGGCTGCCGAGAGAAGAATCTGTCCAGCTTGGCGTTCTTTGGGGAGGTGAACAGGTCTACCTGAGGGGGATCCCAAATGCTGCCAATCTGATGGAATACGTGGGGGTGGAGAGCCCACTCATTGTTGTCCAGGAATTTTCTTGACAACGTGTCTGCTTCCATGTTCAACCTGCCCCGGAGATACATCGCTCTGAGGTCCAGGAGGTTCTTCTCTGCCCAGAGCATGATCGGCTCTACCTCCTTGAGGAGTGACCTGCTGCGAGTGCCTCCCTGCTTCTGCAGATAAGCGACAGCTGCCCTGTTGTCTAGGCGTAGAAGTATCCTCTGGCCTCTGATTTGGGATGCCAAAGAAGTCAGTGCCAAGAAGGCTGCCTTCATCTCCAAGATGTTGGATACCACTCCCTGGGTGGAACATGACCATCTCCCATGTATTCTGGTTTCCCCGCAATGGGCTCCCCAGCCCTGCCTGCCTGCATCGGATGTAATTGTGATCCAAGGAAGGGAGCCCAGGTGACGAGGCTTGGAGAGGTTTTCTGGAACTGTCCACCAGTGAAGACTCCTGCGCATTACTCCCATCAGCAGGATCGTCTGAGATAGTCGAGAAAGAGAGAATGAGACCCATCCCAGCCTAGAAAGACACCAGAATACCTCCATCCCTAAATATTATGCAAAAACAGAGAGGTAGTGGAGTTGGGACTTTAAATGAGGTATAAAGGTGTATAAATGAATGAGATAAATGAAATAACTTGGATGTCATGGTTCCCTTTACATTGACATGATACGGTATTGGTAAACCAGTAACCACAATATGTTTATGATACAGGAATGTAATCACAAAAGAGCAATTCATAATCATCATTAATTTAATAACACATGATTAGTTAGGGAACATAATTAATGACATACAAACATGATAATACATACATCAAAGAATAATAAATAAATAATGACTACATGATCAACATGTGTAAAAATAGGTATATGATAATATGGGCTTATGTAGGGCATCCGAGGATGTATACTCTACGCGTTTCATGGCCGCCTGCCACTCGTCAGGAGTTTGGATGCATGAAAGTAGTCTAGAATTAAATGAATGAAAAGATTTATTGTGGTAGTTTCTGGGGATCCACTGCTCTACATAGACAGACCCAATAAGATGAGAAATCGGTAAGAAAAAAGAGGGAGAAAGAAGGAAAAGGGGGACTAGGAGTCAAAAATACCAATATACCTTGTTTGACAGCTCTTGTGCTAAAGCCATGATTGGGGAGATGTGTGGGAAGGTAGTCCCGCGTATAGAGTCCTCCCCCGGGTTGAGGCGGGAGATCCACTGAACAGGGTATGCGGGGGGGTCATGGGGGGCAGACCCATCAGTCGCTGCAAATCGCCAGGCGATGGGAAGGTGCTTGTGTGGTTGTTAGCCATTGCTGTGTGGAGATGAAAAAACTGAAATGTGTAAGTATGGAGATAAAATGAACAGTGGTGGAAATTAATTTTTTAAAAAAAAATAAGAATAAATGGTGGAAAGGATTGCTACATGGTGAAGAAGTGATGTGACAATGTGATGAAAGTGGGTGTGGTTTAATACATCTGCATATCAAATGCACATGAAAGAACATATCTATACGTAGAAGATATGTTAATAGATGATAAAGGGATTAAAACGTGTGTCAGATTGAAGTATGAAGATGTGTGTATGTGATTGTTTAAATGTGTATGTAAATGTCTGTCAGTGTGTATGGATATATCTACATGAAGAGGATGTAGGATGTGTATATGTAAGTAGAAATCAATGGAGTCAAATGTCTGAGATAGTCATTGTTTCTTCCACTGCGCCAAGAAACCAGTCTGGAAATACCTCAAGTGCCAATAGGCCCAAGGAACCATGGGTATGCAGGAAGACAGTGTGCCAATGAGGCTCAGGCATTGGGAAGCCGTCAGATATGGGGTCCGGATGACTTTGATCATTCTCTGGATGACAATCCTTGCCTGAGTGTCGAACATTGCACCCAGGTAGATCATCTGCTGTGTTGGTGTTAGTTGACTCTTGTCGGATTTCATCAGCCACCCAGGCTCTTTTAGGGTCTGTAGAAGAATTTCCCAGTGACATACCAACTGATCCGGATTGCTTGCTAGGAGTAGGATGTCGAACAAGTAGTGGTATATCCTCAAGCCCCTCTCCCGCAGGGGAACCAGAGCGGATATTAGTATCTTGGTGAACACCCTGGGAGAGGTGCACAGACCGAAAGGCAGGGCTTGAAACTGTAGGTGGGTCCGTCCCACTGCAAATCTCAGATATTTTTGAAATGCAGGTAGAATTGGAACGTATAGGTACGCATCCTGCAGATCGACTGAAATCATCCAATCTGATGGCTGGACTGCCTGAATAATCGTCTGCAGGGACTCCATTTTGAAGCTTTCGGGGCAAATATACCAGTTGAGCCTCTTTAGGTCTATCACAGGCCTCCACCCACCTGTCCTCTTTGGGACCAGAAATAGGGTGGAGTAGAAGCCTGCGAAGCGCTCTGCCAAGGGAACCGGAACAGCCGCCCCCCCGAAGCTGGAGTAACGTTATTAAGTGTTTCAGAGCTTGAGCCTTCAGCGGAGAGGATGGAATCTCTGTTCTTTTGAAAGAAGTCCGAGGTGGGGGGATGAGAGAAATTCCAAAAGTGCCCCCATTGAATTGTTGACAGAACCCAGGGGTTCTGGCAGTGGGTGGCCCAGACTGGGATGAAGAACTTTAGCCTGGCTCCCACTGGGAGTGCCTGGGCTACTCTGGCGTCAAAAAAACTGCTTCTGCTCTGCCTGAGTACCTTTCCAAGGTCTTTTGTTGTCTCTGGGCTGCCTTGATTGCCTAAAATCCCTTGGATTCGACTGGCGGAATCTAGGAATCTAGAGGAACCGCCTCTGAACCTTCGCATCCTTCTGTCCTGTGGAAGCATACCAGACTTCCCTCCTGACAGCCTTGAGATAGCTTTATCCATTTTGTCTCCGAATAGTGCTTTCCCATCTAATGGGATTTTGCACCAATTTTATTGGAGGAAATGTCAGCCGTCCAGGGTTTCAGCCACAAGGCCCTCTTCGCCATTACTGAATGCAACATGGATCTTGCCGAGCACCTGATCGTGTCAATGGCTGCTACCCCGACAAAGTCTGCCGACAATCTAAGCTCTTCCAAGGCTTTAATTATATCCTCCTTGGGGACATCCTGACGCAAAGCTGTCTCAATATTTTCTGTTCAAGATCTGATGGCATTTGACACAGAGGTGAGGGCGATAGCCGGCTTATACGCTGCTCCTACGGCTAAGTAGCTCCTCTTCAGCTCCAGGTCGATTCGCCTGTCTAGAGGGTCTTTGAAAGAAGCGGAATCCTCCATTGGTAGAGTTATATTCTTTGCAAGTCGCACTACCGACGCGTCTACCACTGGCATGGAGTTTAGTGACTGCATTCCCGACTCTGGTAAGGGATATAGTTTATTAAACCGGCCCAATGAAAGTTTTTTATCAGTCCTTGACCATTCGTTTTGAATCACTTGACTAATCACTTGACTAATCTCGCCCATCAATGGGAAGAGAACCTGCTTCCTTTTGAGGAATGGGAAGTAGCTCGTAGACTCTTGGGGAGGCTCTTCTGCGTCTTTCCAGGCGATTGCAGTTTTGGCTGCCTGGATGAATGGCTTTACCAAGGAGAGACTGAAGCCAGAAGGTTCTGACTCCTCTGAAGAGTCCCCCGAAGAGTCTTCAGGTGGTGAATCTCTAGCTGGTCGGCCTGACGGTGGCAGAGGTGTAGGACCTGGGATATTAGGTTCTGTATCCTGAACCTCGGATATCTGCTGAACTGGTTGAGCGGGGACCAAAACCACAAGCTCAGAGAAGGAATCCTTCATTGTTCGCTTGAGCAGATCTACAGCGAGCTGATTTTCTAGCTTGCGGATGGACGCATAGTCCGTAAAACAGTCCTTACAGACCACTCTATCTGGTAGCGGTGTAGCCCCACATGTCCAGCATTTCTTCTTTCTATAGGTCCTAGGAGAGGGGGGCCAATCTCGTCCTCTGGATCTTGACCTCCCTAAACTATGACGTGAAGAATGGGACCTCCGACCTGGTGAGCGGGATCGGTGGCGTGAAGAATGAGACCTGCGGTCTGGGCTGTCGTCATCACGGTGTCTTGAAGATTTTCTGGACCTCTTGGAGTGGCCAGGGCTACGATTTAAGGAACTCACGTTAGACCAGTGAGCGCACTTTTTTTTTATACTCACGTATAGTTGGTCACATACCTAATAGAAGTGTGAGGATCTTTGCTGCAAGATGAATGACTCATTGCGGAGTTGGGCACAAGGATCAGCTGCGGAAATATAGTAAGAAAGGGAAAGGAACTATGCATCTTTTGTCACTTTTTTTTTTCATATGTCATTTTGTTTTTTTTTCATTCATTTTTTTTTGGGGAGAAAAAATAATGTACCTACCACAGGGCAGCGTCAGAGAAACCTAGCAGGGCACAGCTGAGGAGACTCTGACAGCCAACCCTGCTTCTGAACTTAAATAGCTTCAAAAGTGGGTGGGCTAATCCCATAACCACCATTGGGAATTGATTTTGGAAAAAAGGGCAAATCTAGCACTTTTTCCAGAATCCAAGATGGCCTCCGTTGAACCGAGCGCCCGCGCATGCGCAGAAGACCCGGCGACACACAGCACAGAGAGCCGAGATACTACAGCTCTGCAACGCTCCCGAATGGCGCATGAGCAGTACGGCGGCGGGGACGCTGACCTGTGACACTCTTACAGGGCGGGATGCACAGGGCACCTGCAGCCCACTGCCAAACTTGGAAATGAGCACAGCAATGATGGTACACAGAGAGGCACCTGCCCTATCAAGCTGCCCAGCCTTAAAGGAACACAAACAACGAAGTAAGACAACAACCATTTTTTAAAGAAACCTAACAAGCAAAAGGAAAGGGGAGGGGAGGGGGAGAGAGGGAAAAAGAAAGGAGAGAACATCAAGTGCCTTGAAATAAAATGGAAACCACCAGCCTGGAAAGATGGAGCTGATCCTTTTCCAACTCCATTGCATTCATCATGGATACGGTAGCAGACTGCGTTCCTGTGAGGAAACTCTGCGAAATGACCCCAACAGATCCACAGAGGGGTTCCCAGTCTTATCAGTGCTGTGAGCGTCCCAAGAACAGGGACTGCGCACGGGCAGGGGCGTACCTAGAGAATTTGGCACCCGGGGCGGATCCTATATCTGGCACCCCCCACCCCCCCCCCACATTAAAATGTAAAAACACCCCACTGTGCCCCCGGCATACCTCTGCATCCTTCAATATCTCTTTGTCACTACTGTGTACCCCCTCTCCACAACTGCACCTCTGGACCTCTTTACATTACACAGCATCCTGCATTTCTGGGCCCCTTTACATTACACAGCACACTGCATCTCTGGGCCCCTTTACATTACACAGCACCCTGCACCTCTGGACCCCTTTACATTACACAGCACCCTGCATCTCTGGGCCCCTTTACATTACACAGTCCCCTGCACCTCTGGGCCCCTTTACATTACACAGCACCCTGCACCTCTTGGCCCCTTTACATTACACAGCACCCTTCATCTCTGGACCCCTTTACATTATACAGCCCCCTGCACCCCTTTACATTACACAGCACCCTGCATCTCTGGACCCCTTTTACATTACACAACACCCTACACCTCTGGACCCCTTTACATTACACAGCACCCTGCCCTTCTGGACCCCTTTACATTACATAGCACCCTGCACCTCTGGACACCTTTACATTACACAGTACCCTGCATCTCTGGGCCCCTTTTACACTACACAATCCCCTGCGCCTCTGGGCCCCTTTACATTACACATCCCCCTGCGCCTCTGGGCCCCTTTACTTTACACAGCACTGCACCTCTGGACCCCTTTACATTATACAGCCCCCTGCACCTCTGGACCCCTTTACATTATACAGCCCCCTGCACTCCTTTACATTACACAGCACCCTGCATCTCTGGGCCCCTTTGCATTACACAGTCCCCTGCATCTCTGGACCCCTTTACATTACACATCACCCTGCATTTCTGGGCCCCTTTACATTACACAGCCCCTGCACCTCTGGGCCCCTTTACATTACACAGCACCCTGCATCTCTGGACCCCTTTACATTACACAGCACCCTGCCCTTCTGGACCCCTTTACATTACATAGCACCCTGCACCTCTGGACCCCTTTACATTACACAGCCCCCTGCACCCCTTTACATTACACAGCACCCTGCCCTTCTGGACCCCTTTACATTAAATAGCACCCTGCACCTCTGGACCCCTTTACATTACACAGCACCCTGCACCCCTTTACATTACAAAGCACCCTGCATCTCTGGACCCCTTTACATTACACAGCACCCTGCACCTCTGGACCCCTTTACATTACATAGCACCGCACCTCTGGACCCCTTTACATTACACAGCACCCTAAATCTCTGGACCCCTTTTCATTACACAGCACCCTGCATCTCTGGACACCCTGCATGTTACACAGACCCCCCTTCAGTGTAGCCCCCCTTCAGTGTATCCTCCCCCGTTCAGTGCAGATCCCCCGTTCAGTGCAGATCCCCTGTTCAGTGCAGACACCCCCCTGTTCAGAGCAGCCCCCCTGTTCAGTGTAGCCCCCCCATTCAGTGCAGCCCCCCGCTCAGTGTAGCCCCCTTGTTCCGTGTAGCCCCCCTCGTTCCGTGTAGCCCCCCTCGTTCCGTGTAGCCCCCCCGTTCAGTGTAGCCCCCCGTTCAGTGTAGCCCCCCCGTTCAGTGTAGCCCCCCATTCAGTGCAGCCCCCCGTTCAGTGTAGCCCCCGTTCAGTGTAGCCCCCCAGTTCAGTGCAGACGCCTCCCGTTCAGTGCAGCCCCCCGCTCAGTGTAGCCCCCCTCGTTCCGTGTAGCCCCCCTCATTCCGTGTAGCCCCCCTTGTTCAGTGTAGCCCCCCTTGTTCAGTGTAGCCCCCCTTGTTCAGTGTAGCCCCCCCGTTCAGTGCAGCCCCCCCTTCAGTACCTCAGAACAGCGCAGCGGCAAATGTACAGCAGGTCCCCTCCCCCTGTTTACACATAAACAGAGAGGTGGGGGAGGCGGCTTCACTCTCGGCTGTGCCTGTGTGTCATCTGGGATCGCACAGACAGGCAGCCCGCGGCCGCGAGAGGAGAGGAGGCTGCCTGTCTGTGCGATCCCGGATGTCACCCCCCCGGACACCCCCTCCCCCTCGCCACTGTAGCTGCCTCACCTCTCCCTGCCTGTGTGTGCCTGTCAGTGTGCCGCTGCGGCGCTGCCACCGCGGCGGCGGGTGCAGTACACTGTACAATCACGGAGGGGGGTGCCGGTCTGACACCCCCCAGTGTGCTATACCCGGGGGCGGCCCGCCCCCCTCGCCCCCCCCTTAGTACGCCTCTGCGCACGGGAAAGGCTAAACCCGGCGGACGCTGCCGACTGCAGAGGTATGGACGTACTTCTACTCTTCACCAGCACAAGAGGTATGAGGAAAAAAAGGAGAATGTTGGGGGAGGGACTGTGCCTTTAATTTATGCTATTCACTTGTCCTGAGGGAGGAGTCGAGGCAGAGCTCTATCACAGGAATGCTGCCATGGAGGCACCAGGAAAAACTTTATCACTGATCAACTTTAAGTATCTTCCCCTTCTGCCCATTAGCTCACAGAGCAGACACTCCCACTGGAAGCCTGATTACAGCTAGTGTGTGGAAATCAGGTGAAGTGCAACATGAAATCAAGTTCTTGACTACTGAAGTAATTCACAAGTAAACTAAATGGTGCTTTGTTTTATGGAGTCAAACAAACCTTGACACTGAGCGGAGGGTCAAAGGTCACACCTGCTATCATTAAATATTTTTGCTTCAAAAAGCGTGTGTAACAATGTGCGTCCACCAAAGACATTCCGGCCATGTAAGCCACACCACGCAGCTGTTCCCGTGATGTCTTTATTATGCTGCTCAATACGGAATATTATCCCCAGAAACCAACAGCAAAAATTACTTTGCCATGCTACTAAGATGAGAAATGCATAGCCGTCCCGTCTTCCCATTCAATGGGAGAACCGCACCACTGGAGATTAGGAGGGAGCCTTCAGCTCAGCAGAAGTACCGGCACCCGGCAATTAGGACACAGGGCTGTAATTTTGGCATTAGCACCTCTGCGTCGACTTGTTCAGGGAGATCCATTTCAGACACGGCAGAGACGGGAAGACACGGAGACGTTTCAAAGGAATACCAGAAAATATTTTTTAACAGTCAGGAAGGAAATGTATTAGTGGATAAGTCAGTTACTGAATAGAAGGAAATATTTATTTGATCCAGTACATCTGTGATGTAGAGAGATTTCCATTATCCAGATGGCGTAATTTACAGATTCCTGGAGACAGGAACTCCTCACTTATAAAGCCTGGTACACACGATCGGATTTTCCGCAGACAACGCCTCTGACTTTTGTCCGAAGGGCGTTGGCCAAAAACTTGTCTTGCATACAAACGGCACACAATTGTCGGCCAACAAAAACGTACATAGTTATGTACTACGTCGTTTTTCAGCTCTTTAGCACCACCCTTTGGACACCTTCTGCTAATGTTGTGTTTGGTGAGCATTGCTTCCGAGCATGCGTGTTTGTACTTTGGACTTTTGTCCGACGGACTTGTGTACAAGCGCTTGGAAAATCTGACAACAGACCGCTGTTTGCGGAGAATTTTAAAGCCTGCCATCCAACATTTGTCCGTGGAAAATCCGACAATTGTCCGATGGAATGTACAAACGGTCAGATTTTCCGCCAACAGCCTTTCATTACACAATTCCCATCGGAAAATCCGATCATGTGTACGAGGCTCTCCTAATCAACAATAATTATTTTGAATCCTTATGCTGACTGTAGCCTTACTGCAGACGAGTGTGGGGTGTAGCAAGATGGCAGCGACGGAATTTCACTTCCTTTACCAAATCTGATGGGTCACCCAATCTGACGGAACACCTGCATGCATAGTTGAGCAAAGGGCAGAAAGCAAATGCTACATAAATCATTTGCCCTTACTCAAGATGGCCGAAGCCAGAAATCACATGTATGTATGGGGGAGTTAGCTTTAAATATTAAAAATGAATTAAAGAGGAAGTAAAGTCCCATGCATAGTTTGTACCTATAGGTAAGCCTATAATAAGGCTTACCTATAGGTACTGTAAATATCTCCTAAACATGCATCGTTTCACATAATGTGCGATGCATGCTAGCACATTATGCTTTTACCTTTCAGGTCCGGGGGAAAAAAAAAACGTTAAAAGGCGGTTGTAAATTTCAGAGAGTGAGAGCGATAACACCAAATTTAACACACCTGCTCCGCATTCACACCTGAGACCTTGTAACACTAACGAGCCACATGACACCAGGGAGGGAAAATGGCTAATTGGGCCCAATTTAGACATTTTCACTTGGGGTGTACTTACTTTTGCTTCCATTGGTTTAGACATTAATGGCTGTGTGTTGAGTTATTTTGAGGGGACAGCAAATTTACACTGTTATACAAGCTGTACACTCACTACTTTACATTGTAGCAAAGTGTCATTTCTTCAGTGTTGTCACATGAAAAGATAGAATAAAATATTTACAAAAATGTGAGGGGTGTACTGACTTTTGTGAGATACTGTAGCTTCTTGATAAGATCAAAACATTTGAACTCAGTTAGCCCTGATGCACGCAGTGGGCTGGCTCTTGGTTATGTAAATATCAAAATGCATTGATA
Source organism: Rana muscosa (assembly GCA_029206835.1). Taxonomy (NCBI): domain Eukaryota; kingdom Metazoa; phylum Chordata; class Amphibia; order Anura; family Ranidae; genus Rana; species Rana muscosa. Next base: position 202,507,728 of record CM055121.1, on the reverse strand, counting down.
GGTGAAGGTCAGTCTTGAGGAGTGTGTGTTCCTAGGCAGACTGCAGTTGTATGCTGACTGCTGTAAGTAACATGCAATGATGCCCCTCCATGATCAAAAGAACTGACATCCAATGAATCAAAGTGGTGGGTCAGCAAGCCTGGAGAGGAATGGGCTAGATGATGCTGGATGTCTTCCAGCCAACGAGGTGGTCTCAAACTAACTTGCTGCAGCTTTTAACTTAAGCTCCATACACACGGTCGGACTTTTGGCCAACAAACTTCATTTTGAGCAAGTTGGACCAACAATCCGACCGTTTGTATGCTCCATCGGACAAACTTTTTTTTTTTTTTTCCTCGGACAAAAGTTGGGTCTGCAAACAGACAAACTTTTGCCCAACAAAAGTCCGATGGAGCAAAGTCCGACCGTGTGTACAGAAAACCATCGGACTTTTGTCCGATGGACAAAACAAATCATGTTACAATTAACCAACAATAGCGTATACAAAAGGGGAAGAGGAAGGAAAGAGCACTCACATTGCCACATCCATGTATTGGGAAAAATTGGTTTGTTGCTCAAGAAAGAGCAAAACAAGGTAGGACTTTGCAGGCAACACACAAAAATGGAATACAAAAAAGTTTATTAAATCGCAAAATTATTGAACAAAGATTAAAAAAGACCATACAATGTATATAGCAGTAAGGAGTCCCTTTGAACGTCGACGCGTTTCGCCGTGAGGCTTCGTCAGGATGGACAAGAAAAGGGGACACACTTGGGACAAATCTCACTATCTGGAATGAGATACATAAGAATTAATATACAGTATATACAATTAAAAAGTAAATAAAAGGTAAATAAAATATATCTTTGGAGCTAGAAGACTACATATACTGTCCTCCATGCGCGCCATGATCCAAGGGACAGAGGACAAAAAGCAGAACAGAAAGAAAAAAGCAAAAAACAAAGCAAAGAGGGCAAAAAACAAAAAACAACAAATCACCCCACCCCCAAAGTACCTCAGAAGGACATCCGAATAGTAAAATGTTGTTCAAATGTTTCAATTCATATATGTGATATGATATCAAATGTACGTGTGGTCTAGTAGAAAAAAAAAGGATAAAGAATATATATGTATGTGTATTTAGTAGTCAATGTGGCATATATCGATGTATCTATATGTGTATACATAGAACAGGAAAATCATACCTGCTGGTCAAAAGAATGATCAGATACTAATATTCTCACAGGAATATAGTCCATAGATGGAGGGGTCTGGTGCTCATAATACAGATAGCTGAGCAAATCTAAAAATGCCAATGGGTATAGTCAGATACATAAATACAAAAGGAATTATGTAGAAAGTGTGATAATAGTAATAATCATAGTTACCAGCTACATCCAATGGGGTATGCCCAAAAACGGGGGTAGGGGGCCTTCTTAGTGTGGAAACAGAAGACTTTCTATTTACCACAAAGTCCTATCGTAAGCACTTTCAATACAGGTGCAAAAACAACCAAAGCAGTGGTATATGTATCACCGTACAGGGTCTGGAGATAAAAAACATGAAAACGGATGATGACTAGATAGGCAACAATAGCAGAAGTTGACCAAAGGGTGGCGGTAAAGAGCAGAAAAGAGCAGAAAAACCACGTGATGTTGGATAAAGTTTTGGGAAAGTTTGCAGAAAAGTCCTGTGGTGTGTATGCTATGGGTGTTCCCGACCAACTCCGTTCGGACAAAAAACCACGGAAAAGTCAGATGGAAGTCCAACCGTGTGTACGAGGCTTTGCACTGTGAGAAGCTGAGTTCTTTCGATTTGGTTAGAGGGTTGAAAGGTTAGAACTTCTGTCAGGTTTTTATTGCTGTCTATGACTCAGCTGAGGAGATTCCTCCTCTCTAACTGTACTGGTGACCATTGCCACTAAAACAGAAAGTGATGGGAAATCCAACATTATAGAATTGTGTCCCGAGAAAGAAATGAGGCCAAATCTTTAAATCGGAACACCGGTTTCAGTGACAGCTAAGAGTGTAATGCCGCGTACACACGCTCGGAATTTCCGCCAACAAATGTTCGATGGAAGCTTGTTGTCAGAAAATCCGACCGTGTGTAGGCTCCATCGGACATTTGCTGTCGGAAATTCCGACAACAAAAATTTGAGAGCTGGTTCTCAAATTTTCCGACAACAAAATCCGTTCTCGTAAATTCCGAGTGCGTGTAGACAATTCCGACGCACAAAATTCCACGCATGCTCTGAATCAAGTACGAGACGGAAGTGCTCGGTCTGGTAAAACTAGCGTTTGTAATGGAGATAGCACATTCGTCACGCTGCAAAGAGCAGTAACGGACTGAAAAGCACAAGGCTGAAAAGCGCGAATCGTCTCTCACCAAACTTCTACTAACACGAGATTAGCAGAGGGAGCCCAAAGGGTAGCGCACTGGGTATTGAACTTCCCTTTTATAGTGCCGTCGTACGTGTTGTACGTGACCGTGTTCTTGGTGATCGGAATTTCCGACAACATTTGTGTGACCGTGTGTATGCAAGACAAGTTTGAGCCAACATACGCCGGAAAAAAATGCACGGTTTTGTTGTCGGAATGTCCGATCGTGTGTACGCGGCATTGGAGGGGAATTCCTCTCAATTTTAAGAGATAGTTGATTTACTAAAGGCAAAATGACTGTGCATATTGCAAAGTGCAGTCGCTCCAGAGTTTGGTAAATGAGGGGAAGCTCTGCTGATTTCTATCACCCAATCATGTGTTTTTTTTTTTACTTTCCTTGCATGTGATTGGTTGTTCTTTGTAAAGTGAAGCTTTACCTCATTTACTTATCTCTTATTTGCCCCTAGTAAATCAACCCCTTTGTCTCAATTCTAGTTGCATCTCCCAGACAGGCCGTAAAGGAAAATAGTGAGTAAAAAATAAACTGACAGGGGTATAACCAGGGCCGGCCCTACCATGGGTCCCGGTGGGTCCATTGGACCCGGGCGGCAGTTTCAGAGGGGCGGAAAATTCCCGCCCAACCCGCTTTTATTTCAGCTGTGGGGGGACAGCTGCTTATCCTACTGAGGGGGGGGGGGCCCGGCTCTGCTGTTGTTAGAGGTAATGGCAGTGCAATCGCTGCCATACCCACACAGCGGACCACCCACCCATCCTCTCCGCAACTCCCCCCATTGCTGCTCATGGATGCCATGTCGGGACAGGAGGCTGAAACTGCAGGAGAAAACATCACTGGAGGCATGACTGACATTAAGAGCAAGTAAGTGCCAGCGCCACTGATCCCATCCCCACCACCGATGCCTGTGTCTGAACCCCCCCACCACCGATGCCTGTGTCTGAACCCCCCCACCACCGATGCCTGTGTCTGAACCCCCCCCACCACCACTACCTGTGTCTGAACCCCCCCACCACCACTGCCTGTGTCTGAACCCCCACCATCGCTGCCTGTGTCTGAACCCCCACTACCGCTGCCTGTGTCTGAACCTCCACCACCACTGCCTGTGTCTGAACCCCCACCACCACTGCCTGTGTCTGAACCCCCACCACCGCTGCCTGTGTCTGAACCTCCACCACCACTGCCTGTGTCTGAACCTCCACCACCGCTGCCTGTGTCTGAACCTCCACCACCGCTGCCTGTGTCTGAACCCCCCCCCACCACCGCTGCCTGTGTCTGAACCCTCCACCACCGCTACCTGTATCTGAACCCCCCACTATCGCTGCCTGTGTCTGAACCCCCCCACCATCGCTGCCTGTGTTTTAACTAGGGTGACCATGTGTCCCGGAATGCCCGGGACAGTCCCGCATTTTGCGGGTCTGTCCCGGGCACCTTCATTCCAGGACAATACAGTGTCCCGGGAATGAAACTGACACAGCCGCCCCCAAAAAAGGCCTGCCACATCACCGCTTTACTCACTGACAGTACTTGTCCTGGCCGGGAATGCCTGGAGGAGCACAATCCACGCCCCCTGCTTGTGATTGGAGAAATTATAAATCCTGCCTCTTGTGTCAAATCACTGTGCTGTAATTCGTTACAGCACAAGCTGATTTTTGGGAAGGGAGGGTGTCCCTGAATGGTGGTTTGGAAATGTGGTCACCCTAGTCTTAACCCCCCCACCATTGCTGCCTGTGTCTGAACCCCCACCACCGCTGCCTGTGTCTGAACCCCCCCCCACCACCGCTGCCTGTGTCTGAACCCCCCACCATCGCTGCCTGTGTCTGAACCCCCCCACCATTGCTGCCTGTGTCTTAACCCCCCCACCATCGCTGCCTGTGTTTTAACCCCCCACCAGCGCTGCCTGTGTCTGAACCCCCCCCCACCATCACTGCCTGTGTCTGAATCCCCCCACCACCGGTGCCTGTGTCTGAACCCCCCACCACCGCTGCCTGTGTCTGAACTCCTCCCCTCCACCGCTGCTTGTGTCTGAACCCCTCCCCTCCACCGCTGCTTTGTGTCTAAACCCCCCTCCACCGCTGCTTGTGTCTGAACCCCCCCACCACCGCTGCCTGTGTCTGAGCCCCCCCAGCACCGCTGCCTGAACCCCCCCACCACTGCTGCCTGTGTCTGAAACCCCCCCCCACCACAGCTGCCTGTGTCTAAACCCCCTCACCACCGCTGCCTCTGAACCCCCCACCACCACCGCTGTCTCTGACTGAACCCCCCCACCACCACCTCTGTCTAAACCCCCCACCACCACTGCCTCTGACTGAGCCCCCCACCACCACCATCACCACTGCCTCTGACTGAACCCCCCACCACCACCACTACCCCTGACTAAACCCCCCACCACTGCCATCACCACTACCCCTGACTAAACCCCCCCCCACCACCAGCGCCACCTCTGTCTGAACCCCCCCATCACCACTGCCTTTGACTTAACTCTCCACCACAACATCTGCCTCTGTCTGAACCCCACCACCACTATCGCTGCCTAAGACTGAACCCCACCACCACTGCCACTTCTGTCTGAACCCCCCCCCCACCACCACCACTGCCTCTGACCAAACCCCCCACCACTGCCGCTTTTGTCTGAACCCCCCCCCCCCCACCATTGCCGCCTGTGTTTGAACCCCCCACCACCACTGCCTCTGTCTGAACCCCCACCACCGCGAGCGATGGGGGGGCAGCATTTCATTCTGGGACCCAGGCAGCACAATATCTTGGGCTAGCCTTGGATATAACCATACTCTTCTTTATCCAAAACTGAAAATAAAACTTTTGGCTTTATTAAGACTGAATGTTCAGATTCTTGAATGACCCCAGCTGTGACTGGTTCTCTTTAAATAGTCTGCATTTATTTTGTTAATGGACTGTCCATAAATTTGTGGACAGTTGGCAAGCCAGTCTTTCTTGACTACTATGTTCCGTTCTCACTCTCGTGTAATTCGGCTTTTTACATTGTAAGTCCCTGGGAGAGTGAGTAATGGGATGATTTCATATCGGATAATGCACAGCTAGTAGGAATGATGTCATTTGAGGCTGCAGTGCCAAGTCCCCGCCACCTCCTGTGAAAAGATTGCACTGCGACATCTCACACATTTTTATGAGCTGTGAACGCTCCACATAAACCCAGGTTTTAACATCTCGCATAACATGACATTGTCCCAGAAACTGGAGACCACTCACACAACCCTCCACCTGTCCGGACATTTATTAAAGTCATGGGAACGCCTAAGTTTTAAGCTGAACTCCAGGGAAATGTAAAAACTACCCTTGAAGTGGGTTCTATGCACTGCAAGGGTTAAATACTTGTTTTTTTTGCCAGTGTGCCCATCAAACGCAGCCACTGTGCCCATCAAACACAGCCACTGTGCCCATCAATTGCCGCCACTGTGCCCATCAAAAGCAGCCACTGTGCCCATCAAATGCAGCCACTGTGCCCATCAAAAGCAGCCACTGTGCCCACCAAAAGCAGCCACTGTGCCCATCAAACGCAGCCACTGTGCCATCAAATGCTGCCACTCAATTGCCGCTACTGTGCCCACCAATTGCTGCCAGTGTGCCCATAAATTGCTGACACTGTGCCCACCAATTGCCGCTACTGTGCCCCATCAAATGTTGCCAGTGTGTCCATCAATTGCCGCTACTGTGCCTCATGAAATGTTGCCAGTGTGCCCATCAATTGCCGCTACTGTGCCCTATCCAATGTTGCCAGTGTGCCCATCAATTGCCACTACTGTGCCCCATCAAATGTTGCCAGTGTGCCCATCAATTGCCACTACTGTACCCCATCAAATGCTGCCCGGCACTTACCTGTCTCGGAGTGGGTCAGTGGCGGTGTCCTGCACGTCCTCCATGTCTTCTTCCGTCCTCTCTCAGGCGTCCAATCACAGTGCCTGATGTTTCAGCCAATCAGGTGACAGGTAACAGACCCGGCAACCTGATTGGCTGAGAGGCGGTTCAGTGTTAGCAAAGCAAATTCCTTTGCTTGGCTAACACACAGCTCAGTGAACGACGAACGCCCAGCATGGCGCCCGCTGTTCACCTTTTTGAGCGCCTATTAGAACCTATGGCTCTAATCAGGTGCTTCCAAAAATCACCCCTGCCGCTGTAATTCAGGTGCCCGGCGCCCGAAAAAGGGCCGGGCACCTGAATAGGGGGTGTCAGCGGCGACCATAGATAGATTCATGCAATACATGAAACTATCTATGGTAATAGAACGGTCCCAGGAGAATTGGGGCAGTGCCCATGTGCCCCTTATGGACGCACCGCCACTGGGTGCCATTAAAATGAATGCCCTATATTGCATCAATGCATTTACAATCCATTGCCACGTTTTGCGGTGAAGTGCTTTTTTCCTTTTTACAATGGGCTTTATATACGCAGGAATAAAACCTGTAAGGGAAGTGCTGATTACACAGTTTTACCAAAGATAGGATCAGGGTGAATTTATTAGCGACCACAGACACAACAAAGTTAAGGTTTAATAAACTGATAATTAAGGCAGAAGACCTTCCCATCGTGGTGTGTCCAGTATAGGGTAAGTGGTGTCAGTAACTAGTATGGTGGCTTGATGCACTTAAGCAATCAGTTGATTGACTCTTTGCTGCAGAGACTCAAGTGGTTCTCTACATAAAGTATGACAGTAAATACGGTACACATTCTGATGGAGCTGTTTTTCTTCTAAACCACTACGATGAGAAATGCTTACAGGCTCCAAGACTCCAGTGCTCTTCAATCCTGCAATTTGCTCTCTCAAATCTTACAGATCTCCCTGCGGACTTCATCAAGATCACTCTCTGACATAGTTGTCTTTCTGTAGGTGTACACAATCCTTAACACTCAATGCACACCTCATGTCAAACTATTTCTTAGAAAACAGTTTTTGCCATCTCAGAAGCTGGTCTTGGAGTCTGTTTTTCCACTCTGGGAATTATTAGGGTATTATCTGAATAGAAATGGTCCCCATCTTCTGCCCCCACCCTGAAATCGAGGTAGTTTCACTGGAAAGTCAGTGGTTTTCTCGACATTTACTGGAACCCTCCTCAAGTTCTTTATTAGGGATGAGCTCGGTGTTCGAGTCGAACATACGTTCGACTCGAACATCGGCTGTTCGATCGTTCGACGAAGATCGAACGATTTGGGCCGTTCGGGCCTAATTCGAGTGACGCGAACGGCCCACAATGCACTACGCCATCGCAGTGTCATCCAGGCGCTGTGATTGGCCAAGTATGCACTGTGACCCCGCATGCTTGGCCAATCACAGCGCCGGCAGCGAGGAGAGCAATGATTGGCCACAGGCAGGATGCCAGTGGCCAATTATTGCTGAGGGTGTTTAGTACACGCCCCACACTATAAAAGGCCGCCAGCACGGCGGCCTAGTGTAGTGTGTTGCGGAGCAGGGAAAGAGAAGCATAGGCAGGGACAGTGACATTTTTTTTCTTGCTTAACCTGGATTCCTTTAGTTTAGGGAAAGAGAAGGATAGGTAGGGAGAGTGTCAGTGTGTTTTACTGTGCTAATCCTTGTTTGTAGGGACAGGGAAGGACAGTGAGGGAAATTCTCCTTGTGCTATAGTGTGCTAAAGCATTGATCATCAACCATCTTTAAAAAAACATTTTTTATAGGGACAGAAAACTATAGGTAGGGAGAGTGTCAGTGTGTTTTACTGTGCTAATCCTTGTTTGTAGGGACAGGGAAGGACAGTGAGGGAAATTCTCCTTGTGCTATAGTGTGCTAAAGCATTGATCATCAACCATCTTTAAAAAAACATTTTTTATAGGGACAGAAAACTATAGGTAGGGAGAGTGTCAGTGTGTTTTACTGTGCTAATCCTTGTTTGTAGGGACAGGGAAGGACAGTGAGGGAAATTCTCCTTGTGCTATAGTGTGCTAAAGCATTGATCATCAACCATCTTTAAAAAAACATTTTTTATAGGGACAGAAAACTATAGGTAGGGAGAGTGTCAGTGTGTTTTACTGTGCTAATCCTTGTTTGTAGGGACAGGGAAGGACAGTGAGGGAAATTCTCCTTGTGCTATAGTGTGCTAAAGCATTGATCATCAACCATCTTTAAAAAAACTTTTTTTATAGGGACAGAAAACTATAGGTAGGGAGAGTGTCAGTGTGTTTTACTGTGCTAATCCTTGTTTGTAGGGACAGGGAAGGACAGTGAGGGAAATTCTCCTTGTGCTATAGTGTGCTAAAGCATTGATCATCAACCATCTTTAAAAAAAAAATTTTTATAGGGACAGAAAACTATAGGTAGGGAGAGTGTCAGTGTGTTTTACTGTGCTTATCCTTGTTTGTAGGGACAGGGAAGGACAGTGAGGGAAATTCTCCTTGTGCTATAGTGTGCTAAAGCATTGATCATCAACCATCTTTAAAAAAACTTTTTTTATAGGGACAGAAAGCTATAGGTAGGGAGAGTGTCAGTGTGTTTTACTGTGCTAATCCTTGTTTGTAGGGACAGGGAAGGACAGTGAGGGAAATTCTCCTTGTGCTATAGTGTGCTAAAGCATTGATCATCAACCATCTTTAAAAAAACATTTTTTATAGGGACAGAAAACTATAGGTAGGGAGTGTCAGTGTGTTTTACTGTGCTAATCCTTGTTTGTAGGGACAGGGAAGGACAGTGAGGGAAATTCTCCTTGTGCTATACTGTGCTAAAGCATTGATCATCAACCATCTTTAAAAAAACATTTTTTATAGGGACAGAAAACTATAGGTAGGGAGAGTGTCAGTGTGTTTTACTGTGCTAATCCTTGTTTGTAGGGACAGGGAAGGACAGTGAGGGAAATTCTCCTTGTGCTATAGTGTGCTAAAGCATTGATCATCAACCATCTTTAAAAAAAAAATTTTTATAGGGACAGAAAACTATAGGTAGGGAGAGTGTCAGTGTGTTTTACTGTGCTAATCCTTGTTTGTAGGGACAGGGAAGGACAGTGAGGGAAATTCTCCTTGTGCTATAGTGTGCTAAAGCATTGATCATCAACCATCTTTAAAAAAACTTTTTTTATAGGGACAGAAAACTATAGGTAGGGAGAGTGTCAGTGTGTTTTACTGTGCTAATCCTTGTTTGTAGGGACAGGGAAGGACAGTGAGGGAAATTCTCCTTGTGCTATAGTGTGCTAAAGCATTGATCATCAACCATCTTTAAAAAAACATTTTTTATAGGGACAGAAAACTATAGGTAGGGAGAGTGTCAGTGTGTTTTACTGTGCTAATCCTTGTTTGTAGGGACAGGGAAGGACAGTGAGGGAAATTCTCCTTGTGCTATAGTGTGCTAAAGCATTGATCATCAACCATCTTTAAAAAAAAATTTTTTATAGGGACAGAAAACTATAGGTAGGGAGAGTGTCAGTGTGTTTTACTGTGCTAATCCTTGTTTGTAGGGACAGGGAAGGACAGTGAGGGAAATTCTCCTTGTGCTATAGTGTGCTAAAGCATTGATCATCAACCATCTTTAAAAAAACTTTTTTTATAGTGACAGAAAGCTATAGGTAGGGAGAGTGTCAGTGTGTTTTACTGTGCTAATCCTTGTTTGTAGGGACAGGGAAGGACAGTGAGGGAAATTCTCCTTGTGCTATAGTGTGCTAAAGCATTGATCATCAACCATCTTTAAAAAAACATTTTTATAGGGACAGAAAACTATAGGTAGGGAGAGTGTCAGTGTGTTTTACTGTGCTAATCCTTGTTTGTAGGGACAGGGAAGGACAGTGAGGGAAATTCTCCTTGTGCTATAGTGTGCTAAAGCATTGATCATCAACCATCTTTAAAAAAACATTTTTTATAGGGACAGAAAACTATAGGTAGGGAGAGTGTCAGTGTGTTTTACTGTGCTAATCCTTGTTTGTAGGGACAGGGAAGGACAGTGAGGGAAATTCTCCTTGTGCTATAGTGTGCTAAAGCATTGATCATCAACCATCTTTAAAAAAACATTTTTTATAGGGACAGAAAGCTATAGGTAGGGAGAGTGTCAGTGTGTTTTACTGTGCTAATCCTTGTTTGTAGGGACAGGGAAGGACAGTGAGGGAAATTCTCCTTGTGCTATACTGTGCTAAAGCATTGATCATCAACCATCTTTAAAAAAACATTTTTTATAGGGACAGAAAACTATAGGTAGGGAGTGTCAGTGTGTTTTACTGTGCTAATCCTTGTTTGTAGGGACAGGGAAGGACAGTGAGGGAAATTCTCATTGTGCTATACTGTGCTAAAGCATTGATCATCAACCATCTTTAAAAAAACATTTTTTATAGGGACAGAAAACTATAGGTAGGGAGAGTGTCAGTGTGTTTTACTGTGCTAATCCTTGTTTGTAGGGACAGGGAAGGACAGTGAGGGAAATTCTCCTTGTGCTATAGTGTGCTAAAGCATTGATCATCAACCATCTTTAAAAAAAAAATTTTTATAGGGACAGAAAACTATAGGTAGGGAGAGTGTCAGTGTGTTTTACTGTGCTAATCCTTGTTTGTAGGGACAGGGAAGGACAGTGAGGGAAATTCTCCTTGTGCTATAGTGTGCTAAAGCATTGATCATCAACCATCTTTAAAAAAACATTTTTTATAGGGACAGAAAACTATAGGTAGGGAGAGTGTCAGTGTGTTTTACTGTGCTAATCCTTGTTTGTAGGGACAGGGAAGGACAGTGAGGGAAATTCTCCTTGTGCTATAGTGTGCTAAAGCATTGATCATCAACCATCTTTAAAAAAACTTTTTTTATAGGGACAGAAAACTATAGGTAGGGAGTGTCAGTGTGTTTTACTGTGCTAATCCTTGTTTGTAGGGACAGGGAAGGACAGTGAGGGAAATTCTCCTTGTGCTATACTGTGCTAAAGCATTGATCATCAACCATCTTTAAAAAAACATTTTTTATAGGGACAGAAAACTATAGGTAGGGAGAGTGTCAGTGTTTTACTGTGCTAATCCTTGTTTGTAGGGACAGGGAAGGACAGTGAGGGAAATTCTCCTTGTGCTATAGTGTGCTAAAGCATTGATCATCAACCATCTTTAAAAAAACATTTTTTATAGGGACAGAAAACTATAGGTAGGGAGAGTGTCAGTGTGTTTTACTGTGCTAATCCTTGTTTGTAGGGACAGGGAAGGACAGTGAGGGAAATTCTCCTTGTGCTATAGTGTGCTAAAGCAGTGTTTCTCAACTCCAGTCCTCAAGGCGCACCAACAGGTCATATTTTTGGGATTTCCACAGGTGATTTGAGCAGTTTCACTGCCTTAGTAATTACCACAGCTGTTTCATCTGCAGGAAATCCCAAAAACATGACCTGTTGGTGTGCCTTAAGGACTGGAGTTGAGAAACACTGTGCTAAAGCATTGATCGTCAACCATCTTTAAAAAAACTTTTTTTATAGGGACAGAAAGCTATAGGTAGGGAGAGTGTCAGTGTGTTTTACTGTGCTAATCCTTGTTTGTAGGGACAGGGAAGGACAGTGAGGGAAATTCTCCTTGTGCTATAGTGTGCTAAAGCATTGATCATCAACCATCTTTAAAAAAACATTTTTTATAGGGACAGAAAACTATAGGTAGGGAGAGTGTCAGTGTGTTTTACTGTGCTAATCCTTGTTTGTAGGGACAGGGAAGGACAGTGAGGGAAATTCTCCTTGTGCTATAGTGTGCTAAAGCATTGATCATCAGCCATCTTTAAAAAAACATTTTTTATAGGGACAGAAAACTATAGGTAGGGAGAGTGTCAGTGTGTTTTACTGTGCTAATCCTTGTTTGTAGGGACAGGGAAGGACAGTGAGGGAAATTCTCCTTGTGCTATAGTGTGCTAAAGCATTGATCATCAACCATCTTTAAAAAAACATTTTTTATAGGGACAGAAAACTATAGGTAGGGAGAGTGTCAGTGTGTTTTACTGTGCTAATCCTTGTTTGTAGGGACAGGGAAGGACAGTGAGGGAAATTCTCCTTGTGCTATAGTGTGCTAAAGCATTGATCATCAGCCATCTTTAAAAAAACATTTTTTATAGGGACAGAAAACTATAGGTAGGGAGAGTGTCAGTGTGTTTTACTGTGCTAATCCTTGTTTGTAGGGACAGGGAAGGACAGTGAGGGAAATTCTCCTTGTGCTATAGTGTGCTAAAGCATTGATCATCAACCATCTTTAAAAAAACATTTTTTATAGGGACAGAAAACTATAGGTAGGGAGAGTGTCAGTGTGTTTTACTGTGCTTATCCTTGTTTGTAGGGACAGGGAAGGACAGTGAGGGAAATTCTCCTTGTGCTATACTGTGCTAAAGCATTGATCATCAACCATCTTTAAAAAAACATTTTTTATAGGGACAGAAAACTATAGGTAGGGAGAGTGTCAGTGTGTTTTACTGTGCTAATCCTTGTTTGTAGGGACAGGGAAGGACAGTGAGGGAAATTCTCCTTGTGCTATAGTGTGCTAAAGCATTGATCATCAAACATCTTTAAAAAAACTTTTTTTATAGGGACAGAAAGCTATAGGTAGGGAGAGTGTCAGTGTGTTTTACTGTGCTAATCCTTGTTTGTAGGGACAGGGAAGGACAGTGAGGGAAATTCTCCTTGTGCTATAGTGTGCTAAAGCATTGATCATCATCCATCTTTAAAAAAACATTTTTTATAGGGACAGAAAACTATAGGTAGGGAGTGTCAGTGTGTTTTACTGTGCTAATCCTTGTTTGTAGGGACAGGGAAGGACAGTGAGGGAAATTCTCCTTGTGCTATAGTGTGCTAAAGCATTGATCATCAACCATCTTTAAAAAAACATTTTTTATAGGGACAGAAAACTATAGGTAGGGAGAGTGTCAGTGTGTTTTACTGTGCTAATCCTTGTTTGTAGGGACAGGGAAGGACAGTGAGGGAAATTCTCCTTGTGCTATAGTGTGCTAAAGCATTGATCATCAACCATCTTTAAAAAAAAATTTTTTATAGGGACAGAAAACTATAGGTAGGGAGAGTGTCAGTGTGTTTTACTGTGCTAATCCTTGTTTGTAGGGACAGGGAAGGACAGTGAGGGAAATTCTCCTTGTGCTATAGTGTGCTAAAGCATTGATCATCAACCATCTTTAAAAAAACATTTTTTATAGGGACAGAAAACTATAGGTAGGGAGAGTGTCAGTGTGTTTTACTGTGCTAATCCTTGTTTGTAGGGACAGGGAAGGACAGTGAGGGAAATTCTCCTTGTGCTATAGTGTGCTAAAGCATTGATCATCAACCATCTTTAAAAAAACTTTTTTTATAGGGACAGAAAGCTATAGGTAGGGAGAGTGTCAGTGTGTTTTACTGTGCTAATCCTTGTTTGTAGGGACAGGGAAGGACAGTGAGGGAAATTCTCCTTGTGCTATAGTGTGCTAAAGCATTGATCATCAACCATCTTTAAAAAAACATTTTTTATAGGGACAGAAAACTATAGGTAGGGAGTGTCAGTGTGTTTTACTGTGCTAATCCTTGTTTGTAGGGACAGGGAAGGACAGTGAGGGAAATTCTCCTTGTGCTATACTGTGCTAAAGCATTGATCATCAACCATCTTTAAAAAAACATTTTTTATAGGGACAGAAAACTATAGGTAGGGAGAGTGTCAGTGTGTTTTACTGTGCTAATCCTTGTTTGTAGGGACAGGGAAGGACAGTGAGGGAAATTCTCCTTGTGCTATAGTGTGCTAAAGCATTGATCATCAACCATCTTTAAAAAAAAAATTTTTATAGGGACAGAAAACTATAGGTAGGGAGAGTGTCAGTGTGTTTTACTGTGCTAATCCTTGTTTGTAGGGACAGGGAAGGACAGTGAGGGAAATTCTCCTTGTGCTATAGTGTGCTAAAGCATTGATCATCAACCATCTTTAAAAAAACTTTTTTTATAGGGACAGAAAACTATAGGTAGGGAGAGTGTCAGTGTGTTTTACTGTGCTAATCCTTGTTTGTAGGGACAGGGAAGGACAGTGAGGGAAATTCTCCTTGTGCTATAGTGTGCTAAAGCATTGATCATCAACCATCTTTAAAAAAACATTTTTTATAGGGACAGAAAACTATAGGTAGGGAGAGTGTCAGTGTGTTTTACTGTGCTAATCCTTGTTTGTAGGGACAGGGAAGGACAGTGAGGGAAATTCTCCTTGTGCTATAGTGTGCTAAAGCATTGATCATCAACCATCTTTAAAAAAAATTTTTTTATAGGGACAGAAAACTATAGGTAGGGAGAGTGTCAGTGTGTTTTACTGTGCTAATCCTTGTTTGTAGGGACAGGGAAGGACAGTGAGGGAAATTCTCCTTGTGCTATAGTGTGCTAAAGCATTGATCATCAACCATCTTTAAAAAAACTTTTTTTATAGTGACAGAAAGCTATAGGTAGGGAGAGTGTCAGTGTGTTTTACTGTGCTAATCCTTGTTTGTAGGGACAGGGAAGGACAGTGAGGGAAATTCTCCTTGTGCTATAGTGTGCTAAAGCATTGATCATCAACCATCTTTAAAAAAACATTTTTATAGGGACAGAAAACTATAGGTAGGGAGAGTGTCAGTGTGTTTTACTGTGCTAATCCTTGTTTGTAGGGACAGGGAAGGACAGTGAGGGAAATTCTCCTTGTGCTATAGTGTGCTAAAGCATTGATCATCAACCATCTTTAAAAAAACATTTTTTATAGGGACAGAAAACTATAGGTAGGGAGAGTGTCAGTGTGTTTTACTGTGCTAATCCTTGTTTGTAGGGACAGGGAAGGACAGTGAGGGAAATTCTCCTTGTGCTATAGTGTGCTAAAGCATTGATCATCAACCATCTTTAAAAAAACATTTTTTATAGGGACAGAAAGCTATAGGTAGGGAGAGTGTCAGTGTGTTTTACTGTGCTAATCCTTGTTTGTAGGGACAGGGAAGGACAGTGAGGGAAATTCTCCTTGTGCTATACTGTGCTAAAGCATTGATCATCAACCATCTTTAAAAAAACATTTTTTATAGGGACAGAAAACTATAGGTAGGGAGTGTCAGTGTGTTTTACTGTGCTAATCCTTGTTTGTAGGGACAGGGAAGGACAGTGAGGGAAATTCTCATTGTGCTATACTGTGCTAAAGCATTGATCATCAACCATCTTTAAAAAAACATTTTTTATAGGGACAGAAAACTATAGGTAGGGAGAGTGTCAGTGTGTTTTACTGTGCTAATCCTTGTTTGTAGGGACAGGGAAGGACAGTGAGGGAAATTCTCCTTGTGCTATAGTGTGCTAAAGCATTGATCATCAACCATCTTTAAAAAAAATTTTTTTATAGGGACAGAAAACTATAGGTAGGGAGAGTGTCAGTGTGTTTTACTGTGCTAATCCTTGTTTGTAGGGACAGGGAAGGACAGTGAGGGAAATTCTCCTTGTGCTATAGTGTGCTAAAGCATTGATCATCAACCATCTTTAAAAAAACATTTTTTATAGGGACAGAAAACTATAGGTAGGGAGAGTGTCAGTGTGTTTTACTGTGCTAATCCTTGTTTGTAGGGACAGGGAAGGACAGTGAGGGAAATTCTCCTTGTGCTATAGTGTGCTAAAGCATTGATCATCAACCATCTTTAAAAAAACTTTTTTTATAGGGACAGAAAACTATAGGTAGGGAGTGTCAGTGTGTTTTACTGTGCTAATCCTTGTTTGTAGGGACAGGGAAGGACAGTGAGGGAAATTCTCCTTGTGCTATACTGTGCTAAAGCATTGATCATCAACCATCTTTAAAAAAACATTTTTTATAGGGACAGAAAACTATAGGTAGGGAGAGTGTAAGTGTTTTACTGTGCTAATCCTTGTTTGTAGGGACAGGGAAGGACAGTGAGGGAAATTCTCCTTGTGCTATAGTGTGCTAAAGCATTGATCATCAACCATCTTTAAAAAAACATTTTTTATAGGGACAGAAAACTATAGGTAGGGAGAGTGTCAGTGTGTTTTACTGTGCTAATCCTTGTTTGTAGGGACAGGGAAGGACAGTGAGGGAAATTCTCCTTGTGCTATAGTGTGCTAAAGCATTGATCATCAACCATCTTTAAAAAAACATTTTTTATAGGGACAGAAAACTATAGGTAGGGAGAGTGTCAGTGTGTTTTACTGTGCTAATCCTTGTTTGTAGGGACAGGGAAGGACAGTGAGGGAAATTCTCCTTGTGCTATAGTGTGCTAAAGCAGTGTTTCTCAACTCCAGTCCTCAAGGCGCACCAACAGGTCATATTTTTGGGATTTCCACAGGTGATTTGAGCAGTTTCACTGCCTTAGTAATTACCACAGCTGTTTCATCTGCAGGAAATCCCAAAAACATGACCTGTTGGTGTGCCTTAAGGACTGGAGTTGAGAAACACTGTGCTAAAGCATTGATCGTCAACCATCTTTAAAAAAACTTTTTTTATAGGGACAGAAAGCTATAGGTAGGGAGAGTGTCAGTGTGTTTTACTGTGCTAATCCTTGTTTGTAGGGACAGGGAAGGACAGTGAGGGAAATTCTCCTTGTGCTATAGTGTGCTAAAGCATTGATCATCAACCATCTTTAAAAAAACATTTTTTATAGGGACAGAAAACTATAGGTAGGGAGAGTGTCAGTGTGTTTTACTGTGCTAATCCTTGTTTGTAGGGACAGGGAAGGACAGTGAGGGAAATTCTCCTTGTGCTATAGTGTGCTAAAGCATTGATCATCAGCCATCTTTAAAAAAACATTTTTTATAGGGACAGAAAACTATAGGTAGGGAGAGTGTCAGTGTGTTTTACTGTGCTAATCCTTGTTTGTAGGGACAGGGAAGGACAGTGAGGGAAATTCTCCTTGTGCTATAGTGTGCTAAAGCATTGATCATCAACCATCTTTAAAAAAACATTTTTTATAGGGACAGAAAACTATAGGTAGGGAGAGTGTCAGTGTGTTTTACTGTGCTAATCCTTGTTTGTAGGGACAGGGAAGGACAGTGAGGGAAATTCTCCTTGTGCTATAGTGTGCTAAAGCATTGATCATCAGCCATCTTTAAAAAAACATTTTTTATAGGGACAGAAAACTATAGGTAGGGAGAGTGTCAGTGTGTTTTACTGTGCTAATCCTTGTTTGTAGGGACAGGGAAGGACAGTGAGGGAAATTCTCCTTGTGCTATAGTGTGCTAAAGCATTGATCATCAACCATCTTTAAAAAAACATTTTTTATAGGGACAGAAAACTATAGGTAGGGAGAGTGTCAGTGTGTTTTACTGTGCTAATCCTTGTTTGTAGGGACAGGGAAGGACAGTGAGGGAAATTCTCCTTGTGCTATAGTGTGCTAAAGCATTGATCATCAACCATCTTTAAAAAAACATTTTTTATAGGGACAGAAAACTATAGGTAGGGAGAGTGTCAGTGTGTTTTACTGTGCTTATCCTTGTTTGTAGGGACAGGGAAGGACAGTGAGGGAAATTCTCCTTGTGCTATACTGTGCTAAAGCATTGATCATCAACCATCTTTAAAAAAACATTTTTTATAGGGACAGAAAACTATAGGTAGGGAGAGTGTCAGTGTGTTTTACTGTGCTAATCCTTGTTTGTAGGGACAGGGAAGGACAGTGAGGGAAATTCTCCTTGTGCTATAGTGTGCTAAAGCATTGATCATCAAACATCTTTAAAAAAACTTTTTTTATAGGGACAGAAAGCTATAGGTAGGGAGAGTGTCAGTGTGTTTTACTGTGCTAATCCTTGTTTGTAGGGACAGGGAAGGACAGTGAGGGAAATTCTCCTTGTGCTATAGTGTGCTAAAGCATTGATCATCATCCATCTTTAAAAAAACATTTTTTATAGGGACAGAAAACTATAGGTAGGGAGTGTCAGTGTGTTTTACTGTGCTAATCCTTGTTTGTAGGGACAGGGAAGGACAGTGAGGGAAATTCTCCTTGTGCTATAGTGTGCTAAAGCATTGATCATCAACCATCTTTAAAAAAACATTTTTTATAGGGACAGAAAACTATAGGTAGGGAGAGTGTCAGTGTGTTTTACTGTGCTAATCCTTGTTTGTAGGGACAGGGAAGGACAGTGAGGGAAATTCTCCTTGTGCTATAGTGTGCTAAAGCATTGATCATCAACCATCTTTAAAAAAAAATTTTTTATAGGGACAGAAAACTATAGGTAGGGAGAGTGTCAGTGTGTTTTACTGTGCTAATCCTTGTTTGTAGGGACAGGGAAGGACAGTGAGGGAAATTCTCCTTGTGCTATAGTGTGCTAAAGCATTGATCATCAACCATCTTTAAAAAAACATTTTTTATAGGGACAGAAAACTATAGGTAGGGAGAGTGTCAGTGTGTTTTACTGTGCTAATCCTTGTTTGTAGGGACAGGGAAGGACAGTGAGGGAAATTCTCCTTGTGCTATAGTGTGCTAAAGCATTGATCATCAACCATCTTTAAAAAAACTTTTTTTATAGGGACAGAAAGCTATAGGTAGGGAGAGTGTCAGTGTGTTTTACTGTGCTAATCCTTGTTTGTAGGGACAGGGAAGGACAGTGAGGGAAATTCTCCTTGTGCTATAGTGTGCTAAAGCATTGATCATCAACCATCTTTAAAAAAACATTTTTTATAGGGACAGAAAACTATAGGTAGGGAGTGTCAGTGTGTTTTACTGTGCTAATCCTTGTTTGTAGGGACAGGGAAGGACAGTGAGGGAAATTCTCCTTGTGCTATAGTGTGCTAAAGCATTGATCATCAACCATCTTTAAAAAAACATTTTTTATAGGGACAGAAAACTATAGGTAGGGAGAGTGTCAGTGTGTTTTACTGTGCTAATCCTTGTTTGTAGGGACAGGGAAGGACAGTGAGGGAAATTCTCCTTGTGCTATAGTGTGCTAAAGCATTGATCATCAACCATCTTTAAAAAAACATTTTTTATAGGGACAGAAAACTATAGGTAGGGAGAGTGTCAGTGTGTTTTACTGTGCTAATCCTTGTTTGTAGGGACAGGGAAGGACAGTGAGGGAAATTCTCCTTGTGCTATACTGTGCTAAAGCATTCCTCATCAACCATCTTTGAAATCCTTGTTTTTTGGACAGTCAGGGAAATTGTCGTTGTGCTATTCTGTGCGAAAGCAATCATCCTCAACCATATTTAGAAATCCTTAAGTAAAGGGACAGAGAAGGACACCTGAAGGTAGCCCTTATTGCTTTTTTCCCATCTCCCTGCAGGCCATCCATTAGAATGTCTGGAAGGCAAACAAGGAGAGGCAGACAGTCAGGAGGCAATAAAAGAGGGCAAGCAGGCTCTGTGTCTGGGGGCAACAGTGCTGGTCGTGCACGCGGTGCATTGTCATCAGCACATGGCCATGGGACACGCTTGTCCTTCTTTTCGGCAGCTGGACATGTTGAGCCACATCATGCCGAAGACTTGGTAGAGTGGATGACCAAGCCCTCCTCCTCCTCCTCATCCTCTCTCACCCAGGCTCAGGGTACTGGCAAAGCAGCTGCCAAAGCGTCCTCTTCCCTGGTATCAATGTCAGACTCATCATCAGTCACTCCTTCCCTAGACCCACCATGTCCTCCTCCTGAGGAGTCCCCCGAACTGTTTGAGCACAGTGTTGGGTACATGCTCCAGGAGGATGCCCAGCGTTTCGAAGGGTCTGATGATGAAACCCAGCTACAGGAAGGCAGTAGCGTGAGAGTAGACAGAGGGGATGCTCAAGAAGGACACCAATCTGGCAGTCATGTTCCAGCAGCTGCAGCATACTGCCAGATTGGCTCCAGTGATGAGGAGGGAGGGGATGATGAGGTCACTGACTCCACGTGGGTGCCTAATAGGAGAGAGGAGGAGGAGGAGGATGAGGAGGAGGCACATCTCCAACGAGGCAGGATGCCCTTTGGTGGCCAGCGTAAGGGCA
The DNA here is from genome assembly GCA_029206835.1 of Rana muscosa. Lineage (NCBI taxonomy): Eukaryota > Metazoa > Chordata > Amphibia > Anura > Ranidae > Rana > Rana muscosa. The sequence continues at coordinate 202,487,519 of CM055121.1, read as the reverse complement.
GTACACAGACGGAATCACACCGCAGAGCTCCGCCTGTGCAGGGCGCTGCCTCTGCCCGTCATTCAAAAAGTTCTTTGGTGTGGGCCTTTTTTGAGGCTAGTGCATCAGATCGCACAGCTGCTGTTTGCAACATATGTCTCAAGCGTATATCGCGTGGCCAAAACATCAGCCGCTTGGGTACCACATGCCTGACCAGACATATGTTGACCTGCCATGCAGCTCGTTGGCAAGCCTACCTCAAAGACCCACACCAAAGAACAAAGCGGACCTCTCCTTGCACCGCATCAGCTGGGATCTCCAACCCCACTATAACTTCAGTCCTCTCTGAAACATGCACTGAGAGGAATGAAGGTGTAGAATTAGGTGTGTCACAGCCAAGTACTTGCGGCCACTCTGCTAGCAGTACACCGACGTCCGATTCTAGCAGGCAAATTTCCCTGCCCCAGCTGCTGGACCGTCGAAAGAAGTTCACTCCCAGCCATCCACATGCCCAGCGGTTGAATGTTAGCTTGGCTAAATTGCTAGCGCTTCAACTGCTGCCTTTTCAGTTGGTAGACTCGGCCCCCTTCCGTGAGTTTGTGCAATGTGCGGTTCCTCAGTGGCAGGTTCCCAAACGCCACTTTTTCTCACGGAAGGCTATTCCGGCTCTCTACCGGCATGTGGAAGGCAATGTCTTGGCCTCGCTGGACAGGGCGGTCAGCGGTAAGGTGCATATTACCGCTGACTCATGGTCCAGCAGGCATGGACAGGGACGTTACCTTTCTTTCACGGCCCATTGGGTCACTCTTTTGGCAGCTGGGAAGGATGCAGGACAAGGTGCAGTAGTGTTGGAGGTTGTTCCACCGCCACGCCTCCAAAATGCTACTACTGGTTGTGACACACCTCTCTCCTCCACCCCCTCCTCTTCTTCTTCCTCCATGGCCTCTTCCTGTGCTTTGTCCTCTGAACCAGCGGTGCTCCGTAGCCGTTCAAGGGGCTACGCAAGTACGCAGGCAAAAAGATGCCATGCCGTGCTTGCGCTGGTGTGTTTGGGGGACAGAAGCCACACTGGGCAGAGGTCCTGTCTGCTCTGCAGGGCCAGGCCGAGAGGTGGTTGACGCCACGCCAGCTTAAGCCAGGAATGGTGGTTTGCGACAATGGCACCAACCTCCTCTCCGCCCTCCGACAGGGACAACTGACCCATGTGCCCTGTGTGGCTCACGTCCTTAACCTGGTGGTGCAGCGGTTCTTGGGCAGGTACCTGGGCTTACAGGATGTCCTGAGGCAGGCCAGGAAAGTCTGTGTGCTGTGAGGGGGTTAGCTCGGCAGCGGGTGTGTGTGACCCCCGGGATGGGCTCCCCACACAAAACAGGCCCAGCAAACGGAGGTTGTGGTTTTCAAAATCAAAAAGGTGCGGTTTATTTTCTATTTACAGTGACAAAACACAGCAAAGCAAAAGAAACATAACCAAAATAAATCCTGGTCAAGTTGACCTCTGACTAAACATACAGGTTTCCTAACTAACAACTGGGATCAGCCTAGTGCTGTCCTAGTCCCTAAGTCCCTGGTTTTAAATGTCCAAGCAAATAGCCACACAGGCTTTTTCTCACCGCACAGGGGTTCACTCTCCCTAGACAGTCCACACAGGTCTGGTTCCAGGCATGAGCTAACATCTAATGAAGCTGGGAGTTTTTATAGAGGCCTAAATGAGCTGACAAGTTTCAGCTGGTCTCATCAACTCCCTGTCTGCACGACGCCCAGCCCTCTCCCTAGAGGTATGAGTCATCCATGAGCCCACTAGCCTCAGCTGGGCCTATACAACACTCCACCTAGTTGTATAAGTCGGCGTAAAGCCTGAATCTGGGCGAAATATATCTACCCCCCTGGATGCAACCAGGTGACTTTACCTTCCTGCTGTCACATACCCCCCCCTCTTGTTTTAACCTTGGGGTTGGAACACCAGCAATCAGGCATTCATGTACTCGAGACAAAGCATCCACATTCCCCATTTGAACGCCAGGGCGATGCTTTACTGTGAAGTTGAATTCCTGGAGGGCCAGGAACCACCTATTCACTCTTCTATTTGTTTCCTTGTTTTGAGCCATCCACTTTAACGGAGCGTGATCCGTAACCATGTCAAAGTGCCTACCTAGCAGGTAGTACCGAAGGGAATCTAGAGCCCACTTCACCGCTAAACACTCCTTTTCAACGGTGGCGTAATTTACCTCATGGGACTTCAACTTCCTGCTGAGGTAAATGACTGGGTGCTCTTCCCCGTTCCAGACCTGGGACAATACTGCTCCTAACCCCACATCTGACGCATCACTTTGTACGACAAAGTCTTTAGAGAAGTCGGGTGAGTACAACACTGGCTGGCTACATAAGGCTTGTTTCAAGAATTGGAATGCTGCCTCAGCCTCGGGGGTCCATTTAATCATGACCGACCCTTTCCCCTTCGTCAGGTTGGTTAGGGGCACAGCCTTAGAAGCAAAGTGGGGAATGAATCGCCGATAATACCCAGCGATTCCCAGAAAGGCTCGTACCTGCTTCTTGCTGTTGGGACGTGGCCAACTCTGGATGGCCTCGACTTTGTTAAGTTGGGGTTTTATTACTCCCCTCCCAATGGTGTACCCAAGATATTTGGCCTCCTCCTGCCCAATGGTACACTTCTTGGGGTTAGCCGTAAACCCCGCTTCCCGAACAGAGTCCAGGACTGCTTGCACTTTTGGCAGATGTGAGGCCCAATCTGTGCTATGGACAATTACGTCATCCAGGTAAGCCGCAGCATACTTCCGATGGGGCCTCAGCATCTGGTCCATTTTCCGCTGGAATGTGGCCGGCGCATTCTGTAACCCGAACGGCATTCTTTTATATTGGAACGCCCCGTCTGGGGTTACAAATGCGGTTTTCTCTTTGGCCGACTTGGCCAGGGGGATTTGCCAATACCCTTTTGTGAGGTCAAGAGTCGTCATGTATCGGGCTGTTCCCAGCCGGTCGATCAACTCATCTATACGTGGCATGGGGTAGGTGTCAAATTTTGTAACTTTGTTCAACTGACGAAAATCGTTACAAAATCGCCAGCTCCCATCCGGTTTAGGCACCAACACGATGGGACTAGACCAATCACTTTGGGACTCCTCTATCACCCCTAAGTTCAGCATTTTCTGTACTTCCTCCCGTATTGCCTCCCGTCGAGCCTCTGGGATCCGATAGGGTTTTAACTTCACCCTTTCACCGGGCGGGGTAATGATGTCATGCTCTACCCCAGATGTTTGTCCCGGCAGCTCAGAGAATACCTCCTTGTTGCGAAGCACAAACTCCTTAACCTCCTGTTGTTGGGGTTGTGACAAGGTGGCTGCTATTCCAACCTCAGGAATCACGCAACCAGTTTGAGCTGGTGACCAAGTGTCTGCGACTAGGGACTCTCTATCCCTCCAGGCTTTCAACAGATTAACGTGATAGATCTGTTCGGGCTTTCGCCTTCCTGGTTGTCTGACCTTGTAATTCACTTCGCTCACTTTTTCCATTATCTCGTAGGGGCCTTGCCATTTGGCAAGGAATTTACTTTCAACCGTAGGGACAAGTACCAATATCCTATCCCCCGGGGAAAAGGTACGGGTCTTGGCTCCACGGTTGTACACTCTCTGCTGTGCCAACTGCGCTTGGGCCAAATGTTCCTTCACGATGGGCATTACCTGTGCAATTCGATCTTGCATCAGGGCGACATGCTCAATCACACTCCTGTGGGGAGAACTCTCACTTTCCCAAGTTTCCTTGGCAATATCCAACAGCCCTCTTGGGTGTCTCCCATACAGTAACTCAAAGGGGGAGAATCCCGTAGAGGATTGGGGCACCTCCCTAATAGCAAACATCAAATAAGGAAGTAAACAGTCCCAATCCTTTCCATCTCTATCCACCACTTTCTTCAACATTTGTTTTAGGGTTTTGTTGAATCTTTCAACCAGCCCATCGGTTTGGGGGTGATACACAGACGTACGCAATTGCGTCACTTTGAACAATTTACACAGCTCTTTCATAACCCGGGACATAAAGGGTGTACCTTGGTCCGTAAGCAGTTCTTTACAAATACCCACCCGGCTAAAAACAAGAGATAGCTCTTTGGCTATGGTTTTGGCCGAGGTATTTCGGAGAGGGATCGCTTCTGGATAACGGGTGGCATAGTCCATTATAACTAATATGTACTGGTGCCCCCTAGCGGACTTGATTATAGGACCTACCAAATCCATGGCGATCCTCTCAAACGGGACCTCAATGATGGGTAGAGGGACCAGCGGGCTACGGAAATGTGGCATCGGGGCCAACCTCTGACACACAGGGCAGGAGGAACAATAATTTTCTACGTCCTTCATCACCCCCGGCCAATAGAATCTCTGTAATACCCTCTCTCGGGTTTTCTCTGTCCCCAGATGACCTCCAAGAATGTGCCCATGGGCCAACTCCAACACCAACTTCCTGTAAGGTTTGGGCACCACAAGCTGCTCAACGGTTTCTTCTGCCCTTTTTGCCACCCGATACAGTAGGTCCTTCTCTACGCTGAAGTATGGGTAAGTGCAGGTATTATCTGGGTTCACTAACTCGCCATCTATTTTCACTACGTTTTCCCGTGCCTTTATTAGGGCGGGGTCTTTCAACTGTTCTGTGGCAAAGTTTTCCCTGTGAACCTCAAGATCAGAAAACTCCACAGACGGTAGGTTTTCGTCTGAGGAGGTGGGCTCCTCTCCAGTTTCTTGAGTCTCCCCTGCCAATACTGATAAGGGAAATTCCGGAGAGTCCTCACCACTCTCAGGGGAGTTCTGGCTATCACATTCCTGGTACATAGGGGCACCAGTGAGGGGCTCAGGATCATCCCACAGTTCCCAGAACTTCGGAAAATCCCTTCCCACAATGGCGTCATACGGTAACTGAGATACTAAGCCCACTGGATGAGAGAGGGTACCTTTGGGGGTCTCGAAACACACTGTAGTCACTGGATACTCTCGGGTGTCCCCATGCACACAAATAACAGCTACCTTGCTATTCCCAGAGACCTCTGTTTTAACTAACTCAGCCTTTATCAGGGTCACAAGGCTACCTGAATCCAGCAATACCACAACATTTCTACCATTAACACACATTTTGCATAAATGTTTCTCAGTTCCTCGAATGGCAGTGCATGCGACTGTCGCACACAGCGACTGACGTCTGCCCGTCAGAAAGTCACACTGCATGGGTTCCTCCACAACCGGGCAATTGGCTGCAATATGTCCCGCTTGCCGGCAGCGGTAGCAAACGATCCTTCTTGCCGCCTCTTGAGCCGCTGATTTCCCAGGCTGTTCTCGCCAAACTTGGGGTAGAGCTCCCACCCTCTCACTCTCTCCACCCTTACCCCTTGGAATCCTCTTATCCGCCCCTGGGGATGGTCTGGTCTTAGGGTGGAAAGTCCGAGTGTCTCTGGAAGAGGCCGTCAGGTTCTCTGTAGCCAAGTATTTCTCCACATGATCCACAAGACCATCGGCCGTCTCTGGGTCTCCATGGCTTACCCACTTTTGGATGGCAGTAGGAAGAGCTCTCAAAAACCGATCCATTACAACACGTTCCACAATCTTTGGTGCGGACAAAGTCTCTGGCTGTAGCCACTTTCTGCTCAGGTGAATGAGATCATACATTTGAGACCTGGGGGGTTTTCCAAGCTGGAAAGTCCAGTTATGCACACGCTGAGCCCGGACAGCCTGGGTGACACCCAGCCTTGCCAATATTTCAGCTTTTAGCATCACATAGTCTTTTGCTTGGTCAGGCTCTAGGTCATAGTAAGCCTTCTGCGATTCACCAGTTAACAGAGGAGCCACCAGTCCAGCCCACTGCTCCTCAGGCCACTTTTCTCTTTCAGCAGTCCTTTCAAATGTGGTCAAAAATACCTCTGGATCATCCTCTCCAGTCATTTTTGTCAATAAACGACTCACCCCAAAGGACGCGGTATTAGTGGGACGGCTTTCCTCACTGGTCTGCGGACGTTGCTGCATTACTGCTTCCATTTGTTGTAGTCTCTGCTCTTGCTTCTGTAACAGGTCTATGAAGCGGGCCTCAGATTGCTGCTGGGCTTGTTGATGAGCTTGCTGCTGGGCTGCAAGGCTCCTTTGCAAACCTGCATTTGTCTGCTGTTGATTGGCATTTGCTAGAGCCAGCTGTTTCAGTATCTCCTCCATGCTGGCTTAAAAAAAACTGCCCGCATTCTCCACCAACTGTGAGGGGGTTAGCTCGGCAGCGGGTGTGTGTGACCCCCGGGATGGGCTCCCCACACAAAACAGGCCCAGCAAACGGAGGTTGTGGTTTTCAAAATCAAAAAGGTGCGGTTTATTTTCTATTTACAGTGACAAAACACAGCAAAGCAAAAGAAACATAACCAAAATAAATCCTGGTCAAGTTGACCTCTGACTAAACATACAGGTTTCCTAACTAACAACTGGGATCAGCCTAGTGCTGTCCTAGTCCCTAAGTCCCTGGTTTTAAATGTCCAAGCAAATAGCCACACAGGCTTTTTCTCACCGCACAGGGGTTCACTCTCCCTAGACAGTCCACACAGGTCTGGTTCCAGGCATGAGCTAACATCTAATGAAGCTGGGAGTTTTTATAGAGGCCTAAATGAGCTGACAAGTTTCAGCTGGTCTCATCAACTCCCTGTCTGCACGACGCCCAGCCCTCTCCCTAGAGGTATGAGTCATCCATGAGCCCACTAGCCTCAGCTGGGCCTATACAACACTCCACCTAGTTGTATAAGTCGGCGTAAAGCCTGAATCTGGGCGAAATATATCTACCCCCCTGGATGCAACCAGGTGACTTTACCTTCCTGCTGTCACAGTGCATTTCCGCAGATCTTATAATGCCAGTGCTCGCCTGGCTGAGCTGCAAAAGGAGTTGAACCTGCCCAAGAACCGCCTTATATGTGACATGCCCACCAGGTGGAACTCAACGTTGGCCATGCTGCAGCGGCTGCACACCCAGCAGAGGGCCATCAATGAGTACCTGTGCGACTACGGCACCAGGACAGGGTCAGGGGAGCTTGGTTTTTTTTCTCCACGCCAGTGGGGCATGATCAGGGATGCATGCACTGTCCTGGCACCATTTGAGGAGGCCACGAGGATGGTGAGCAGTGACAGTGCATGCATCAGTGACACTGTACCTCTTGTCCACCTGTTGGAGCACACGCTGCGTGGAATAATGGACAGGGCACTTGAGGCAGAACAGAGGCAGGAAGAGGAGGACTTCCTTGCCTCTCAAGGCCCCCTTTACCCAGACAGTGTTCCTTCTGTCCCACCCATCGCACAGGAAGAGGAGGTGGAGGAGGAGGAGGAGGAGGATTGTGTCAGCATGGAGGTGGAGGCTGGCACTCAGCATCATCAGCAGCAGTCTTTTAGGGATGATTTACAGTCCCAAGAAACCAGTAGACTTGTACGTGGCTGGGAGGAGGTGGCTGCGGATCATGTCGTCCTTAGTGACCCAGAGGACTCCGGACCGAATGCCTCAGCTAACCTACGCTGCATGGCCTCCCTGATCTTGCAAATTCTGCGGAAGGATCCTCGTATTCTTCGGATCAAGGAGAGGGACCATTACTGGCTGGCCACTCTCCTTGGTCCACGGTACAAGGGTAAGGTTGCGGACCTTATGTTACCGTCGCAGAGGGAGCAGAGGATGAGACAACTCCGGGAGGCCTTGCAGAAAGGTCTGTGCAACGCTTTCCCAGAGACTGGGAGGTTACAAACTCCTGGTCCTGGACAACGAGTTGCTGAGGCTTCGGCCAGTCAAAGAAGGAGCGGTGGGGAAGGTGGCCGTCTGACCGATGCGTTCAGACAATTCTTTAGTCCGCAGCCCCAAAGTATGATCGGTTCCAGCAACCATCGCCAGCGTCTGATAAACATGGTGCAGGAATATCTAGGGGCAAGGTCAGACTTGGACACCTTCCCCACCGAAAATCCTCTGGCTTACTGGGTCTTGAGGATGGATCACTGGCCAGAGCTTGCACAGTATGCAATTGAGCTACTGGCCTGTCCTGCATCCAGCGTTCTTTCGGAACGCACATTCAGTGCTGCTGGAGGATTTGTCACGGATCACAGGGTGCGCCTGTCCACCGACTCGGTTGATCGACTGACTTTCATCAAGATGAACCAGTCTTGGATCACCACCAGCTACCACACACCTGATGCTGATATAACAGACTAATTGATTTTAACATGTCACATCCCTTCAAGACTGATGCTGATGCTGAGTGCCTGTGCTGTTATGTTGACTGGCTATCCTCCTCCTCCGAGTCCTCAATGATACGATTGATGATGATAGCTTGGAAGATCATTTTTGTTTATGGGTGCCGCCACCAGTGGCTAAGGCCCAATTTTTCAGCCCCTGTTTAACAGGGGCGTGTAATTACAATTTTTGAAGCAATACTTTGCAACAGGGCTCATTGCTGTGCTCCAAGTACAGTATCTGTGAGGGGTTGGAGTGTTGTGCCACCAGTGCCTAAGGCCCAATTTTTCAGCCCCTGTTTAACAGGGGCGTGTCATTACAATTTTTGAAGCAATACTTTGCAACAGGGCTCATTGCTGTGCTCCAAGTACAGTATCTGTGAGGGGTTGCAGTGTTGTGCCACCAGTGCCTAAGGCCCAATTTTTCAGCCCCTGTTCAACAGGGGCATGTAATTACAATTCTTGATCTAATAATTCACAGCAGGGCCCATTCCTGCACCCACCAAGAGTAACTCTGAGGGCTTACAGTGTTGTGGCAACACCACCACCACCACCACCACCACGAAAGGCCCAATTTTTCAGCCCCTGTTCAACAGGGGCATGCAATTACAATTCTTGATCTAATAATTCACAGCAGGGCCCATTGCTGCACCCACCAAGAGTAACTGTCAGGGCTTACAGTGTTGTGGCACCAGCACCACCATCAAAGGCCCAATTTTTACTACCACTGTTCAACAATTATATGTAATTACAATTCCTGATATAATAGTTGACAGCAGGGCGTTCCAGCACCAACCAAGAGTAGCTGTGAGTGCTTACAGTGTTGTGCCAACACCAACAACTAAGGGGCCTATTTCTGCAGAGTATATATGGCAGGCCCCTACTTTCAAACATCCAACTTACAAACGACTCCTACTTGCAAACGCAAGAAGACAACAGGAAGTGAGAGGAAATCTACCCCTAGGAAGGAAAATTCTCTCCTGTAAGAATTAATATGGGAGAAAGGTGTCTCCTCTGTACTGATGCTTTATCACCAATCCTTGTTTCAAGAAAAACACCACATTTCAAAAACAGTTGTCATTGGGACGGAAAGTGAGGTGAAATGTTCTGAACAGGGGCACAGACAGCAAAACAAATGTTACAGGGGTGATAACCCTTACCTATGTTTTCCAAAAAGTTTAAAAATAGATTTTTGGGCTGGAGCTACACTTAAACAATGTACCTGTTCAAAATTACAAACACATTCTACATAAGAACAAACCTACAGTCCCTGTCTTGTATGCACCGCCTGTATACGGCTGTTCAGAGTATATAGGGCCTTTTTTATTTTGTGTGCGGTGTTCCCCTTAATATCCATACAAGACCCAAAGGGGCTGGTAATGGGCTGGGGTAGGGGGGGGGGGGGGTCATGGGGTAGCTATGCCATTTTTCTTAAAGATTTTCATCCATATTACCGGGACCAGACATTACATTAAAGCCGCAAACAGTTTTAAATGGCTTTTTTTTTCCTTTAGAAGTGTCATTTTGTGCAGGGACAGTTCTAAACACGGGAAACACGTGGCACTTCACAGGCATACTTTAGACACCCCCCAGGTACGATATTTAAAGGAATATTTGACTTTTTTTTTTTTCACTTTATGCATCATTAAAATGACTGCTCCCGAAAAACAACCGTTTTTAAAACTTCTTTTTGCATTGATACATGTCCCCTGGTGCAGAACCCGGGTTCCCAAACCCTTTTTAGGACAATAACATGCATAATAGTCGTTATAATTAGCACTTTAGAATTCGAACGGTCGCATCCATTGTATTTAATAGGGTTCTAATGTTCGTACGAACGTTCGGTCCGTTCGCGGGTTCTGGTGCGAACCGAACCCGGGGGTGTTCGGCTCATCACTATTCTTTATAGCTCTATAGCCAAGATCACTTCAGGGATCAGCTTTTTACTGGAGTCTCTCTCTCCTTCCAGATCCGCTTCTAATATGACATTAGGGTTAGGTTGTTTCCAGTTAAACTCCACTGGGGCCCAAAAACAGACCGCATTTCCTGGCTTTAATGTTTTCTCTGTCTTCTCCAGCTTTTATAATCTTCCCATTCCCACTGTTGAGGGCTTCTACTATTGGACCAAGTGCTGGTACACCATCTGCAGCATGCTGTGTACACCCTCTAATGAAGCCTTCTATTTAGAGTAAGGTGACCAGATTTTTAAAATGAAATCCGGGGACATATTTTTTTTTTCATTAGTAATGGCGACAATCAGCGACTCTCTGCCCGTTGCCGCCGCCCGCCTCATAGCCTGTCAAGTCTTACTCTCTGGGCCCCGGCTACTACTGGGTGGGGAGTGGAGGAAGATCACTCCGCCAGGGAAAGCAAGGAGATAAGCAGGCAGGTGGTTGGCCAGGACTTGAGCCAAGAACATGCAAGCGGAGCTGAATGGGCATGCACCCGAAACTGAAGACATTTTCCCTCCGCTCCGACCAGCACATGATCATTAGAAAGGGGCACAGATAATGGAAAAAAATAAACCTCCCTATGCTAGCGGGGGTGTGTAATTCAGATTTTTTTTTTTTTATTCTGCACTGACTGTCTTTGAAATTGCCCAAGCCCCTGTTCAAATCCAATCCGGGGACAAAACCGGGGACAGACTTGGTCCGGGGACAGTGTCCGCAATCCGGGGACTGTCCCCGGAAACTGGGCATGTCTGGTCACCCTAATTTAGAGACAATGGTAACCAGGATTTGCTTTACCAGATCTGTGTTGTTCCCCACCATTAAATAACTTTTTGCAGTAGACCCCAGGGGTTAGAAACACACAAAGGTGATCCTGTCAAAGGTTTCTGCAAGTAACCATCATAGGGGAACTTCTCTAACTAGAATTACCAAATCTCTAAAGGCCCATTCACACGATCAGATTTTCCGACGGGAATTGTGTGATGGCAGGCTGTTGTTGAAAAATCCTACCGTTTGTATGCTCCATCCGACAATTGTTGTCAGATTTTCCGCCAACAAATGTGGGAAAGCATGCATTAAAATTGTCTGCTAACAATTGTGTCTTGTCGGATTTTCCATCGGACAAAAATCCAAAGTACAAACACGCATGCTCAGAAGCAATGCTCACCATAACACAACATTAGCAGAAGTTGTCCAAAGGGTGGCGCTAAAGAGCTGAAAAAACATGTAGATTCCTGTTTGTTGGCCAACAATTCTTTGCCATTTGTATGCAATACAAGTTCATGGCCAACGCCCTTCGGACAAAAGTCCTACGCTTTGTACACGGAAAATCCAATCGTTTGCACGAGTCTTTTTTTTTTTCAAATAACGTGGTGTTTTATTAAGAAGAATATGAACAGGTTACATTTTATAGGTTGACATTACATCAAAACATAGCAGGACAGTATCAAGGTACAAGCAAGTAATAAAATAAATCTTGTCTTTCCACATATTGAGTCGGCAATTGGCAAAGGCGTCCTATACTAACAAACCTTGCACAAGTCTTTTAGTTCTTCTAGGGGCAGGTGTTTCAGGTGCATATCATAGAAGTTTTTGTACAGCCGAGTTTCATGGACACCTGAATTGAGAAGAGCCCCTGTGTAAATGCTACATTAACAGGCACTACAGGAGAGGCGCCTATTAGTTTAGGCAGAAGCTTTCTGGAAGCAGTGAAGGTTGCAGACTTGGCTGACTGGACTTGTACTCTTTTGCGATGTTTGAAGCGATGCTACAGATGAAGTTTGGGGCTCTGGCATGGGTTTCCAGGTGTTTTTGGCTGTCGATTTGGGGTAAAATGCATGCCACACCTGGGGAACTGTGGCACACTTGAAAAAAGATGGATCTGGCGGCCTGCTGTGACAGTAGCTCTGAGAGTGTACAAGGCAACACCCCACCCACTCACCCTGAAGAGCACCATGGGCACACTCGGAAGCTGGCAACACAGCAGGGTCGGTGACAATCTACCTGTTATATGTGTGCATCCGATGAATTTCCAACCCCACTCTACGCTATCCAAAACTAACATAAAAAAAGTTTTGACTTTAATGGTTATTAAACCGTTTAAAGTCTGACATCACCTACAAGAAAATATTTTCATTTTACAATTAATTAAATTTGAGAATAATGGCTTGGATTCCAACTTTTGAGATGATGGCAGGCTATGTCTCATTACCCATGAAAATAGATATTCTGTTTTAAACAGTGAGTCGGCAGGAATTTTTTTGGCATCTTTTGAAAATCTGTAATTTAAGAGAGTGAATGCTCTGGGATATGCCAAAAATCCCCTGCAATGCAGCAAGCACAATGCCAAGCAAAGACAAAATGACAATGTGCAGGCAATGAATAATGGGTATTATGTTACCATATAACCTGGACAAATGTAACACTTTACAGAATGTTTTTAAAGTAGATGGAAACCCTGGATTGCATTTACTTCGCAAGTAACTTCGCAAAGCATTGTGTATGTATGATCTCAGTGCTTCTGATCTCCTTTATATCTACATGCACCTCATGTAACAAAGCAGGAGCACAGTTGGGAAAACAGGGACAGAGAGTTGTCACTGTATAAGAGGAAAACAGGGACAAAGAGTTGTCACTGTGCAAGAGGAAACTGGATCACCAGGTATTTTTTTTTAAATAAAACTCTTTTTTAAGAGAGATACATAATGTAGCGGGTATGTACTTTCCCGGGTGTAAATTTGAACTTGACAGAGACATTGGTGATGTGTAATTCCCTGCAGCCCAGCGGGTGGCGCTGTCGCCCTGGGCTGGGGTTGAATCATTGCTGTGTGTTGTGCTTCCTTTTTGCCCTCCCTCGGCAGCGGTATGGTGGGGCGGGGAACCCACCGTGCTTGCTGGGAGAGGGTATAAAGGGGCCGGCCATCTTTGTCACGGGGTCGAAGTCCAGGGCACCTTCAGCCTGTGGACGGTGGTTCGTGTTGGTTCTCTAGGCGGGCCTAGGCCTAGAGGACAATCGGAGGTCGTGTTCCATCCCAGGCACCTTTAGCCTGGGGTGAGGTACTCGGATGGAGGTCCGGAGCTCAGTGCCCAACACTGAGTTCCGCGAGGGAAGGAGATCCTAGGGAACCCCGGGAGTGGGTACCCGAATCCGGGAAGCGTAATGGACCGGGGAGAGCTTCTCATTTGAAGACCTGGTGCAGCAGATTGCCAGTGACGGGTGAGTCTCTCACTGGAGACCGTTTGGAAGCAAATCCCCCCTCGTTCGGAGACTGCAACCCACTTTCAGGAAGGAAAGTGGAGAACACATTGTGTCTGGGCCTATTCGCATCCACACCTCCTTTCCTGTTCTGTTAACCAAGGGAGTTCAACTGATTGTGTTCATTCGCAGAAGAATAAAGGAGTGTTGAACCTTAATGGTGTGGGGCTAATTTCCTAGCAGACATTGTTCAAGGTGACTCTTGGAGGGAGGATCCAGGTGCACAGCACTGACCCGAAGGTAATACAAGAACGTTGCTTATACTGCACTGACACATGTGGTGGAAGCCAGGCATGGTGTCCCCGCTCCCTCCCCTCTAAGATACCCCTAGACAAAAGAAAGACGAGACGAGAGAAAGAGGGGAGTGAGGAGGCCGCTACACGTGGGGGCTCGTCCGGGATAGTGTTTGTGCACCACGGAATTGAACGTGTCTGCTGGAGGAGTTAAGCGAATAGGCAGGCCTTCATTGGCCGAAGTGCATCCCTGCTCGAAGTCGTGGACATGACCCAATGAAGGGAAAGGCCCGCGCAGAAGAGTGGAAAGAGGGGGAAGTTCAGCCGTGTGAAGTACTACACGTGGGGGCTTCTATTGCACTGCGCCACCAGGCACACCCCCATCGCTCAGTTCGTGGGCGTGACTCAGAAACCGAAAAGAAGAAAAGCCCGCGAACTGGAGCAACGGGGAGGAGTCCAATACGTGTGAAGGACTACACATGGGACATTGGCGCAAAAACTCTGCAGTGTGCGATGGATCAGCAACAGGTCGCCATGTTCGGACATACGTCGTGGATTCCAGTTCACCCTTCCACCACGACATTGACTGCTGCTGCTCCGGTAACAGATACGGGGATCCGGCTAAAGCCAAGGGGTCGATTCGCCCTGTACTCATGCATGGACGTTGAGGCCCTGGGTGTGATTTGTCCCGCCTGTTCGGGACTGGTGTGCCAGCTGAAGCCATTCGGGCGATGTGAGGCCTGTGGGGAGTTCCTGTTCGAAGTGGATCCGGCGGTTGAGAAGCCGAGAACCATCTACCCCGGCCGTGCTGCGGACAACACCACTCAGAGAGGAGGAATCACTGCTGTGAGAGCCATCCCTGCGCACACTGCAGCGACCGCGGAGGAGGTCGTAAAACCCCAACGGGAGAAATCCGAGGATGCTGACTCGGTCACCACTGTCTCGCAGCGTCCGCCACCGAAGAGAAAGACCGGCATGGTAGCCCCGACCAGCGGTTGTGGTGGACCGTCTCGCCCGCTTACGCCCGGCCTGGATGGATCCGTCGACAAGAGTTCCGGACGTCCCGCTTCAAGTAAAGGCCAAGGTAAGCCAGGCAGAGAGATTTGGTGTGTGGGTGGAAGTGTCGGGAAGTCATGGCCAAGCGAGTCCGTGGGAGGTGGTGGCTCCGTTTCTACAACCGGCTACATACCCGCAGGGGAGTGTGACACCTCTGACCTGGAGTCGCTCTCGGACATGGGAGATGACGTTGCCATAGACGATTTGTTTGCCGAGAAGGGCTGGGACAAAGTACCTCTCGCTTCATCTCGAAGGATTAGAGATCCACCCATGTCAACAGGGGAAAGTACACCCCGGGTGGAGGCACCAGCGCCTGAAGAGAGGTCCCGTCCCCAGCCTGCTTCTACATCCCCGGTGCCATCTGTACCGAAGGCCGGGGAAAAGAGACTGTTGCTACTTTTGTGCCCAGAGGAATGAAGAACTGTTCCTGTTTGTTCTTCACTTTTCCCGCAAGAGATTATGGACTCTGGGGTAGATAGGGCCAAAAGAAAAGAGGAAAGTTCCACGAGTGCAGTTACCGCGGTGCTGTCACCAGGTGGCAGTGTTGCGCAACGTTAAAACACTTTTCATGCACTCACTCTTTGGAGAAAAGGGATTTCTTTCTGGAGAAGTTTCTTTTCCATTACACGAATACAGGTGTCAGGGTTATATGTGTTAATCCTTTCTTTTCCCTCTGCAGGAGAGCATCCCATCAAGTCCACTGAGGATGGGGTGGGTCTTAGTCAGGATGGGGGGGGGGGGAGTCAAATGTGAATATGTGATTCAAAGTTATGAGTCAATGCTGTTGTTTCTCTTTTGTCTTTATTCCCTTTTCTTTACAGGGCTCAGACACAATGTTTTAGTTGGATAGTTTTTCTAAAGTTTTATATTTTTGTACAATTGTTAGTCGGTTTCTGGATTGGATTATGTCAGCCGTTGAGGGCATGATTTACTCCAGACACTGGGGACCAGTGTCAAATCACCAGGGGGAGAGTGTAGCGGGTATGTACTTTCCCGGGTGTAAATTTGAACTTGACAGAGACATTGATGATGTGTAATTCTCTGCAGCCCAGCGGGTGGCGCTGTCACCCTGGGCTGGGGTTGAATCATTGCTGTGTGTTGTGCTTCCTTTTTGTCCTCCCTCGGCAGCGGTATGGTGGGGCGGGGAACCCGCCGTGCTTGCTGGGAGAGGGTATAAAGGGGCCGGCCATCTTTGTCACGGGGTCGAAGTCCAGGGCACCTTCAGCCTGTGGACGGTGGTTTGTGTTGGTTCTCTAGGCGGGCCTAGGCCTAGAGGACAATCAGAGGTCGTGTTCCATCCCAGGCACCTTTAGCCTGGGGTGAGGTACTCGGATGGAGGTCCGGAGCTCAGTGCCCAACACTGAGTTCCACGAGGGAAGGAGATCCTAGGGAACCCCGGGAGTGGGTATCCGAATCCGGGAAGCGTAATGGACCAGGGAGAGCTCCTCATTCGAAGACCTGGTGCAGCAGATTGCCAGTGACGGGTGAGTCTCTCACCGGAGACCGCTTGGAAGGAAATCCCCCCTCGTTCGGAGACTGCAACCCACTTTCAGGAAGGAAAGTGGAGAACACATTGTGTCTGGGCCTATTCGCATCCACACCTCCTTTTCTGTTCTGTTTCTATCAAGGGAGTTCAACTGATTGTGTTCATTCGCAGAAGAATAAAGGAGTGTTGAACTTTAATGGTGTGGGGCTCATTTCCTAGCAGACATTGTTCAAGGTGACTCTTGGAGGGAGGATCCAGGTGCACAGCACTGACCCGAAGGTAATACAAGAACGTTGCTTATACTGCACTGACACATGTGGTGGAAGCCAGGCATGGTGTCCCTGCTCCCTCCCCTCTAAGATACCCCTAGACAAAAGAAAGACGAGACGAGAGAAAGAGGGGAGTGAGGAGGCCGCTACAATAATAAATAAATAAATAAATAAATAAAAACAGCGCAATAAACACCATTAGAAATTAATAGAAAGATGATACGTCCATACAGAAGCTCCAGCAATATGGTCAAGTAAAAGAGGACTTAGCATGTAGTGCCTATATTCTTATATTACAGTAGTCCATTGGTATTCAAACAGTCAGCAATAGTGCTGTGTTACATAGCCCATGTCTCGAAATACTTTAGATTAAGTACATTCAGCGGGTGGTGCAACGTACACAGAGAGTTGACACTCACGTATCTACAGATTAATCATCTGTGCATGTAAAGGCTTGATCTAGCCATCTGTTCCAAATATTGTGATATATAGCTGATTTTCCTCTCTGTATGTATATGACTTTCTTTTAAGCCAAGGTGAGATTAACGGCAGCCACCCAATCTTGAACTGTTGGTGGTGAGCCATACCGGAGAAATCAACATTCTAGCCATGAAAGGTGTTTCTTGCAAGAAAATATGGAGATGTTTGTCACTGTTTGGATTGGGGAGGAGGGCCAGACGACGGAGCCATGTAGAAACCAGACCACCTGTGACCAGTAGCATTGGATTATGGGGCATGACCATATCAGATGGTAAAAGGTGCCGCTGGTCTCACCACATCTGGGGCAGAAGGGGCTATGATGCAGCTGGTATCTAGATACAGTGGGGAAAATAAATATTTGATCCCCTGCAGATTTTGTACGTTTTCCCACTTACAAAGAAATAAAGGGTCTATAATTTTTATCAAAGAGTGTATTTTAAATGATAGAGACAGAATATCAACCAAAAATCCAGAAAAAAACACATAAATCAAATGCTATAAATTAAGTTGCAGACGAAGTTTCAGCTCCCTCCATAAATTTTCTATACGATTAAGGTCTGGAGACTGACTAGGCCACTCCATGACCTTAACCACTTTAATACAGGGCTTTTTATACCACTTCCATACCTGGCCTATTCTAGCACTTCTCTCCTACATGTACAAAACATCATCCTTTTGCTAGAAAATTACTCAGAACCCCCAAACATTATATATGTTTTTTTAGCAGTCACCCTAGGGAATAAAATGACGGTCATTGTAACTTTTATTCTTGCACGGTATTTGCGCAATAATTTTTCAAACGCCTTTTTTTCGGAAAAAAAATGGTTTCATGAATTAAAAAATAATAGGATTTTTATAACAGCTTACCTGTAAAATCCTTTTCTTGGAGTACATCACGGGACACAGAGCGACATAGTCATTACTAATGGGTTATATAGATACCGTCAGGTGCTGGCACTGGCAACTTCCAAAACCGGAAGTACCCTCCCCTATATAAGCCCCTCCCATCCGGGAGCACCTCAGTTTTGTAGCAAAGCAATAAGTGTCCCCAAAGAGGGGCGGGAGCTCTGTGTCCCGTGATGTACTCCAAGAAAAGGATTTTACAGGTAAGCTGTTATAAAAATCCTATTTTCTTTCTCGTACATCACGGGACACAGAGCGACATAGTCATTACTAATGGGATGTCCTAAAGCAATGCCCAATGAGGGGGGGGGATACACCATATATAAGCTGAGCGCTATCAGACATGAGGATCTTTTGCGGCCTGCAACACACTGCGCCCAAAGGCGACATCCTCCTGACTTCTAACGTCCACCTGGTAGAACCTAGTAAACGTGTGAACTGAAGACCATGTTGCGGCCTTACAGATTTGAGCCAGGGAGGCCTGGTGATGCACTGCCCATGAAGTTCCAACTGCTCTCGTGGAGTGCGCTCTAACTTTGAACGGAGGCGGTCTCCTTCTCAAGCCATAGGCTTGCATTATGACCTGTCGAATCCACTTGGCTAAAGTAGATTTTGACGCTGCCTGACCCTTTCTGGGGCCTTCCGGCAGAATAAACAAAGTATCCGTTCTGCGAATCTGAGCAGTGGCTTTTAGATAAGCTTTAACTGCTCTTACTACATCCAAAGAATGCAATAATTTTTCCTCTTCTGAAGTAGGTTTGGGGAAAAAAGAAGGAAGAACCACATCTTGGTTCAAATGAAACCTCGATACCACCTTAGGAAGAAAGGCTGGATGAGGACGTAATACTACTCTATCCTTATGGATAACCAGATATGGCTCCTTACAGGACATAGCTGCTAATTCCGACACTCTTTTAGCCGAACAAATGGCTACTAGAAAAATCAATTTCCTGGTGAGAAGCACCAAAGAAATGTGCCGCAATGGTTCAAATGGTTGTTTCTGTAGAACCGACAGAACCAAGTTTAGATCCCATGGACATATGGGAATATTAACCGGAGGACTAATACGCATCACTCCTTGTATAAAGGCTTTGACTAGTGAATGCGAAGCCAAGGGCCTTTGAAAAAATATTGACAAGGCCGAAATCTGACCCTTGATAGTACTCAAGGCAAGCTTCCTATCTACAGCCCATTGTAGGAAGTCCAGAATCCTACCTATTACGTACTTATGTGGATGCCATTTCTTGGCCTCACACCACGCGATGTACGCCTTCCAGATTCTATATTAGATCTGCCTGGATACCGGCTTCCTGGCATTGATCATGGTAGATACCACAGGATTAGAGAGCCCTCTCTTTTTTAGAATGTGGGCTTCCATAGCCAGGCCGTCAAACCTAGGGCTGGTAAGGAAGGGTGGTATATCGGTCCTTGCGAAAGCAGGTCCGGACGACGTGGGAGAGTCCAAGGACTCCCCACTGAAATTTTACAATCTCCGCGTACCACGCTCTTCGGGGCCACGCTGGAGCCACCGGAATCACTGGTTTCTTTTCTACCCTGATTCTGCGGAGTAATCGAGGTAACCATTGTGGCGGTGGGAATGCATATATCAGCTTGAACTGATCCCAAGGGAACACTAGGGCATCCGAGCCGCAAGCTAGGGGATCCCTTGTCCGAGAGACAAACCTGTCCCCCTTTGCGTTGAATCTGGATGCTAGAAGATCTACATCCGATGTTCCCCACCGCTGACATATTGTCCAGAAAACCTCGGGGTGAAGGGACCCTTCCTCTGGGCCTAATTGCTGGCGACTTAGAAAGTCCGCCTTCCAATTCTCCACTCCTGGAATGAATACCGCAGATATGGCTGGGACATATTTTTCTGCCCATTTCAGGATGTAATTTACTTCCCTCTGGGCTGCACGACTCCTGGTGCCCCCCTGATGATTGAATTCTGACAGGGGACCCTTGGAGTTTGGATGTCCATGCTACTAGGGCATACCGGGCTGCTCGTATCTCTAAGAGATTGATGGGCAGGGCCTTTTCTGCATCCGACCATCTGCCCTGGAGAGACTATTGCTCCAGTACTGCTCCCCAGCCTATAAGGCTGGCATCTGTAGTGACCACCTTCCAAGAAATCAGACTGAAGGATTTCCCTTTTTCCAGATTCTGGGGAACCAACCACTAACGGAGGCTCTCGCGAACGGAAGGGGACAAGGACATTGTAAGTCTAGGGCCTGAACTTTTTTGTTCCAGGCTGACAGTATGGCCCCCTGCAAATTCCTTGAATGGAATTGACCGTAGGGTACTGCTTCGAATGATGCCACCATTTTTCCCAGCAGCCTTATGCACAGGCGTATGGACGGCTGTCTTTTTTGTACCCACTAAGTGGATCAAATCTTTCAAAGACAACACCTTTCCTCGAGGCAAGAATATTTTTCTCTGGCCTGAATCCAACCTTAGCCCCAAGTATTCCAGACTTTTGACTGGTTTTTAGGGCTGACTTGTCTCGGTTGATAATCCAACCGTGAGATTCCAGATACTTGATTGTCTTGTGAACGACCACGTCTAGTTTTTTCACTGAGTGGTCTATCAGCAACAAGTCATCTAGATATGCCATTATCATTACACCTTGTGTTCTTAGATTGGCCAATAAAGGGCCAGAATTTTTGTAAACACTCGTGGTGCTGTGGCCAAACCGAAGGGTAAGGCTCTGAACTGAAAATGGCGCCCTTCTACTGCAAAGCGTAGAAATTTTTGGTGGACTGGAAAGATGGGAATGTGCAAATAAGCATCTTTGATGTCGATCGCGGCTAACCAATCCTCCCCTTGTAGGGCAGTGGCCACCGATCGGATCGACTCCATCGGAAAGTCCTGATATACAGGAATTTGTATAGCCCTTTTTAGAATTAATATGGGCCTCCCGTCCGCGTTTGCTTCGGGACTGTAAAGATGTTTGAGTAAAACCCAAACCCTCATTCTTACAGGGGAACCTCCATAATTACTCCTTGGAGCAATAGTTGTTCTAGTGCCAACAAGAGGGACTCTATCTTCCGGGGATCCCTTGGCACGTTTGACCTCAAAAATGGGAAGGAGGAGAGTCTTTTAACTCCAAACTGTATCCCAAACATACTGCGGAGAGCACCTATCTGTCTTGATCGTGTCCCGCCAGGTCTCTTGCGAACAACTGGAGTCCTCCCCCCCACCCGACTGAGTGGGGGCAACCCTTCAATGAATTTAACTTTGGGGGAGGTTTTGTACCTCCCCTGACCCAGGGTTTCTCATTACCCTGCTATTGTCCCTGTTTTTTACCCCCGGGAATTGACCGAGGAGGCCGTCGGAACTGTTACACAGCCGATGCCCCAGGGACTGGAGAAGCAGGCCTCTTAAAGAGGGACCTCTAACTCTGTTTTTAACCGGCAAGAGCGTATTTTTACCGCTGGAAATTTTCTGGATATATTTGTCCAGGTTTTCCCTGAATAAGCGTTCACCATGAAATGGGACGCTAACCAGCCATTCTTTACAGGGAGCTTCAGCAGACCAGTTTTTGAGCCATAGAAGCCTACGCATATGTACTATAGACAGCGTAAGGCGGGAGGCCTGATGGACTGAATCCTTATGGCGTCAACCGCAAAGCCTAAGGCTCTAGGTAGATCAGCTAGGGCAAAGCCTGCTGATCTGTCAAGTCCCTCAAGACCTGTTTCAACTGATCCTTCACTGCTTAGCAGACCCCAATAGCTGCCACTGCTGGTTGTGTCACCAAGCTTACTGTAGAAAGAAGCAGACTTTCATAAGGACTCCAATCTTCTATCTATTGGGTTCTTGAACATTTGGACATTATCCACTGGACATGTCAGTGATTTATACATACAAGAGATGGCTGCGTCCACTGTAGGGACCTTCCATTTTTTTTTTTTTTGATGAACTTATCCTCCATGGGATAGACCACCGGAAATATCTTGGGGGAATAAATATTTTCTCAGGACGTTCCCAATCCTGGTAAATAAGCCCTTTCAGTAAAGGGTGAAGTGGAAAAGAACAGACAGTCTGGGGGCTTCTAGCGACCCCAACGAGGATACAGTAGTGGTTGATGGTTCCGCAAGGTGCATTTTTAAATGCTGATCGGACCATGTTAGTCAGAGACTGAACCCATAATCTTTCAGCTTGAGATGCTGAGAAAAGGTTCCCCCACTGTTGACTCCTCTATAACAGAATCAACCTTATCCTGATCCCCTTCAGGCAGGTCGATCCCTGTATGGGACTGTTGCTCTGCTAACAGGCACTCTGAAGGAGGAGACTGAGATCGGGCGTGCTTTCCCTGACAGGGAGGCAGCGATCAATGTTGACAATCTCTCTCTAATCCTCCCAGAGCTGAGGAAAAAACCTCCTCTGTTACATACACAGGAGCAGGTGAACTGAGGACAGCCACAGTACCAAGTACCCCTGCGGGGTCTCTACGGTCACTTACCTCTGAACTTCAGGGGAGACTGGTGCAGCAGAAGTATGCCCAAGATCCTCAGAGCCCGATGAGACCCCCTTCGCTTCCTGGAAGATTCAGTTCCGGAGCTTCTGGACGGCATATTCCTAAGCCTAAAGCTGAGGTATTCCAGCCGTAATACACCACTTTTACTGAGAATAGTCTAGCACAATTGCTGCTATATCACAGTTGGTGTCTACTAAAGTGCCTTTCTAGGGGATGCCTGCATCAACCGCCTCTATGTGCCTTTATATTGTTGCTAGCTCTGTCTGTGCACTTCAACAGCCAGCTATAATGTGCTTCAAAACACGCTGGACGCCCGCACATGCGCAGTAGCGCCGCGGCGCACACCTGAGCGTCATCCACCCGCTCCGCCCCTTTTTCCAGATCGCCTCTATGAATAGAGGCGCGCGCACGCGCGCGGGCACGTGCGCCTTCGGCGCCTTTTTTGAAAACAACAAGGAGCTAGATGGGAGCCAGGGTCCCTTTGCCGCAGGGCCCGGGGATGGATGAGCGCAGCAACAGGGCAGAGGAGACAGCTTCCCAGCAGAGAACATACCAACTGCCTGGATTTGATTCTGGAAGAAAAAAATCCACATTACAAGAAAAAGAACCATAGCGGCCTCTAGTGTCTAACACAGGTACCGCGGTCTTACATTTTTTTTTTTTTTTTTTTTCTTGCCTACTATTAAAATTTTTACATTTTCTCAGTAGTAACAGGCATACACAGAATATTAGCGGGAATACCGTTAGGTAACAGACAGAAAGACAAATTAGGCTTGGGGGTCCCCCAATAGAACCAAGTTCCTGGGGGCCCCCACTTACCTGTTCCCCGCCGCAGGACTTTGTTTGGTCCACAAAAGCCCAAACTTCACCTATCACGGCAGGCATTGTAATCAAACCTTCAGGGACCGGGTTCCCAAGGATTCCACTCCCCTGGACCTGTATAGCACCCTGCACAGAAAACATCTTGGTCGTGGGTATGACCAGAGCTCTGGATCCCAGGGTCCAGCTCTCCTAAGAGAAGCATTACAGGCAAAACCTTGCTCTTCTGCTGCAAGGCCCGGGTACCGACCGTTTAGCTATGAAGCTTTTTTGGTCGGATCCGGAATAGCTTACTGAGGCCCAAAAGAACCTGTACGCAAGCTCAGTGAAAAACACATGTTTCTTCTTGGCCAACACCTTAGACACTGGCAAAAAACTGAGGTGCTCCCGGATGGGAGGGGCTTATATAGGGGAGGGTACTTCCGGTTTTGGAAGTTGCCAGTGCCAGCACCTGACGGTATCTATATAACCCATTAGTAATGACTATGTCGCTCTGTGTCCCGTGATGTACGAGAAAGAAAACAAAACAGTAAAGTTAGCCCAATTATTTGGGAAAATATGAAAGATGATGTTACGCCTAGTAAATAGATACCTAACATGTCACGCTTTAAAATTACGCACACTCATGGAATGGCGCCAAACTTCGGTACTTAAAAATCTCCATAGGCGACGCCTTAATTTTTTTTACAGGTTACCAGGTTAGAGTTACAGAGGAGGTCTAGTGCTAGAATTGTTGCACGCGCTCTAACGCACGCAGGGATACCTCACATATGTGGTTTGAACGGCGTTTACATATGTGGGCGGGACTTACGTGTGCATTCGCTTCTGATCGCGAGCTACCGGGAACAGGGGCGTTTTAATTTTCTTTTTTTTTATTATTATTATTATTATTTTTTACTTATTTATTTCTTTTTTTACACTTATTTTACTTTTTTTTTTTTTTTGATCACTTTTATTCCTATTACAAGGAATGTAAACATCCCTTGTAATAGGAATGTGTGTGACAGGTCTTCTTTATTGAGAGATGCGGGGTCAATAAGACCCCACATCTCTCCTCCAGGCTGGAAAACATGAGATCGTGATTTTTTTTTCACTGATCTCATGTTTACTAGTCGCAATGGCGGCTTTGTTTACATCTGAGGACCCGGGCGTGACGTCATCATATCGCGCCCAGGCCTCCAACGGTCATAGAGATGACTGGTGACCATCTGGTCACCAGTCATCGCTATGCTCGTCACGTGACCCACCACCGGCGCCGGACGATTCTCTCCGGGTCCCCGATGGCACGGGAGAGCCTGGAGAAGCACCGGATAGCGGCGGGAGGGGGGATTTCCACTCCCGCCGCCTATAAGAACGATCAAGCGGCGGAACCGCCGCTATGATCGTTCTTATGGTGCACAGAATCGCCGGCAGAACAAAAGGATATCTGAATGATGCCTCTAGCTGCAGGCATCATTCAGATATCCCCCTTCAAACCCAGGACGTCATATGACGTCCACCCAGGATGGGAGATCCCATCTGCGGACGTCATATTCCTATGGCTGGGTACTGAAGTGGTTAATGTGCTTCTTCTTGAGGCACACCTTTGTTGCCTTGGCAGTATGTTTTGGGTCATTATCATGCTGGAAGACCCATACTTGATCCATCTTTAGTGTTCTGGCTGAGGGAAGAAGGTTCTCATCCAAAATTTTAGAATCCATTGGCCCCACAACGTGGCAAAGTCTGCTTGTACCTTTAGCAGAGAAACAGCCCCAAAGCAACATGTTTCCACCTCTATGCTTGACTATAGGGATGGTGTTATTAGGGTCATAGTCAGCATTTTTCTTCCTCCAAACACAGCGAGTCAAGATAATGCCAAAGAGCTCAATTTTGGTGTCACCTGACCACAGCACTTTCTCCCAATCCTTCTCTGAATTATTTAGATGTTCATTGGCATGACTGTACATGTGCCTTCTTGAAAAGGGGGACTCGCCATGTTTGGAGGAAGAAAAATGCTAACTATGACCCTAATAACATCATCCCTACAGTCAAGCACAGAGGTGGAAACATTATGCTTTGGGGCTGTTTCTCTGCTAAAGGTACAGGGCGACTTTGCCGCATTAAGGGGCCAATGGACGGGGCCATGTATTGTAAAATCTTGAATGAGAACATTCGAACCTCAGCCAGAACATTGAAGATGGGTCATGGATGGGTCTTTCAGCATGACAATGACCCAAAACATACCACCAAGGCAACAAAGGTGTGGCTCAAAAAGAAGCAAATTAAGGTCATGAAGTGGCCTAGCCAGTTTCCAGACCTTAACCACTTGAGACCCGCGCTATAGACAAAAGACGTCTGCAGCGCGGCTCTCAAGTGCTGAGTGGACGTCCATGGACGTCCTCCTGTTTCTCTCCCCCTGCGCGCCGCCGAGGGCGCGCGGCGGGGATCAGCTGTGCCCGCCGTGGTCACGTGATGCCGATGCGCGTGCCTGGCGGCCGCGATGTCCGCCAGGCACCCGCGATCGGCTGTGACAGAGGCAGGACGTGGATCTCTGTGTGTAAACACAGGGATCCATGTCCTGTCAGGGAGAGAGGAGACCGATGTGTGTCCCTTGTACATAGGGACACAGATCGGTCACCTCCCCCTGTCAGTCCCCTCCCCCCACACAGTAAGAATCACAAATAGGGAACATAGTTAACCCCTTCCTCGCCCCCTAGTGTTAACCCCTTCCCTGCCAGTCACATTTATACAGTAATCAATGCATATTTATAGCACTGTTCGCTGTATAAATGTGAATGGTCCCAAAATAGTGTCAAAAGTGTCCGATGTGTCCGCCGCAATATTGCAGGCCTGACAAAAATCGCAGATCGCCGCCATTACTAGTAAAAAAAAAAATATAATAAAAATGTCATAATTCTATCCCCTATTTTGTAGGCGCTATAACTTTTTCGCAAACCAATCGCTATACGCTTATTGCAATTTTTTTTACCAAAAAAATATAGAAGAATACGTATCGGCCTAAACTGAGAAAAAAAAAATTTTTTTTTTTTAAATTGGGATATTATTATAGCAAAAAGTAAAAAAATTGTGTTTTTTTCAAAATTTTCTGTCTTTTTTTGTTTATAGCGCAAAAAATAAAAACCGCAGAGGTGATCAAATACCACCAAAAGAAAGCTCTATTTGTGGGGAAAAAATGATAAAAATATCATTTGGGTACAGCGTTGTATGACCGCACAATTGTCATTCAAACTGCGTCAGCCCTGAAAGCTTAAAATTGTTCCGGGCGCGAAGGGGGTTTAGTGCCCAGTTGTCAAGTGGTTAATCATATAGAAAATGTATGGAGGAAGCTGAAACTTTGAGTTACCGAGTGTCAGCCAAGAAACCTTAAAGAGGAATTGCAGCCCGCTCACATAATTTGTAATAAAAACATCTTTGCCATTCTGAAGCTACCCTCCAACCACTATTATTTTATATATACTGTTATTCTGTTTGTAGCACCCTGATGTTTAGGCAGGGTTGCTATTAAATTTATTTACCAAGTGGTAGTTGCCATGGTCAATTGTTAGGAGGTCAATTGATTTCGCCCTAATTCTGGAATTGCTGCACTTCTCTCTTCTGTCGCTAGGTGGCCGAGTATCTGGTGACATTAGATAAGACAAGGGCATTGCAATGGGCAGGGATTTTCTTGGGTCCCTTGGCCTTCTGGGAGAGTCTATTTATTTGGGTGGAGTCGGGTGATCGGGGTTCTGTGCCACATGGACGACTGTCTGGGTGGACATGTGTCGTATTGCCCCGGAATGCTAGGCCAGAAACCTAAGGCCTATCCTGGGGGCATCTGGCTGCTAGGCTAGCTGAGAGCCTATCCAGAAGTGGAGCAGGGTTGCAGTCCAACCAGAAGTAACAGTTCCGTCGGCTGGGGAACCAGTCGTTGTCGGAGGTAGAGGGGAAGCTGTCGTCACAAAGCGACCATCCACTTTGCTACCGAAGACCATTGTGAGTAAGCTGAGGCCAGTACCAGAGTAGACTTCTTGCCAGCCGGGGACGGAGAAGAAGTGGGAAAGCATCAGCAAGTGCCAAGTCAGGGACCCAGCGGGACAGCAGAGGTGACGCTTGTGGAGTGCCAAGCCAGGGACCTAACGTGTCAGCGGGGGTAAAGCTTGAGGAGTATCTGTGAGTGCCAAGCCAGGGACCCAGCAGTGAAGCTTGAGGAAGATACTGAGTGCTACAGTGAAAGAGCTCAGGGGATCATGTGGCTAGTGGATCTGAAGTCTAGTGAGAGAGACTGGGAGCTCGTTGAGTGAAGACCCACAGTGAGTGAGTGTGGGGTAAAGAGAACTGTTGTGTTGCAGATAGTTGAATACCTTTACTGTTAGTAACAGCTACAAGATTGTTGCCATAGGAGACAGCGGTCCTACCTATACAGAAGTGGTGTCCTGCTGGAGGCCTTCACCTGTATAGCTGTCTGCCTATAGAAGTCTCGGAGTCTGCCAATTAACATTGGATCTACCTAAGGGTGTCCTGGCCCTAAACCTCTCTCCTAAAGTTCTGTTTAAGAGACAATAAATCTCATTGCGTTTAAAAAGTGTCTGGCGCCCACCATTTCATCTTGCATCACACCCACCATGCCTTGTAACACACTCTACACTGAAGGATGTCAGCTGTCGCTAACTCTGGAGGTCACCCCGGGACTTTGCTACATGTACTTGCCAAATATGCTGCAGAAATCTCCCTCCACTTAGTCTGGCTGCATCCATATTAAGTGTGGGCAGCTGAAGCTTCCTTGATTTACACAGACCCACAGAGGCACACCTCCAGCTCTGCAGCTCTCATTGGCCCTCCTATGACTCATCCCCTCCCCCTTCCTGGCAAACTCTCACGAGAGTGAGAGAGAGAGCTGTGCATGATGTCATTACCCTAGGCTTTTTACCAGACAAGAAACAGGAAGTGGGCTGTATAAGGTATTTACTGGCAGAATTTTTTTTTATTATCCAAAGTTAAAACAACAAGGGAAGAAGATTTAATAGATGGAAAGGTGAAAAAATTACTGGAGTTCCGCTTTAAGGATTTAGAGAAGATCTCTAAAGAAGAGTGGACCAAAATCCCCCCTGAGATGTGTGCAAACCTGGTAACCAACTACAAGAAACGTCTTACCTCTGTGATTGCCAACAAGGGTTTCTCCACCAAGTACTAAGTCATATTTTGTTTGGGGATCAAATACTTATTTTACTCACTGAACTGCAACTCAATTTATAACATTTGTATCATGTGTGGTTTGGTTTATATTCTATCTCTATCATTTACAAAACACCTTTGATTAAAATTATAGACCCTTCATTTCTTTGTAAGTAGGCAAACTTACAAAATCTGCAGGGGATCAAATATTTATTTTCCCTACTGTAGATGAATGGGATCTAGATAAGTTCTATGCAAAATATATAGGTGGGTGAGGCAGTCAGAAAGTTTGGGACAGACCAATTTGCAGGATTCCAGCACGTCATCCCAGTCCCCATCCTCCAGCTCCCCCACATTCACCAGGTATTTTTATTAATGGAGCCTTAGATATCTTGGATTCTTCCAAAAGTTAGGTCTACCTAATATAATATATTTTCCAATCGTTTCTATGAGTTTATATTTTATGAATTTTTAGAAAAGTGTACTGAGATAACAGCAATACAACATGGTAGAATCAATGCAGTGCCCCCCCCCCCCCCCACAATCAATAGATACTGTACATACAAGAGAAGTGGGAATGGTATGCATTCACATTATAGGGTTGAATTACTAAAACCTGAGAGTGTAAAATCTGGTGCAGCACCGCCCACAAACCAATCAGCTTCCAGGTTTTATTGTCAAAGTTTAATAGAACAAGCTGAAGTTAGAAGCTAATTGGCTACCATGCACAGCTGCACCAGATTGTGGGTGCTGCAGCTTTAGTAAAACTTCCCAATATGTTCTAAGGTACATGACAGTAATAGACGTAATCATAAAAAACAGCAAAAACGCAAGTCAACTTGACCATCCAATTAACCATGAAAACAATCCCTACCGTAGGTTCTAACTGTTGCTGCTTAACTCAGTGCGTCCTAGCACCTCCTGTTCCATTCTTTATAAAATAAAATAATTAAAAAGAGAGTAGAATTTATTCACTTTGGGCACAGCAGGTGTGCAGACCTGGAAAACCAGAACAGAGATCTCACCAACAGATTCTCCAAGATATAGACGAAAACTGTCAAACACTTTAAAGGGGGACTGAAGTTCTGTTGTAACAAATGGCGTGCAGGCAGGCTTTTATTGCAGAAGAGACCTGCCTGCGCAGTGTCTTCCTTTTGGATGAGGGGGTGTACCCCAGAAGCACCCCAACGCGTTTCAACTTTCTGTTGTCTTCCTCAGGGGGTAATACAAAAGGAGCAGTATCTACAAGAGATCAGTGTATTAACACAATGATATACAGATATAATAACAAAACTATACAAAAAGATTTTATATTTATATATATATAAACCTACAATACTGATAACAAGGGCAAACCCATGTACAGAGCACCCCCAATGTCCAAGGAAAGTTGAAACGCGTTGGGTTACTTCTGGGGTACATCTCCTATGTGGTTCTTTGGGGTATTTTGTACTCACATATGTGATTGAAATTGCACAAGAGATATACGTTTTTAAAGTCTATACGTGTTTTTAATTATGATGTACAATAAAGTTTTCAGATTTTATTGGTTATGCTATTTCTTAGTGCCTGTAAAATCCCACCAATATATTTTCTATTTGCAGGCCAAGATGGCAGCTTCGGCAGCACTGCCCATTAATTTCCATTGCCAGGGGGGTAGAGGATCGGTGCATACACCGCTCAATCACCGCCCCAAAGATGCTGCTTGTAGGGCTTTTATTCGTGTCTTGCAAGCACACTGCCCGAGTGCTTTCACACTGGGGTGGCTTGAGAGGCGCTTTTCAGGCACTTTACAGGCACTATTTTTAGCGCTAAAACGCCTGAAAAGCGCCCCAGTGTGAAAGGGGTCTAAATGTTAATAAAAGAGCTGCTTTGCCGTTTCTGAACTCATATGCTATTTAAAGCGGAGCTCCGTCGTAAAAAAAAATATTAAAAGCCAGCAGCTACAAATACTGCAGCTGCTGACATTTAATAAATGGACACTTACCTGTCCTGGAGTCCAGCGATGTCGGCAGCAGAAGACGAGCAATCGCTTGTCTCTCGGCTGCCCCCACCGCCATCATCGGTGAGGGAATCAGGAAGTGAAGCATTGCAGCTTCACTGCCCGGTTCCCTACTGTGCATGCGCGAGTCGCGCAGTGCCGTCCTCACAGGTTCCCCGCTGTGTTCTGGGAGCCGTGTGTTTCCTGCAGAGTCTATGCCCAGAAGTGGGTGCAAATACCTGTCTTAGACAGGTATCTGCACCCCCCCTCCCCCCTGAAAGGTGCCAATTGTGTCACCGGAGGGGGGGGGAGGAATCCGATGAGCGGAAGTTCCACTTTAGGGTGAAGCTCCGCTTTAAGTCATCACAATTAAGTCAGTCAACAATTACCGCCCCCTATAGAAAGAGATTTTGGCGCGACGGAAGAAAGTACAGAAAACAGAAGAACTGACATTTGCTTCATGTCACCCTCCAAATGTCACAGCATTCATTAGACGTCCGTGCAGGAATGTTACTCTCCTATTATCACTCAGAGAGCTGCCTGATGCTCAAAGCTTTTCATGTAACAACAATTTGCTTTTTAAAATGAAGACACGCCAGACTATGAAGACAGGACAGTGAAAGATGAGACGGATATGTCTTCACACAGCAAAAATGTACTTTTTATTTAGAAAAAAATAAGAAGAGAAATTGTCCAGTACTCTCAGTAAGAACTCATTCCAAGTATATCTAAAGCCATATATTTGGATAGAGTAGGGAATGGTTAAAGCTAAAGTTTAACCTGCTTATATTTTGCCTTCCCTGGTGCCTCCTTTCCCAATTAAACATTTTTTTTTCATTACATGCCTAACTAAGGCTCCATGCACACTGGACACTAAAATAATGATATAAAAACACCAGTAGCTTTGCTATTTATTATTTATTTTTATTTTATTTTTCAATGGATCAAAAACGTTAAACGCTGGTGAGCCACGTTTTTGAGCTTTTTTCAACCTTTATGAGCGTTTGGCGTTTTTTGTGTTAAAAAAAACGACTTCTGAATGCGATTTTACGGCATTCAGAAAACCGCCCACAAACTCCACTGCTGATAAACGTCCAAAAACTTCTGTTGTGTTACACTATGTGATTATTCTTGCTCTGTGTCTTTAAGATCTGTCCCCTTCTTTCTAGCTGAACTCTCTCTCTCACCGTAGTTCTTTATATATCTCCTCCACTTCCTGATTCTGGTCATTACTCCTGTATTTCTTCCATGCAAACATCTTACATGTGGCTTACAACTGCAACGTTTTTCTACCTATGAATATCCATCATTAAACGGAACATTCGAAAGGATTCATCGTCTGTCGTCCTAACTGTGAGTTTATTCATTGAGTTAAGCTGCCAGTATCGATGCAAGGGATGAATATCAAACCAGCTTGTGTAAGGCCTACTTCAACCTGGAGATGAACTTTATCGCTTTGTAGTTGAGACAGAACAGTAGAAAAACGGCGTTTCACAGCCTAATTACAAGATTTCTGCATGTCAGTACTGAAACAGACAATATTTACTGCCCTCATAGCAAGACAGAAGGGACAGAGCAGCACATGGCAGCCTTATAGCCTGAGACAATCTGCACAGTGTCATATTTCAGCACACAGATCCTGCCTGCTTTCACAGTCAGTCTGCTATCATGAGTGACCAAGCTTCTGCATGTGAACTCACATCTACCTCCCCACAAGTTCCTGAAGAAACTGAGTTACCCAAACGCTCAGTTAAACCCACTTGGAAAGTAATGGAGAATTATGAAGCTTCAAGGACTGAATTGTCAAATAGCTTGGAATTAGTCTGGGAGAAAATCCTTGCTGAAGCCAATACAGTGTCTGTTGAACGTGAACTACTGACACTAGAGGGCGCCATTAAACAACTTTCTGCCTCATATGAGCTTTATCAGCTTACCAGCAGCAAATTCACTAATGTCTTACAAAACATGAAGTCAGAAAGTGCGATGATGCAATTAAAGCGCGTCAATGCTCTCAATATTGAAAGAGACAGTTTTATCCAGCAAACCAGATTAAAGGCAGAAGCAAAAATAAAGCTGTTACAGGACACTGCATCTCACAGATCTGTTTCCACCAGACGTTCTAAAAACTCGTCAAGATCCCATAGTTCAAGATACTCAACACTCAGTGAGCGACTTATTAATGCCTGCGCTGAAGTGTAAGCCAGCAAAGTGCAGGTGGCATATGCAGAAAAAAGAGCAGAGTTGGAAGCGCAGTCAGCACGACAAAGAGCAACAATGGAAACCTTAAATGAACAGTGTAAACATGACGCAGCTATGGCAAAGCTAAGGGTCCTACAGCAAGCTATCAGTGCAGACGAAGGTGCAAGTGAGAAAGACAGCATTAACCTAAGCATAGCAGATATGGAAGACCCCCTCAAACGCACTAAAGACTATGTCCTAAGCCACTGCAGTGCACACTCCATCGTCTTCAATGCTCCCGACTACATAGAGACTCCTTCACAGCTTCAAGTTAAAGAGGTTCCAGCAACTTCCTGCACTCAAAATCACTCCACTGCATTTCCTACCTGCCTACCTTGCCTGTCTTCATATGTCACAGAGCATCAGCGCAAGCTTCAAGCAAGTCATCAATCTCCAGTCATCGGTACAGCCTTGAATCAACATACCATTGGAACAACTGACTTCAAGCAAGCAACTCACCTGGATGCATCTGCTGCATCATATTTCCTTGTGTCCTTTAACAACAATGTCAAAGATAACGCAATCAGCACCATACAGCCAACAGCATCTCACATAAAGGCGGAGACAACTGAGACAGAAGAGTTTGTGAGGTACATGCTTCGCAGAGAGCTCACAAAGACTGGTCTTACAAGTTTTGATGACCAACCTGAGAACTACAGAAGTTGGAAATGTGCCTTCAGAACTACAATCAGCAATATTGGCATTACAGCTGATCAAGAATTGAATCTGCTGATCAAATGGCTTGGTCCTCTATCTGCTGCACGTGTTAAGCCATTAAGATCGGTTTTCATGGACAATCCTACTGCAGGCCTCACAGCTGCATGGGAGCGACTAGAGCAAAGTTATGGCAGTCCAGAAGCTATAGAAAATGCTTTGTTCATACGTCTGGAAACTTTCCCAAAGATATCCGGTAAGGACAACAAGGAGTTCCAGAGACTGAGTGACCTTCTCCTTGAGCTTCAGCTAGCCAAGACAGACCCAAAACTACCTGGACTCAGTTACCTTGACACTCCAAGAGGGGTAAACCCAATTGTCTCCAAGCTCCTGTATGGTTTGCAAGAGAAATGGACTGAACTAGGGTCATCATACAAAAGAGAGAACAAGGTTTCCTTCCCTCCATTCTCTTTCTTCTGTGAATTCATCTGGAAAATTGCAGAGACCAAGAACGATCCAAGTTTTTCCTACGGTGAGTACAGCCTCTTCTCACCCTTTCCTAAGAGTACCAGTCTTCAGGGCAACTATAGAAACCATAGAGGCCCAGTGTCCGTGAAAAAGACTGACATCCTTCCCACTCCTACCACAGTTCTGGCCACGAACAAACAGAGTAGGAAGATTGAAAACCCTAACAGAGAGTGTCCCATACACAAGAAGCCACACCCCCTCAATAAATGTATCGGCTTTAGGAAAAAGCCTCTGGAAGAGCGCAAGGAGCTTTTAAAGACATTTAGGGTATGTTTCAGGTGCTGTGCTTCTACAGAACATTTAGCAAGGGACTGTAATGTGTCCATCAAGTGCATAGAGTGTGGCTCTGAAGAACATGTGCAAGCCCTCCATCCTCTTGAACCCAGCTCTGCACAACCTGCCAACACTCCTCCCAGGTTAACGCATGGCGGGGAGAATACAGACCAAGTGCCTAATTCTACCATCATTTCTTCATCCTGCACTGAAGTTTGTGGAGAAGACCGCTGTGGTAAGTCCTGTGCTAAGATATGCTTGGTGAACATATACCACAAGGATCAACCAGAAAAGTCTCTAAAGGCATATGCTATCTTAGACGATCAGAGCAATCGATCACTTGCAAAATCGGAATTGTTCAATCTATTTGAAATAAAAGGCGAAGCTCATCCTTACACCTTGGGTACCTGTAGTGGAACTATAGAGGTTTCTGGAAGAAGGGCTCATGGACTCATGGTATCTTCTCTCAAAGGTAACTTGCAATTACCCTTACCTACACTTGTTGAGTGCAATCAGATACCTGCTAACAGGGAAGAAATCCCTACTCCAGCTGCTGCTTTCCATCACCCTCACCTCAAGGTAATAGCAAATGAGATACCGCCGCTTGACAAAGATGCTCAGATCCTTCTTCTGTTAGGAAGAGACATTCTAAGAGTTCACAAGGTACACAGACAAGTCAGTGGACCCCCAGATGCCCCATTTGCCCAGCGCACGGATCTAGGGTGGGTCATCATAGGCAATGTCTGCATAGGCAAAATGAAAAGACCTACCAACATTTCGTCATTCAAGACAAATGTTCTGCCAAATGGCCGAAACACTTACTTTGAGCCATGCCCACATCACTACTGGGCGAAAGAGAAGATAGCCAGCCACGAATGGCAACATGGTATCTCAGGTGACACAAGCCCTTTCTCCTGCCATGATGGCGACTTCGGCTCTACAGTGTTTAAAGCAACCAGTGAAGATGACATACTGGCTCCTTCAATGGAAGACAAAGAATTCATCAAGGTAATGGACAAGGAGTTCTTTCAAGATGACTCCAATAACTGGGTAGCACCCCTACCCTTTCGTCTCCCAAGAGAGAGATTGCCCAACAACTTACAGCAGGCCATCAGTAGATTCTCCTCCTTAAAGCGAAACTTAAGCAGAAAACCAGAGATGCAAAAGCACTTTGTGGACTTTATGCAAAATGTATTTGACAGAGATCATGCAGAGCCTGCTCCCCCACTAAAGGAGGGAGAAGAATGCTGGTACCTTCCATCCTTTGGCGTGTATCACCCACGCAAACCAGACCAAATCAGAGTTGTCTTTGATTCCAGTGCTCAGCACGAATGTGTTTCTCTTAACAACATGCTCCTTACTGGACCCAACTTGAGCAACAGTCTAATAGGAGTCTTGATTCGTTTCAGACAAGAGCCTGTAGCAGTAATGGCCGACATTCAACAGATGTTTCACTGCTTCATCGTCAGAGAAGACAACAGAAACTACCTCAGGTTTCTATGGCACAAGGACAATGACCTCAACAAGGAAGTTATAGATTATCGCATGAAGGTACATGTCTTCGGTAACAGTCCTTCCCCAGCAGTGGCAACTTATGGGCTAAGGAGAACAGCTCAGACTGGAGAAGTTAAATATGGATCTGATGCCTGTCAATTTGTTGAAAGAAACTTCTACGTTGACGACGCACTTAAGTCCTTTCCAACTGCTAAAGAAGCAATTGATCTTCTCACCAGAACAAAGGAGATGCTGTCTGTAGCAAACCTTAGACTGCACAAGATTATATCCAACAGCCAGGAACTTATGAATGCCTTTCACTCTGAGGACTATGCCACTAGTCTAAAAAACCTTGACTTAGGTACAGATGTGCCTCCTGTACAGCGAAGTCTGGGTTTATTGTGGAACATCAAGCAAGACAAATTCACCTTCC
This sequence comes from Rana muscosa, assembly GCA_029206835.1. Lineage (NCBI taxonomy): Eukaryota > Metazoa > Chordata > Amphibia > Anura > Ranidae > Rana > Rana muscosa. The sequence continues at coordinate 202,451,626 of CM055121.1, read as the reverse complement.
AAGTGTCAACTTGTGACAAACCCTTCACTAAGAGAGGAGTCCTGTGCGTGGTGAATAGCATCTATGACCCACTGGGTTTCCTTGCTCCAGTTACCATTCAAGGTAAGATTTTACTAAGACAGTTGTCTACTGAGAACATAGACTGTGATACTCCCTTGCCTAGTGAGAATCAACACAAGTGGGAAAGGTGGAGATATTCTTTGAAGTCACTAGAAAAACTTCAGATTCCCCGTTGCTATGTTCCAGGATCCACTTCAACTGCTAACCGGAGAGAGATTCATATTTTCTCTGATGCATCAGTTGAAGCTATTGCTGCAGTAGCCTATTTGAAGACCTCTGAACTGAATGGAGAATCACACTGTAGTTCTGTCCTAGGCAAGGCAAAACTCACTCCCAAGCCTGCACATACCATACCAAGACTTGAACTTTGTGCAGCCGTGCTAGCAGTAGAAATTGCAGAGGTCATACGAAGTGAAATGGACACTACAATTGATTCTTTCACCTTCTATACAGACAGTAAGGTAGTACTTGGTTACATAAACAACCAAACAAAACAATTTTATGTGTACGTCAGCAACAGGGTTGACCGTATCAAGAGATTCTCTCTACCAAGTCAATGGCATCATGTTCCCACTGAACTCAAGCCAGCTGACTGTGGGACCAGAGCCGTGTCACCTGCTGCTCTTCAGGACAGCTTATGGCTGTCACCTCCAAGGTTTCTCTGTGAGGACTCTTACTTACTCCCTATTGACACCACCTATGGGCTAGTAAACCCTGAAGATGATAAGGAAATAAGAACTGTGAACATCTCACTCCACACTTCTGTAAGTACAAAACAGAAGCTGCGGTCACACCATTACAGGCATCAATGGAAGCAGGTGCAGCATCTAGCCAATGTGTTCTGGCATCGCTGGAAGAAAAAGTATCTTCATCACCTTCAAGGTCGTAACAAATGGCAAGCATCTAAGCCGAATCTTAAGGTTGGAGACCTCATCCTTCTAAAAGACAAGGAAGTTTGTCGGAATGAGTGGCCTATGGGTCTTATTACTAAAGTTATGCCCAACGACGATAACAAAGTCCGGAAGGTAGAAGTCAAGGTAACCAAAGGAGGATCGACACGAACCTTTAGTCGACCAATTACAGAGTTAGTACTCCTTTTGCCAGGTGAGTGACTTGTGCAAGGACTAGCCATGCTGTTGGCACGGCGGGGAGTACATTGCTGCCATCTACAGGTTCTACTCAGAACTTTGGAATTATTTGAAGACATCATACTGTGACTTTATGTTCTTCATCCTGTTGAACTTTCGTTTATTATTTGCTTGTTGCATGTTTTTCATTACAGGTTCCAGGACATTCGTCAGTATTGGACTTTTTGAAAATATATATTTTAGTTTAAGGTTATGAAATCTAAAGATTTCAGACGGGGAGTGTTGTGTTACACTATGTGATTATTCTTGCTCTGTGTCTTTAAGATCTGTCCCCTTCTTTCTAGCTGAACTCTCTCTCTCACCGTAGTTCTTTATATATCTCCTCCACTTCCTGATTCTGGTCATTACTCCTGTATTTCTACCATGCAAACATCTTACATGTGGCTTACAACTGCAACGTTTTTCTACCTATGAATATCCATCATTAAACGGAACATTCGAAAGGATTCATTGTCTGTCGTCCTAACTGTGAGTTTATTCATTGAGTTAAACTGCCTGTATCGATGCAAGGGATGAATATCAAACCAGCTTGAGTAAGGCCTACTTAAACCTGGAGATGAACTTTATCGCTTTGTAGTTGAGACAGAACAACTTCCATGTGTGCATGGACACATAGGATAACATAGAGTGGAGTTTATGGGCTTTTTAAAAAAATTTCCAAATTTAAAAAATGTCATCACCGGGTATGTGTGCTTCTCTATGCAGTTCAAGCAGATGATAGCTGGTGGGAGGGGCCAGCAGGGTCCTGAAAACATCAATTCACCTTCCCTTAGCACTCCAACTATGCAAGATTGAAAGGAAGGCCATCATTTTTCTTTTAGCTTTTGGGTGAAGTAGCGAAGGATTAGGACCCCTCTCAAGTTTTTTTAATGAAGTCTGTGTCCCCGCTAGGGAGATTCACCATATTTGTGTGTCCTGCTGGCCACTGTCAGAAAGGCAGAAAGTGTAATGCCGCATACACACCATCGTTTTTCCTGTCATGCAAAAAAACAACGTATTTCTCGACGTGATTCCTCTCAAGCCTGCCTTGCATACACACGTTCATGAAAAAAAACGCTCGAGAAAAGCGCGGTGACGTACAACACATACGACGGCACTATAAAGGGGAAGTTCTATTCGAATGGCGCCACCCTTTGGGCTCCTTTTGCTGATCCTCGTGTTAGTAAAGTTTGGTGAGAGACGATTCGTGCTTTTCAGCCTCGTGCTCTTCAGTCCATTACAGCGCGACAAATGTGCTATCTCATACTTGATTCTGAGCATGCGCGGTTTTTTTCCCCTTGGAAAAGCATACACACGCCCGTTTTTTGCGCCGAAAAAAAGAATGACGGGAAAAACGAAGAGAAAAAATAGAGCAGCTTCTAATTTTTTTTCGGGCAGTTTTCTCGCTATGGAGCATACACATGACATACACATGACCGGTTTTCACGACCAATCTAAAAAATGGCAGTTTCTCCTCATGAAAAACGGTTGTGTGTACGTGTATGCAAAATCTTAAAGTTCAAGAGAGACCAGATCAAGAGATGAGGGTATACTATCCAGTGGGAACACCCAGTGACGGGACAAGGTCATCCTTGGCTCGAACGTGCCAATCTGCAATCCCCCTAAGATGTATGAGTATCACATGTCAGCAAAAATCCCCACCCCCCAAAAAATAAAATAAAGAATTGAGCACTAATCTGCATGCCTACCCTCTAAGCATAAATTCTCCCTCCTCCCAGTACAAATCTACACCCCTTGCTGAAATCCCCCCCAGCACAAATGCCCCCCCACCAAAAAAAAATATACCCCTCCTAGCACAAATCTTCGGCCGCGTACACACGTCCGGTTTTCTCTGCAAAAAACGACAAGAAAACTGCCGGGAGAGCTTTCTTGCCGAGAAAACCGGCCGTGTGTACGCGGCTTTCAGTTTTCTCGTCAAGAAAACTGCCCAGATTCTCGACGAGAAAAAAGAAGACCTGTGGTCTTTTTTCTCGTCAAGAATCTCGTTGGCCTGTTTCTCAACGAGAAACCCGAGCGTGTGTACACTTACCTGTCGCCGTGGACACCCGCGCATGCTCGAAATGACTTTGACGCATTCGCGGTAGCTTCATAGGCATAGGGTGTAGCAAGATGGCGGCAACGGCATCGAATGTGACGAGCGCACGCTCGTTGTAGTCGATGACGTCACCGCGTTCGTGCTATTCAAAAGAACGGCGGTTCTTTTGAATCGTACGTGTGTACACTCGGCCGGGACAAGTTTCTTGTCAAGATTCTCGTCAGGAAAAACAACGTTTTTGTACGAGGCTTGACACCCTTCATATCCCTCAAATTCCCTCCCTGAGTACACATCTTCTTTTTTTAACAAGAAAAGAAAGGAGTACACACCTTCTTGCCCCAATGGAAGCAGGGATCCACTAACTGCCCCAGATGTACACTAGTTCCCGGGCAGTGGAACCCTTGTTCACAAGTTATACGATTGTTCTGGAACTATATTCAGGTAGGGTAGAATCACTGCAAATGGAGTCCTATCAGCCAGGTAAGAAATGAGATTCCATTAAGATGTGGAACTTAAAATGACCCATTATGACTGACAGCTGAATGACAGCGAAATACATTGTACTCCACATCAAATTGTTAATCCGATAAGTATTAAAGCCTTTCCGCAGGCTTCCTTCTCTGTATCTGCAACTGAGAGAACCCCCGGGGTCACTGATGGCTTTGGTAGGAAACTTTAAAATCTGGATTATTATTATTAAGATGTCAAATATTATACCTGATACCAGGAAACATGAAAAAAATTGGATGCCTGCGGTACAACACAACAAAAGGGGAAGATGGGGAAGGCCCAGCAACCACTGGGAAGCAAAAACACAATAAAAACAAGTTGAAATACAAAGCTTTCATCTGTAGAAGCTAAGCTGAGTTTTGTTCTAGATGTTTAGAGCACAACCAAACCCTCTACATTCATGAGTGGCTACAGGCGGCTGGATTACAGCGTTCAGATGCAGCTAAATGCCACTCCTGGGAGCAGCAGCACTTGCGTAGTAACTACCAATCACTGTTTCCACAAATTGCCTGCTTCCTCTAATCACATGTATAGTGCCTTGAAAAAGTATTCATACCCCTTGAAATTCTCTAAATTTTGTCATGTTACAGCTGTAGCGCCTCTTTGCTTTTAGGGGTGTTATGTGCCTAAATTTAGGGACTGGTCTGAGTTATTAGCCAGGCTCAGACCATTCTCATTGCTAGGTATTGCTTCTGCCTATGTGATGCTGCCTGGTGTATGGTTCCCTGCGGCCTGTAGGTGGCGCTGTAATATCAGGTCAGGGTTGAGCTAGGGGTGGCATTACTACACCTTGGGGTGTCCTCTCTCGGCAGCGGTACAGTGGGCATGGTCAACCTGCTGTGCATGCCGGGAGAGGGTACTTAAGGGGCATACACCATTGGTCGGTGTGTCCTTGTCCCCGTCAGTGTCGGAGGAGTAGGCGTGAGACACATACCCCACCTCCGGTGGCCCTCATGGCCAGGGGTACGTGTGGGTGCGATCAGGCCAAAGGCACCTTTAGCATGGGGCCTGCAACTCTACTAGTGGGCCTAGCACCTTTAGCTAGGGCCTACCCCCGAAAGAAGAGTCCCAGGGTGCCCGGGGGAGGGTACCCGCTCTGACCGAGAGGAAGCCAGGGGAGGATCGGTCCCATTGAGGAGATGAGTAATGGAAGATTGCTGTCTCGGGAGAGGCCTGGTGACCTGTCAGAGGGAAGGATTCGTTATCTGGGGAAGCTAACCTGTAGAGTGCCCATTGGCATTGTCCTGTTCTTAAAGTCTACAGAGGTTAGAGGATTTATAATACCCATCCCTGGAGGGGATAGGGTGGCAGAACTGTTCGAGCTCCACACCGGCTGCTAGGACTGTGAGAGAGAACTATCCGGGTGAGCTAAACCCACTCGGGATCGAGTGGCGACGAGATTGCTGGTTGTGCCTGGACCTATTTTTCACACTATTCCTTCTTTCATCCACCTGTCTCTATCTACTACGCAGCAAATAGAAAATAAACTCTCTGTTGGAGTTAAAGTACTTCTGGACATTGTTTTCTTTGGGGGAAGAAATAGAGTCTTAACCCCATTCTCTGGGGAAGAGAACCAGTGGAAGAGGGTAACTCGCTGAAAGACCCAAAATTTGTGAACACCACTTAACCTCTTCAAACAGGAGGGTACGGGCATATAGCACGGTGTGCCTTGACTCGCAAGTGAGCCAGGCGAGAAAAAGGTTTGTGTGCTACACAACCAAAAACGTAAATGTATTTTATTGGGATTTTATGTAATAGACCAACACAAACTGACACATAATTGTGAAGTGAAAGGGAAATGATAAATGGTTTTCAAATTTTCTTACAAACAAATATGTGAAAAGTGTGCGGTGCATTTGTATTCAGTCCCCTGAGTCAATACTTTGTAGAACCTCCTTTCAATGCAATTATAGCTGCAAGTCTTTTTGGGGATGTCTTTACAGCTTTGCACATCTAGAGAGTGACATTTTTGCCCATTCTTCTTTGCAAAATAGCTCAAGCTCTGTCAGATTGGATGGAGAGCTTCTTGCCACAGATTCTCAATTGTATTTAGGTCTGGACTTTGACTGGGCCATTCTAACATATGAATATGCTTTGATCTAAACCATTACATTGTAGCTCTGGCTGTATGTTTAGGGTCGTTGTCCTGCTGTAAGGTGAACCTCCGCCCCAGTCTTAAGTCTTTTGCTGACTATAATAGGTTTTCTTCTAAGGTCGCCCTGTATTTGGCTCCATCCATCTTCCCATCAACTCTGACAAACTTCCCTGTTCCTGCTGAAGAAAAGCATCCCCACAATATGATGGTGCCACCACCATGTTTCATGGTGGGGGTGGTGTGTTCAGGGTGATGTGCAGTGTTAGTTTTCCGCCATAACATTTTGCTTTTAGGCAAAAAAGTTCAATTTTGGTCTCATCTGACCAGAGCTCCTTCTTCCACATGTTTGCTGTGTCTCCCATGTGGCTTCTCACAAACTGCAAACGGGACTTCTTATGGCTTTCCAGAGGCGTACTAAGGGGAGGGCGAGGGGGGCGGGCCGCCCCCAGGTACCACACATTTGGGGGGTGTCAGACCGGCACCCCCCTCCGCGATTGTGAGTACACCCGCCCGCGGTGGCAGCGCCGCGGGTTTAACTTGCAGCGGCGGCGCCGCCACACTGTGACAGGCAGGGAGAGCTCAGAGGCGAGCTAGCTACAGTGGCGAGGGGGAGGTGGGGGTGACACCGCTGCGCCTACCACCCCCTCCCCTCCTCTCCGAGATCTCGCGGCCGCGGGCTGCCTGTGCCGGATGTCCAGCATGTCGAGCAGCAGAGTGAAGACGCCTCCCCCTCCTCTCTAATTATGTGAAAAACAGGGGGAGGGGACCTGCTGCGCTGAGGTACTGAAGGGGGGGCTATACTGAACTGGGGGGCTATATTGAACAAGGGGGGCTACACTGAACGAGGGGGGGCTATACTGAATGAGGGGGGCTATACTGAACGATGGGGGGCTACACTGAACGAGGGGGGCTATACTGAATGAGGGGGGCTATACTGAATGAGGGAGGCTATACTGAACGATGGGGGGCTACACTGAACGAGGGGGGGCTATACTGAATGAGGGGGCTATACTGAATGAGGGAGGCTATACTGAATGAGGGGGGGCTACACTGAATGAGGGGGGGCTACACTGAACGAGGGGAGGCTATACTGAACGAGGGGGGGCTATACTGAACGAGGGGGGGCTTTACTGAACGAGGGGGGCTACACTGAACGAGGGGGGGCTATACTGAACGAGGGGGGGCTATACTGAACGGGGGTGTCTGCACTGAACGGGTGGATACACTGAAGGGGGGCTACACTGAAGGGGGGTCTGTGTAACATGCAGGGGGTCCAGAGATGCAGGGTGCTGTGTATTGTAAAGGGGTCCAGAGATTCAGGGTGATGTGTAATGTAAAGGGGCCCAGAGATGCAGGGTGCGGTGTAATGTAAAGGGGTCCAGAGATGCAGGGTGTTGTGTAATGTAAAGCGGTCCAGAGATGCAGGGTGCTGTGTAATGTAAAGAGGTCCAGTGATGCAGGTTGTTGTGTAATGTAAAGGGGTCCAGAGATTCAGGGTGATGTGTAATGTAAAGGGGCCCAGAGATGCAGGGTGCGGTGTAATGTAAAGGGGTCCAGAGATGCAGGGTGTTGTGTAATGTAAAGAGGTCCAGAGATGCAGGGTGCTGGGTAATGTAAAGGGGTCCAGTGATGCAGGTTGTTGTGTAATGTAAAGGGGTCCAGAGCTGCAGGGTGCTGTGTAATGTAAAGGGGTCCAGAGCTGCAGGGTGCTGTGTAATGTAAAGGGGTCCAGTGATGCAGGGTGCTGTGTAATGTAAAGGGGTCCAGAGCTGCAGGGTGCTGTGTATTGTAAAGGGGTCCAGAGATTCAGGGTGATGTGTAATGTAAAGGGGTCCAGTGATGCAGGTTGTTGTGTAATGTAAAGGGGTCCAGAGATGCAGGGTGTTGTGTAATGTAAAGGGGTCCAGAGGTGCAGGGTGCTGTGTAATGTAAAGGGGTCCAGAGGTGCAGGGTGCTGTGTAATGTAAAGGGGTCCAGTGATGCAGGGTGCTGTGTAATGTAAAGGGGTCCAGAGATGCAGGGTGCTGTGTAATGTAAAGGGGTCCAGAGCTGCAGGGTGCTGTGTAATGTAAAGGGGTCCAGTGATGCAGGGTGCTGTGTAATGTAAAGGAGTCCGGAGATGCAGGGTGCTGTGTAATGTAAAGGGGTCCAGAGATGCAGGGTGCTGTGTAATGTAAAGGGGTCCAGAGATGCAGGGTGCTGTGTAATGTAAAGGGGTCCAGAGCTGTGGGGTGCTGTGTAATGTAAAGGGGTCCAGTGATGCAGGTTGTTGTGTAATATAAAGGAGTCCAGAGATGCAGGGTGCTGTGTAATGTAAAGGGGTCCAGAGATGCAGGGGACTGTGTAATGTAAAGGGGTCCAGAGCTGTGGGGTGCTGTGTAATGTAAAGGGGTCCAGTGATGCAGGTTGTTGTGTAATATAAAGGAGTCCAGAGATGCAGGGTGCTGTGTAATGTAAAGGGGTCCAGAGATGCAGGGGACTGTGTAATGTAAAGAGGTCCAGAGGCGCAGGGGACTGTGTAATGTAAAGGGGTCCAGAGCTGTGGGGTGCTGTGTAATGTAAAGGGGTCCAGAGGTGCAGTTGTGGAGAGGGGGTACACAGTAGTGACAAAGATATTAAAGGAGGCAGAGGTATGCCGGGGGCACAGTGGGGTGTTTTTACATTTTAAGGTGGGGGGGGGGGGGTGTGCCAGATATAGGATCCGCCCCGGGTGCCAAATGCTCTAGGTACGCCCCTGTGGCTTTCTTTCAACAATGGCTTTCTTCTTGCCACTCTTCCATAAATTTCAGATTTGTGGAATGCATGACTAATAGTTGTCCTGTGGACAGATTCTCCCCCCTGAGTTGTGGATCTCTGCAGCTCCTCCAGAGTTACCATGGGCCTCTTGGTTGCTTCTCTGATTAATGCTCTCCTTGCCCGGCCTGTCAGTTCAGGTGGACGGCCATGTCTTGGTAGGTTTGCAGTTGTGCCATACTCCTTCCATTTTCGGATGATGAATTGAACAGAGCTCTGTGAGATGTTCAAAGCTTGGGATATTTTTTTATAACTTAATCCTGCTTTAAACTTCTCCACAACTTTATCCCTGACCTGTCTGGTGTGTTCCTTGGCCTTTGTGATGCTGTTTGTTCACTAATGTTCTCTAAAAAACCTCTAAAGGGCTTCACTGAACAGCTGTATTTATACTGAGATTACATTACACACAGGTGGACTCTATTAATTAGGTGACTTCTGAAGGCAATTGGTTCCACTAGATTTTAGTTAGGCTTAACAGAGTAAAGGGGACTGAATACAAATGGACGCCACACTTTTCACATATTTATTTGTAAAAAACATTGAAAACAATTTATCATTTTCCTTCTACTTCACAATTATGTGCCACTTTGTGTTGGTTTATCAAATACATTCCAAATAAAATAAATTTAAGTTTTTGGTTGTAACATGACACAATGTGGAAAATTTCAAGGGGTTTGAATACTTTTCCAAGGCACTGTATGTCTGTTTATACCACCGACATCCAATCCGATCCTATTGCCTCAAAATAGGCAGATGGGGATCTGTTCGCCATCCATCTACTCTGGATCAGATCGGATGGAAGTCAGGTGTAAACGGACAGACGGTCTGTGTACATCCAACCGCCCATAGAGGAGAACAGGTTATGGCCATCCACCTTTCTCAGTAGGAGCCATACACCTTGTGCAGCTACGCAGTAACATACAGATCCCCTCTGTGAAACACTTTATCCCATATCACTACACACCTTGTCTTCTGAATGTAGCACTTAGAGGGCTACACTGCTAACCCTGTGTAATGCTCCACCAATCCAGCGAACCTCAACTTACTCCTAGTGACAGAATGGGATCCCACCGTGCACTAAACGTGGGCCTCATGCGTACACTTGATTAATCCTTCTGTTCTCCCGCACCATGTGTCCTGATTTCTTTTGCGGAACCAACCGCTTGGGATGAAGTCAGAGAATCGACCCCCTCGCTACCAGAGGTCCTGTCACCCATGCCTGGTATCACTCTTTGCTGTCTGACTACTATTAAATTCTCTCCATTTCATGGTTACCCCTAGCAACTACACTCTTTCTGCCAAGACCTCTGCTGATTTAACCCCTTGTGGTGGCCTCTGTTCTTACCTCTTCTCCCCATGTGTACTTTATAGGCCCTGTTCTCCTAGATAGGCCATGTACCATAATTCACCCTTTTTGAATAACTTCAGACCAGGCCAGAGTCAGTTAAACTACTGCAAGTTGTTGTGCGACTTGACACATGTCAAGTTGCATGACAAGTCAAAACCCATGCATTTCAATGGTCCCCGTTCTGCCCCCTCTGAAATTAGTTTCACCATATTACAAAGGACTCCACTTTTCTGATTATGGGACTGAACCATTTTGACTTCCTGTCCATCTGTCCAATGAGAGCACCTCAGTGGCCAGTAATGGTGTTCTCATTGGACAGGGTGTGTCGGTCTTAGCCCTGAAGTCTGGGATGTTCAACCCATAATATCAACAATAAAACAATATCAGAGGGGTGCACAGAGGATCATTTTCTGAATTATAAAGATTATAGCAGGCATCTTTTGCTGTTTGCTTTTAGACAGAACTTTTTTTTAAAGGTGAATGGCTCCTATGTTAGCGATAAAGTAAAAAGCGATTGTGTATGTACAGTGCCGGCCGAAGACATTGTGCTGCCTGGTACCAAGAATGAAATGCTGCCCCCCCCCCCCAAAAAAAAAAAATCACGCCCACCAAAATGCCCCCACATCCATCATTTTATATCATGATAACTAAAGTGGACCTGTCATGGCTCTATAAAAAAGGACCTGTTATGGCTCTATTCATGTATATAGGAGTATAAAGAGGACCTGCCATGGCTCTATACATGTATATAGAAGTATAATGAGGACCTGTCATGGCTCTATACATGTACCGTATTTTCCCCGTCTATAAGACGCCCCCATGTACAAGACGCCCCCCACTTTTCCAACCCAAAATTAAGAAATCAATATTTTACACATAGGTAAAACAGAACACATTTTTATTTAGTAATTACCGCAGGTAACGTTTAAATACTAGTATATTATGCAGGGGTTGTTCTTCCTGTTTTCTCCACTGTCTATCATACACTCTGCGGAGGCAAGTCCAAACTGTTTCTCTGCAGCTCTATTCCCACGCTCTTTTTTGCATAGCTGGCTACATTTGGTTTGATTTGGCAGAGTAAGACAATCACTTACTTTTATTATTTTCTGACATCTTGGTCCCAGAACACTCCGGTCCCTGTTGCATCTGTGCATCTCCACTTCCAACAGGATCGCATCTGCTCACTCTCCACCTCCACCCCCAGCTTTAGCTGACGTCAGTAACATACGGCTCGTGATTGGAGAAAGCCACTTGACAAGCTATGGGCCGCGACGCACCTTCGCGGATGTCTCCCAGGCTGACCAACCGTGTATAAGACGCTGTTCGATTTACAGGCTATTATTTTAGGAAAAAATAGCGTCTTATCCACGGAAAAATACGGTTTATAGAAATATAAAGAGGACCTGTCATGGCTCTATACATGTATGTAGGAGTATAAAGAGGACCTGTCGTGGCTCTATACATGTATGTAGGAGTATAAAGAGGACCTGTCATGGCTCTATACATGTATGTAGGAGTATAAAGAGGACCTGTCATGGCTCTATACATGTATGTAGGAGTATAAAGAGGACCTGTCATGGCTATATACATGTATATAGAAGTATAAAGAGGACCTGCCATGGCTCTATACATGTATGTAGGAGTATAAAGAGGACCTGTCATGGCTCTATACATGTATGTAGGAGTATAAAGAGGACCTGTCATGGCTATATACATGTATATTGAAGTATAAAGAGGACCTGCCATGGCTCTATACATGTATGTAGGAGTATAAAGAGGACCTGTCATGGCTCTATACATGTATATAGGAGTATAAAAGGACCTGTGCGTAGCCGGCGGCCGCGATGTCACCGGCCACACATAGTGGATTGTCACTTGTCACAACGTCACCTGCCACACGTTGCAGATTGTCACTTGCCACAACGTCACCTGCCACACATTGCGGATTGTCACTTGCCACAACGTCACCTGCCACACGTTGCAGATTGTCACTTGCTGTGTCCCAGAGTAAAGGCAGGCAGCAGAGGGCTAATGTAATCTCTCTGCTGCCCGCACAGTGGGGGCGGAACTGCAGTGATGCAGGGCGGGCAGTGAGAGATGATGTCATCTCTCTGCTCCCCCGCCCGCTGTTTGGCCAGCAAGCCCGCTCACTTGCTGACTGTCCCGCCCGCTGACTGTTCCTCTGTTCTGCCCGCATGCTCCATTCACCTGGGCCCAACGCCCAGGTGAATGGAGCGCGCGGGGAGCGGAGCGGGCTGGCAGGCGGGCGGGCGTCAATTTGCCTCACAGCGGAGCGGGCGGAACGGGTTAGCGACAATTTGCCTCACAGTGCAGAGTAGGGTTGCCACCTTTTCGTCAAGCCAAACCCGAACACATTAGCAGCACACGCCAATATATATATTTTTTTGTAGTACATTAAATTCATTACCTCTGTACAAAGCAATGCACAGCTATTTTTTATTTTATTTAGTATACCCTGTACATATATTTTTGTGATTAAATAAAATTTCTAATCATATGGAGTTAATCACAAGAGTCCCCCTTTATATCAGAGTCAACAGAGTTCTCCTTTAGATCTGAATCTGCAGAGTTCCCCTTTACATCTGAATGCACAGGGTTCTGCAGAAGAGGAGTGCAGAGGGTAAGATGGGGGCAGTATGTACAGGAGAGGAGTGCAGAGGGTATAATGGGGGCAGTATGCATAAGAGAGAAGTGTGGAGGGTATGATGGAGCAGTATGTATAGAAGAGGAGTTGAGAGGGTATGAGGGGGGTGGTTTGTACAGGAGAGGAGTGTGGAGGGTATGATGGGGCGGTATGTACAGGAGAGGAGTTTGGAGGGTATGAGGGGGGCAGTATGTACAGGAGAGGAGTGTGAAGGGTATGATAGGTGCAGTTAGTACAGGAGAGGAGTTCGGAGGGCATGATGGGTGCAGTTAGTACAGTACAGGAGAGGAGTTCGGAGGGTATGATGGGTGCAGTTAGTACAGGGGAGGAGTTCGGAGGGTATGATGGGTGCAGTTAGTACAGGGGAGGAGTTCGGAGGGTATGATGGGTGCAGTTAGTACAGGGGAGGAGTTCAGAGGGTATGATGGGTGCAGTTAGTACAGGAGAGGAGTTTGGAGGGTATGATGGGTGCAGTTGGTACAGGGGAGGAGTTCGGAGGGTATGATGGGTGCGGTTAGTACAGGGGAGGAGTTCGGAGGGTATGATGGGTGCAGTTGGTACAGGAGAGGAGTTCGGAGGGTATGATGGGTGCAGTTAGTACAGGGGAGGAGTTCGGAGGGTATGATGGGTGCAGTTAGTACAGGAGAGGAGTTCGGAGGGTATGATGGGTGCAGTTGGTACAGGAGAGGACTTCGGAGGGTATGATGGGTGCAGTTAGTACAGGGGAGGAGTTCGGAGGGTATGATGGGTGCAGTTAGTACAGGAGAGGAGTTCGGAGGGTATGATGGGTGCAGTTGGTACAGGAGAGGACTTCGGAGGGTATGATGGGTGCAGTTAGTACAGGGGAGGAGTTCGGAGGGTATGATGGGTGCAGTTAGTACAGGAGAGGAGTTCGGAGGGTATGATGGGTGCAGTTGGTACAGGAGAGGACTTCGGAGGGTATGGCGGTGGCAGAATGGGGAGGGATTTCTTGCTGTGTCTGTGGGGTGACCAGGGAGTGATGTTGGGAAGATAGGGGAAGGAAAGTGACCATGAAATGATGGGGGGGGGGGGGGTAGGAAGCAGCTCTGAGTGACGTCTGTATGAAGTGGTCGGGGGGGTGATGCAAGCTGGGGGGAGTTGGGGGCTGAGAAGTGGTCAGATAGCGATGTATATAATAAAAAAAAACTCATCCACTAAAAACATACAACAATAAATCATACAACAGTACTACAGATCTATGTAATGGAGCTCCCAGCACTCTGTATACCCAGATAATTTGAAGGTAATTTATGACCATTCATGTAACCCTGTGTTCTCCAGGCTCTGAGTCTGTCCAATCAGAGGTGTGAACTCACCACATATATACAGGTTACATGAATGGTTATAAATGACTTCACATTATCTAGTCTGAACAATTGGATTGGAGGATGTTTGCACAGACTGTTCATGCTTAGAAGTGATCTGTCAAATGTGATCGGGCTGCTGCAGACCCCCCTCCCCCCCCCCCCCCCCCCACACTCAAACTCACTATCTCCTCCGATTCTTCTGTCAACTTCTGTTAACCCTTCACTGCATCTCCTGAAGAAAAAACCCCCTTGAAAGCAACTACTATCCACCCTAGAAAACTTCTCCCAGAAAAAATCAGCTCACCTCCTCCCTTCCTCTGGCCAGCCTGACAGGAGACAGTGAGCTCCGCCCCCCAGTTCTCACAACACTCCGCACTGGTGATTGGAGGGAGGGGGGGAGGTTGATGTCGGAGATAACAGGGACCCGCACTGCACGAGACTGGAGGGAGGGGGAAGAGACAGAAAGGAGTTTTTTAAATCCAGAACACACACCGCAGCCGCAGGCACAGTGTATTCTTTACAATGCCGCTGCTGCTGTTTCACAGTGAAAGGTGGAGTGGGGGAGAGGAACTGGCGGAATAGGATGGCGGGCAGGCGGCAATTTGCCGCCCCCCTAAAAGTGCCGCCTGGTACAATGGTACCATCTGGTCCCATGGTAGGGCCGGCCCTGTGTATGTATTAATGCATTGAAAGACCCTAAATATAAATAACACACTATAGAACACAATATAAAACGCAGAGGCTTTCAGCTTTGAGGGCCAATGGAGAAACATTCAGAGCGTAGCCTGCATTCCTCCCAGATGCCAGAACGACCGTTGTCTACCACTAAGCCGGCACCAAACACCAGGCACCACCTGTTACCACATGAACTTCACCAGAAGATGAGGAAGAAATTATTTTATGGAAAAAAAATCAGATTCATCGGATCTGCTACCCAGAATAGGACACAGATTTGGGATTCGCTAACCAGGTTGAGGCTTAGATGTGACATTTGTTTTTAAAAATAGGATATAGGGAAGATATCTGCTATCAAGAAAACGACACGGGTATGGGATCTGATATCTGCAATGAGGGTTCGGGTATGAGATTTGTTATCTTCAATGAGGTTTAGGCATGGGATCTGTTATCTGCAATCAGGTTCAGGTATGGGATTTATTCTGCACATCCTGGTGCAAGTAATAGATCTACTTTCCGCACTGAAAGCCAGATATGGGATTTATTATCCATCTTGAAGTTTAGTTATGGGATCTATGAGCTACAATGAAGTTGAGTTGTGGCATCTATTATGTAAGATGAGCTTCCAGCATGGGATCTATTACCCACCATGAAGTTCAGTTATAGGGATCTATTATCTACAGCACCCTTTCTCATCCTTTTAACCCCAGAGGAATCCCCTAAAATGATTTTGATCTCTCAGAGGGCAAGGCTCTGTGTCTAGAGCCAACAGTGCTGGTCGTGGACACGGTGCATCCTCAGCACATGGCCGTGGGGCACGCTTGTCCTTTTTTTTCGGCAGCTGGCCATGTTGAGCCACAACATGCAGAAGAGTTGGTAGAGTGGATGACCAAGCCGTCCTCATCCTCCTCATCCTCTGTCACCCAGGCTCAGAGTACTTTGGCTGCCAATGCAGCTGCCAAAGCGGCCTATTCCATCGGCTCCAAGTCATCAGTTACTCCTTCCCTAGCCCCACCATCATGCACGGAGGAGTCCCCCGAACTGTTCGACCACAGTGTTGGGTACATGCTGCAGGAGGATGCGCAGCGTTTTGAAGGCTCCGATTATGGTACCCAGCTTGAGGAAGGCAGTAACGTGAGCCCAGAGAGAGGGGGTGCCCAAGAAGGACAACAAACTGGCAGTCATGTTCACCCAGCTGCAGCATACTGCCAGGTTTACTCCAGTGACTAGGAGGCAGGGGATGATGAGGTCACTGACTCTACGTAGGTGCCTGAAAGGAGAGAGGAGGAGGAGGAGGAGGCACATCTCCAACGAGTTAGGATGCCCTCCAGTGGCCAGCTTAAGGGCAGCCAACCGACTGCATCACACCGCAGAGCTCCGCATGTGCAGGGCGCTGCTGAATCTGTTTTTCCAAAAGTTCTTTGGTGTGGGCCTTTTTTTTAAGATGTGTGCAGCAGATCGCACCGTTGCTGTTTGCAACATATGTCTGAAGCATATCAAGTGTGGCCAAAACAGCAGCCGCTTGGGCACCACATGCTTGACCAGACATATGTCGACCTGCCATGCAGTCCGTTGGCAAGCGTACTTAAAAGACCCACACCAAAGAACAAGGCGGACCTCTCCTTGCTCCTCATCAGCTGGGATCTTCCAAGTACTTGCAGGCAATCTGCTATCGCTACACCAACGTCCGATTGTAGCAGGCAAATTTCCCTACCCCAGTTGCTAAACCTGCGACAGAAATTCGCTCCCAGCCATCCACATGCCCAGCGGTTGAATGCTAGCTTGGCTAAATTGCTAGAAATCCAACTGCTGCCTTTTCAGCTGGTAGACTCTGCCCCCTTTCGTGAATTTGTGGAATGTGCGGTACCTCAGTGACAGCTTCCCATACGCAACTTTTTTTCACGGAAGGCGATTCCGGCTCTCTACCAGCATGTGGAAGGCAATGTCTTGGCCGTCGCAGAGGGAGCAGAGGATGAAACATCTTCGGGAGGCCTTGCAGAAAGATTTGTGCAACGCGTTTCCAGAGCCTGGGAGGTTACAATTTCCTGCTTCTGGACAACATTTTGCTGAGGCTTCGGTCAGTCACAGAAGGAGCGGTAGAGAAGGTGGCCGTCTGACCGATGTGTTCAGACAATTTTTTAGTCCGCAGCCCCAAGGTCTGATCGGTTTCAGCAACCATCGCCAGCGTCTGATTTACATGGTGCAGGAATACCTAGGGGCAAGATCAGACTTGGACACCTTTCCAACGGAAAATCCACTGGGTTACTGGGTCTTGAGGATGGATCACTGGCCAGAGCTTGCACAGTATGCAATTGATCTACTGGCCTGTCCTGCATCCAGCGTTCTTTCGAAACGCACATTTAGTGCTGCTGGTGGCTTTGTAACCGATCACAGAGTGCGCCTATCCACCGACTCGGTTGATCGCCTCACCTTCATAAAAATTAATCAGTCTTGGATCACCAGCTACCAAGCACCTGATGCTGATGTAACTGATTAATTTTTTAATGAATGAGATCCCTTCAAGACTGCCTATGCTGATGCTGATTGCTGAGTGACTATCCTGTTATGCTGAGTGACTATCCTATTCCTCCTCAATGTTCATGTTGATATTTTTGCCTAAAGCCCAATTCTTCTGCCCCTGTTTTACAGGGGCGCGTATAATTCAAATTTTTGCTGTATTATTTTGCAGCAGGGCTTATTCCTGCGCTCAAATAGAGTATCTGTGAGGGGTTGCAGTGTTGTGGCAACAGCACCAGTGCCTAAAGCCCAATTTTTCTGCCCCTGTTTAACAGGGGCGTGTATAATTAACATTTTTGCTGTAATATTTTGCAGCAGGGCTCATTCCTGCGCTCAAATAGAGTATCTGTGAGGGGTTGCAGTGTTGTGGCGCCAGCACCAGTGCCTAAAATTTTGCTGTAATATTTTGCAGCAGGGCTCATTCCTGCGCATTACAGCTCATTACAGTGTTGTGGCACCAGCACCACCACCACTACCACCACCACCAAAGGCCCAATTTTTCTGCCACTGTTCAACAGGGGTATGTAATTACAATTCTTGATATAATAGTTCACAGCAGGGCCTGTTCCAGCACCCACTAAGAGTAATTATGAGGGCTTACAGTGTTCTGGTACCACCAACACCTAAGGCCCAATATTCAGCAGAGTATATAAGGCAGGCCGTATAGTATATATATACAGGCGGTCCCCTACTTTCAATCATCCGACTTACAAAGGACTCCTACTTACAAAGGGAGGGAGACAACAGGAAGTGAGAGGAAATTTACCCCTGGGAAGGGAAATTCTCTCCTGTAAGAGTTAATATGGGAAAAAGGTGTCTCCACTGATGCTTTATTATCAATCCTTGTTTCCCTAAAAACCACACATTTTCAAAATCCAATTGTCATTGGGCCAGAAAAAGAGGTGAAATCTTCTGAATAGGGGCACAGACAGCAAAACAAATGTTACAGGGGTGATGATAACCCTTCCCTAGGATATCCAAAAAGCTTAAAAATAGATTTTTTGGCTGGAGCTACACTTACAAAATGTACCTGTTCCAAATTACAAACAGATTCAACTTAAAGCGGTTGTATACCGCAAAACTTTTTTTTTTTTTTTGGTCAACCTGCAAGGCAAAGGTATAATGAGCTAGTATGACTAGCATACTAGCTCATTATCAATCACTTACCTTAGATCGAAGCCCCCGCAGCGGTCCTCGGACGTGTCCTCCGTCGAATCCATGATACCCGGAGTGACTTCCGGGTATCGCCGCTCCGGCGCTGTGATTGGCCGGAGCGGCGATGACGTCACTCCCGCACATGCGCGGGGAACGGCACGATCCCCGCGCATGCGTGAATTTCCGGCAGTGTCCGGCAGGCTCCCATTCAAGAGCCGCCGCGCTCAGTGAGACTGCGCCGTTATCTACGGCGCGCATGCGCCGTAGATAGCGGTACCGTTTTTTTTGGAAATATCTCTGAGACTGTGTAGGTCTCGGAGATATTACAAGCACCTACAGGTAAGCCTTAATGTAGGCTTACCTGTAGGTGCTTGTACAAAATTTGGGTATACAACCACTTTAAGAACAAACCTACAGTCCCTGTTTTTCTTGGGACCGCCTGTATACTGCTGTTAAGAGTATATAGGGCCTGGGGGCCCCACGCCTTTTCTTTTTTTAATTTGGGTGTGGGGTTCCCCTTAATATCCATTCAAGACCCAAAGGGCCTGGTAATGGGCTGGGGGGGAGGGGGGTACCCATGCCGTTTTTCTCAATAATTTTCATCTATATTGCCGGGACCCAACATTCATTAAAGCCACAAGCAGTTTTAAATGACATTTATTCCTTTAGAAATGTAATTTTGTGCAGGGACTGTTCTAAACACGGGACACACGCGCCACTTCACAGGCATACTAAAGACACCCCCCAGGTACAATATTTAAAGGAATATTTCACTTTTATTTTTTCACTTTAAGCATCATTAAAATCACTGCTCCCGAAAAAACAGCCGTTTTTAAAACTGTTTTTTGCATTGATACATGTCCCCTGGGGCAGGACCCAGGTCCCCAAACCCTTTTTAGGACAATAACTTGCATATTAGCCTTTAAAATTCGCACTTTTGATTTCTCACGTTCTAGTCCCATAGACTTTAACGGTGTTCGAAAGTTCACGCAAACTTTTGGTCCGTTCACATGTTCTGGATGCGAACCGAACCGGGGTGGTGTTCGGCTCATCCCTAAATACTAGTTGTTTGGCTATCAAGCTGATCCAATGCCTTCAACCCCTGAGTCTTTGACCCAGAGCAAGCAGGCAAATGAGCACTTCTGATTTCGGCTTCATGCTTGCTAAAGGACCGTGACTTCAAAATCATGCCAACCAGGAAAATAACACCCCTCTCTTGTATTCCTCCCAGCTCATAATTCCTGTAAATCCCATCTTGTTTCTTATAAGGCTTGTGCTTGTGTATGCCATCCTTATCCTGGGCTGACTTTTCCTACCCTGTGCCTCTGGGCTCAGCATGAACTGCCAAAATGTATACACCCTATGTGTCAGTGGTAGGTCATCTTTTAATGCATTTGAAAGTCAAGTTCCAATGTGACATTCCCAATTATTTAATAACGATAAAGGTCAGACATGACATTCTCCTCTCATTTATATTCTGTTTATTCCTAGGAGAGCCAGGAAACAATTTTGTTAAATGACTGTCTCTGGCGTGGCTAAAAATATTTCCGCCTTGCCTCAGATGACATTAAACGCACAACTTGCAAACAATTTCACATCAGTGTTTGCACAGTACATGGGACCACCGGGACTGATCCATGAAAATTTTGAGCAAAAACTGGACCATTGCCTGCCCTACACCGTCTAATCAGGTCCCTTCCTTAACATTGCAATAGATAAACTGCTTCAGTAAAAATGAATCTCCCTCAGACAGGACCCTCTTGCCTTTATTATTTATTTATTTTATCTGGTTGTGTAATATGTTGATGGGTAGAGCTGCAGCAAAGAAGGTTTTTCCCCTAACCATATCCCGCCTGGCCTATAGCAGAATGACGGCCGAGCAGGGGATCAGTTATCCTGACTGGGCGTCATATGATGTCCGTCAGCATAAGTCGCTTGTGCGCACCCCTAGGTAAACAAGGCAGAGCTTACAGTATCTCACAAAAGTGAGTGCACCCCTCACATTTTTGTAAATATTTTATTATACCTTTACATGTGACAACACTGAAGAAATTACACTTTGCTACAATGTAAAGTAGTGAGTGTACAGTTTGTATAACAGTGTAAATTAGCTGTCCCCTCAAAATAACTCAACACCCAGCGATTAGTGTTTAAACCGCTGGCAACAAAAGTGAGTACACCCCTAAGTGAAAATGTCCAAATTGGTCCCAATTAGCCATTTTCCCTCGCTGGTGTCATGTGACTTGTTACAAGGTCTCGGGTGTGAATGGGGAACGGGTGTATTAAATTTGGTGTTATCGCTCTCACTCTCATACTGGTCACTGGAAGTTCAACATGGCACCTCATGGCAAAGAACTCTGAGGATCTGAAAAAAAGAATTGTTGCTCTACATAAAGATGTCCTAGGGCTATAAGAAGATTACTAAGACCCTGAAACTGAGCTGCAGTACAGTGGCCAAGATTATGCAGCAGTTTAACAGGACAGGTTCCATGCAGAGGTTGAAGGGGTGGGGGGGGGGTTATCCTGTCAGTGCTCAGACTATAAACCGCACACTGCATCAAATTGGTCTGCATGGCTGTCGTCCCAGAAGGAAGCCTCTTCTAAAGATGATGCACAAGAAAGCCTGCACACAGTTTGCTGAAGACAAGTAGACGAAGGACATGGATTACTGGAACCATATTCTGTGGTCTGATGAGACCAAGATAAACTTATTTGGTTCAGATGGTGTCAAGCGTGTGTCGCGGCAACCAGGTGAGGAGTACAAAAGTGAGTACACCCCTAAGTGAAAATGTCCAAATTGGGCCCAGTTAGCCATTTTCCCTCCCTGGTTTCATGTAACTTCTTGGTGTTACAAGGTCTCAGGTGTGAATGGGGAGCAGGTGTGTTAAATTTGGTGTTATTGCTCTCACTCTCTCATACTGGTCACAGGAAGTTCAACATGGTACCTCATGGCAAAGAACTCTCTGAGGATCTGAAAAAAAGAACTGTTGCTCTACATAAAGATGGCCTAGGCTATAAGAAGATTGCCAAGACCCTAAAACTGAGCTGCAGCACGGTGGCCAAGACTATACAGTGGTTTAACAGGAGAGGTTCCACTCAGAACAGGCCTTGCCATGGTCGACCAAAGAAGTTGAGTGCACATACTCAGCATCGTATCCAGAGGTTGTCTTTGGGAAATAGACGTATCAGTGCTGCCAGAATTGCTGCAGAGGTTGAAGGAGTGGGGGGGTCAGCCTATCAGTGCTCAGACAATACTCTGCACGAGCATCAAATTGGTCTGGATGGCTGTTGTCCCAGAAGGAATCCTCTTCTAAAGATGATGCACAAGAAAGCCCGCAAACAGTTTTCTGAAGACAAGCAGACTAAGGACATGGATTACTGGTCTGTTGAGACCAAGATAAACTTATTTGGTTCAGACGGTGTCAAGCATGTGTGGCGACAACCAGGTAAGGAGTACAAAGACAAGTGTGTCTTGCCTACAGTCAAGCATGGTGGTGGGAGTGTCATGGTCTGGGGCTGCATGAGTGCTGCCGACACTGGGGAGCTACAGTTCATTGAGGGAACCATGAATGCCAACATGTACTGTGACATACTGAAACCGAGCATGATCCCCTCCCTTCGGAGACTGTGCCGCAGGGCAGTATCCCAACATGATAACGACCCCAATCACACCTCCAATACGACCACTGCCTTGCTAAAGAAGCTGAGGGTAAAGGTGATGGACTGGCCAAGCATATCTCCAGACCTAAACCCTACTGAGCATCTGTGGGGCATCCTCAAATGGAAAGTGGAGGAGTGCAAAGTCTCTAACATCCACCAGCTCTGTGATGTCGTCATGGAGGAGCAGAAGAGGACTTCAGTGGCAACCTGTGAAGCTCTGGTGAACTCCTTGCCCAAGAGGGTTAAGGCAGTGCTGGAAAATAATGGTGACCACACAAAATATTCACACTTTGGGCCCAATTTGGACATTTTCACTTAGAGGTGTGCTCACTTTTGATTTGGACAGTGAAATGAAGCAAGGGATCTCAAGTATTGTGCTGGAGGAGATGTGCAGAGGAAGAGACTGCCAGATCTAGACACAATTACTTTTATTCCACTATGAAGTATAGACGCAACTACTTTTATTCTACTAAGAAGTATTCATTATCTGGGCATCCCATATCCCTTTTCCCCATCCAAGTTTAATCCCCCAATAAAAACAAGGAAGAGACTATTCATTGTCTGGGAAAGTGTGCCAAAATGGATGTCTGACCAGCAGGGTGAAATGCGTGGATATTGAAACACGCAGCGACGCCACAGCGCCATCCCTAAATATATATGCATTATACCTTTCTATCCAGCAGGTGGCACTGCAGTGTTATAATGTGTATTCTATGGTAAGGTAACCAGAAGAAGTGCTTGTCTTTCCTCAATATATGTACTTGTATTGTCCTGTTTCCTGTAAGACAAAGACATGCATAGCTGATTCCTCCATGAAGTAAAGTATTCCTCTGCATTCAACAAGCCTCCAAGGTCATGATTTAATAACCTGCTAATAGATCACTGCATTAGTGTCACTGGTCCCCACAAAGTGTCAAAAGCATCAGCTAATGTCTGATTGTCCGCTGCAATATCGCAGTCCCGCTATAAGTCGTTGATCGCCACCATTACTAGTATATAAAAAAAAATTCCAGTATACTATATACCATAGTTTGTAGATGCTATAACTTTTGAGAAAATCAATCAATATATGCTTATTAGAATTTTATTTTATTTTTTTACCAAAAATATGTAGCAGAATATATATTGGCCTAAATTTATGAAGAAATTATTATTTTTTTTCTATTTTTTTATTGGATATGTTTTATAGCAGAAAGTAAAAAAAAATATATATATTTTTTCCCAAATAGTCGGTCTTTTTTTTGTTTATAGTGCCAAAAATATAAAACACAGTAGTGATCAAATAGGCCCAAAAGAAAGCTTTATTTGTGTGAAAAAAATGACATAAATTTTATTTAGGTACAGTGTTGTCAGTTAAAGGAACGCAGTGCCGTATTTCAAAAAATGGCCTGGTCATAAAGGGGGTAAATCTTCCAGCAGTCAAGTGGTTAGGTTTCATTATAACAAGCATTGTGATTGGTCTGCAAACCCACCCTAGCAGGGCTAAAGCTGCACCTCATCCTTTTTTTGGGAACAGAAAAACACACACCAACGCATGATAGTAAGTTGTAGTGCACTGCAGCGCATGTTCGTTGTCTTAGTGCCCTGGGGTGTCATTCCAAATAGATAACACCAGAGCAAACCAAACCACATAAGGTGCCATAATGTGGAGATGTGAACCTGATCTTATAATGAAGAATTCTTTACTGAATCAGGTCGTATCCCTGGTTGCTATAGGTTACTGCCCTTTGCGCATCGTTGTTGCTTTATCGACTAAGCCCCAGTGGTAAATGAGGCCTATTATGGCTGCCCTCGGTGTCTATAAATGACAGGTTCTTTTGAGTTTGTTTCACTGCGCGCTGTGTGTTTGTCTGGGGAGCGTGTGTTTGTTCTGTGCACAGAGAGGCCTGAATACCAGCCCCGGCCATGAATGGGCCTTTCTGTCAGGAAATGTATGAGTGAACTCTAGCCGAGAGTCAGGCCTCTTTCATCCCACAGAATCTGCGCACAGAACACGGCCTGGACAGATGTATAGAAAAGTTACCTCAGAGCTCACATCTCCAGACGGCAACCCGCCAGCAGCTCTCACACTTTAAAATTATTTAATTTCCTTCACGAGCAGCCGGAAAGGCTTGGGCAAATTCTGTGACAGGAGGTTTCCGTGCCTCAGACGGGGAGAGACAAAAAAAACCTTGGGTGATGCTGTGCACAAATGAACAGTTCCATATGCCTTCACCTCACCTTATTACTAATCAATAAATGTGTTTTTTTTTCAATATATTTTTATTAATCTTTTTCTTAAATACAAAAATTTACGATTATACAAGATTCTGTTACAATATGCTTTTGTTCCTTCTCATTATTCAATATACAGAGTCTTGATCAATATCTATTAATTCTTTATCATAAAAACAGAATACCCTTCAACATTTACCTACATATATTCCTATTGTCTTTCATACCCATTCATCCTAGCATCCAATCATTCAACCAGACACAAAAAAAAAAAAAAAAAAGGGGGGGGGAGAAGATGTCTTCCCCTTATTCTCTCTTCCATCCCTTTCCATTTACAACTTTTTCACTTCATTTACATTTCCCCTTTTTATATTTCTCCTTGTTTTCCATTTATAAATAATCTTTCATTTTTTTGGAGAACCGAAATTCATCCAATTTTTGCCATATTTCTGGCATTTGGCTATTTATGTATCCTTCTTCTCTTATTTGTCTTTCCATATATTGTATTTCGTTCATTTCACATATCCACTCTGCTATATTTGGGCTTTTATTTTTTCTCCAAATGCGAGCTATTATTGTTCTAGCTGCTGTTGTCATATGATGAAAAATATCCTTCTTAACCACTTAAGCCCCGGACCATTTCGGGCCATTAGGACCAGGCCTGTTTTTGGGATTCGGCACTGCGCTGCTTTAACTGTAAATTGTGCGGACATGCAATGTTGTACCCAAATGAAATTTGCGTCCTTTTCTTCCCACAAATAGAGCTTTCTTTTAATGGTATTTGATTGCCTCTGCGATTTTAATTTTTTGCGATATAAACAGAAAAAGACCGAAAATTTTGAAAAAAAATGATATTTTCTACTTTTTGTTATAAGAAAAATCGAATAAACTCAATTTTAGTCATACATTTAGGCCAAAATGTATTCAGCCACATGTCTTTAGTAAAAAAAATGTCAATAAGCGTATATTTATTGGTTTGCGCAAAAGTTATAGCGTTTACAAACTAGGGTACATTTTCTGAAATTTACACAGCTTTAAATTTATGACTGCCTATCTCATTTCTTGAGGTGCTAAAATGGCAGGGCAGTACAAAACCCCCCAAATGACCCCATTTTGGAAAGTAGACACCCCAAGGAAATTGCAGAGAGGCATGTTGAGCCCATTGAATATTTTTTTTTTTTGTCCCAAGTGATTGAATAATGACAAAAAAAAATAAAAAATTACAAAAAGTTGTCACTAAATGATATATTGCTCACACATGCCATGGTTATATGTGGAATTGCACCCCAAAATACATTTTGCTGCTTTTCCTGAGTACGGGGATACCACATGTGTGGGACTTTTTGGGAGCCTAGCCACGTACAGGGCCCCAAAAACCAAGCACCGCCTTCAGGATTTCTAAGGGTGTAAATTTTTGATTTCACTCCTCACTACCCATCACAGTTTCGGAAGGCCATAAAATGCCAAAATAGCACAAAACCCCCCAAATTACCCCATTTTGGAAAGTAGACACCCCAAGCTATTTGCTGAGAGGCATGTTGAGTCCATGGAATATTTTATATTTTGCCACAGGTTGCGGGAATATGACAAACTTTTTTTTTTTTGCACAAAGTTGTCACTAAATGATATATTGCTCACACATGCCATGGGCATATGTGAAATTACACCCCAAAATACATTCTGCTGCTTCTCCTGAGTACGGGGATACCACATGTGTGGGACTTTTTGGGAGCCTAGCCGCGTACGGGACCCCAAAATCCAAGCACCGCCTTCAAGGTTTCTAAGGGCATAAATTTTTGATTTCGCTCCTCACTACCTATCACAGTTTTGAAGGCCATAAAATGCCAAGATGGCACAAACCCCCCCAAATGACCCCATTTTGGAAAGTAGACACCCCAAGCTATTTGCTGAGAGGCATGTTGAGCCCATTGAATATTTTTTTTTTTTGTCCCAAATGATTGAATAATGACAAAAAGAAAAAAAAATGTACAAAAAGTTGTCACTAAATGATATATTGCTCACACATGCCATGGTTATATGTGAAATTACGCCCCAAAATACATTCTGCTGCTTCTCCTGAGTACGGGGATACCACATGTGTGGGACTTTTTGGGAGCCTAGCCGCGTACGGGACCCCAAAAACCAAGCACCGCCTTCAAGGTTTCTAAGGGCATAAATTTTTGATTTCACTCCTCACTACCTATCACAGTTTTGAAGGCCATAAAATGTCAAAATAGCCCAAAACCCCCACAAATGACCCCATTTTGGAAAGTAGACACCCCAAGCTATTTGCTGAGAGGCATGGTGAGCATTTTACAGCTCTCATTTGTTTTTGAAAATTAAGAAAGACATTTTTTTTTCTTTTTTTTTTTCTTTTTTTACATTTTCAAAACTTTGTGACAAAAAGCGAGATCTGCAAAATACTCAACATACCTCTCAGCAAATAGCTTGGGGTGTCTACTTTCCAAAATGGGGTCATTTGGGGGGGTTTTGTGCCATCTGGGCATTCCATGGCCTCCGAAACTGTGATAGGCAGTGAGGAGTGAAATCAAAAATTTACACCCATAGAAATCCTGAAGGCGGGTACTTGGTTTTTGGGGTCCCGTACGCGGCTAGGCTCCCAAAAAGTCCCACACATGTGGTATCCCCATACTCAGGAGAAGCAACAGAATGTATTTTGGGGTGTAATTCCACATATGCCCATGGCATGTTTGAGCAATATATAATTTAGTGACAACTTTTTGTACATTTTTTTTTTTTTTGGTCATTATTCAATCACTTGGGACAAAAAAAAAAAATATTCAATGGGCTGAACATGCCTCTCAGCAAATAGCTTGAGGTGTCTACTTTACAAAATGGGGTCATTTGGGGGGGTTTTGAACTGTCCTGGCATTTTATGCACAACATTAGGAAGCTTATGTCACACATCATCCACTCTTCTAACCACTTGAAGACAAAGCCCTTTCTGACACTTTTTGTTTACATGAAAAAAATTTTTTTTTGCAAGAAAATTATGTTGAACCCCCAAACATTATATATTTTTTTAAAGCAAAGGCCCTACAGATTAAAATAGTGGGTGTTGCATTTTTTTTTCCCACACAGTATTTGCGCAGCGATTTTTCAAACGCATTTTTTGGGGGAAAAACACACTTTTTTTATTTTTAATGCACTAAAAAACACTATATTGCCCAAATGTTTGATGAAATAAAAAAGATGATCATAGGCCGAGTACATGGATACCAAACACGACATTCTTTAAAATTGCGCACAAACGCGCAGCGGCGACAAACTACATTCATTTTTAAAAGCATTTAAAAGCCTTTACAGGTTACCACGTTAGATTTACAGAGGAGGTCTACTGCTAAAATGACTGCCCTCGATCTGACCTTCGCGGTGATACCTCACATGCATGATGCAATTGCTGTTTACATATGACGCTAGACCGACGCTTGCGTTCGCCTTTGCGCAAGAGCAGGGGGGGACAGCGGTGCTTTTTTTTATTTTTTTATTATTTATTTGGCTTTTTTATTTTATTTTTAAACTGTGCCTTCCATATTTTATTTTTTTACCATTTTTATCGTTATCTCAGGGAATGTAAATATCCCCTATGATAGCAATAAGTAGTGACAGGTACTCTTTTTTTGAAATAAATTGGGGGGTTAGACCCTAGATCTTTCCTCTGCCCTCAAAGCATCTGACCACACCAAGATCGGTGTGATAAAATGCTTTCCCAATTTCCCAATGGCGCTTTTTATATCTGGGGGGGGGACATTCCCTCCCACTGCTTGTAAAAGCAGTCTAGAGGCTAATTATCTGCTAGAATTGCTTTTACATGAAAGCCGGCTGCTGGCTGAAAAGAATGATACCAAGATGATACCTAAACCCGCAGGCATCATTCTGGTATAAACATTCAAAGTCCAGCAACATACCAGTACGTTGCTGGTCCTTGTTGGACATGTATTGTAATCTTTTTTTTCATACAGCCTATTGGCTGAACGAAAAAAAGAGATTGATTGGTGGGTATGCCCACCATTAGAATACCTCCCTTCATCCACCCACTTCTAATGATGGGCATATATGCCGAAGCATGGGGGCATCCTCCCGCAAAAAAGTTATGCCGCGTACACACGGTCAAGCCTTCGTCGGAATTTCGACCGTATGTACGCGGCATAAAAGGTTATGCCGCGTACACACGGTCGGACTTTTCCACGGGCAAGCCTCCGTTGGAATTTCGACCGTATATACGCGGCATTAGGAGCAAAATCGCTCCTCCGCCCCTGCTGCCCCCATGCTTCGGCATATATGCTCTTTTTTTTAACTGTGGTGGTGAAATCACCTCCTACAGCGTTGGAGTCACGGCTTTATGTATCGTGGGAGCAAACGCTGTTGCTGTCAAGATAAATAGATCCGCGCTGCAACTGAATGGCGTACCTGCTAAGCAAATGGTGGTTAACATTAAAACAAAGTAACATTACAGTACAACAGTAAGACCTTACCATGCCATACCTGCAAAGCAAATACCAAAACAAAACCTAGTAAAAAATAAAAAAATGTTTTAACGCAACCTGTGCCTAAAATATATATATGCCGAAGCATGGGGGCATCCTCCCGCAAAAAAGTTATGCCGCGTACACACGGTCGGAATTTTCCACGGGCAGGCCTCCGTCGGAATTTCGACCGTATGTACGCGGCATTAGGAGCAAAATTGCTCCTCCGCCCCTGCTGCCCCCATGCTTCGGCATATATGCTCTTTTTTTTAACTGTGGTGGTGAAATCACCTCCTACAGCACTGGAGTCACGGCTTTATGTATCGTGGGAGCAAACGCTGTTGCTGTCAAGATAAATAATTCCGCGCTGCAGTTGAATGGCGCACCTGAAAACAAAAAATTACATACCTGAAAAGCAAGCATGATAAAACATTGCAGAATAGAATACAGTAAAAAAGAGCAGAACAATAGAGAGAAAATAGAGAGAGAGAGAACAATAAAACAACAACTATTTTTGGTTTTTTTATTTTATATTTTTTTTGTGTTTTGTTTTTTACGTTTTTTTTTCTTTTTTACACTTTTTTTTGTAACTTTACAACTGTAATGGTTCGGGTCTCTCAAAATGTAATGGCATCTTGGGAGACCCTGTGTAAGTGTGTCCTTGTCTGTGAAATGCTGTACCCTACGCTAAAACTTCACTTTTGAGTGGTAGCGTTCAAAACATTCACCTTGGCAAAGACCAGGCTTGTCAGGACAGAGTGGACAAAAACTACGGGTGTCACGCCTAAATCCGCGCTTGCTACAGACACGACATCTTTTTTGGGGGTGGCTTTGGGTAGGGGTACTCGGGAGGACATACAAATAATGCCTCTCATGCAGCCAGCTTACTGCATTTGGTTGGGAATGGTGAGGTGCAGAACCGCCTGGATACAGGAGTTCTGTGACTATCTCATTCTGGAATTTTAGAAGAGATAACGTCCCGCCTGAAGCTCTGTATAGCACATGAGCGTTCAGCAAAGCCAATTGGAATAATGATAGAGACACTTTTTTGTACCAGCGTCTCGCCTTACGGTCAATTAGATACGGCGCCATCAACTGGTCGTTGAGGTCCACCCCTCCCATATTTTGGTTATATTCGTGGACACAGAGGGGTTTCTCCACAACACCAGTCGCCGTACGAATTTGGACTGTCGTGTCTGCATGAAGGGAGGTAAGAAGGAAAACATTCTTATTGTCCCTCCACTTCATAGCGAGCAAGTTATTACACTTCAAGCAGGCTCTCTCCCCCAGCCTAAGACGGGCATCTACAAGCCGCTGGGGAAAGCCCCGGCGATTAGGTCGCACGGTGCCACATGCTCCAATCTGATGATCAAACAAGTGACTAAACAGTGGCACGCTCGTGTAATAATTGTCCACATACAAGTGGTACCCCTTTCCGAATAAGGGTGACACCAAGTTCCACACTATCTTGCCAGCGCTCCCTATGTAATCCGGGCAGTTGACCGACTCAATCTGACTATCTTTTCCCTCATAAACCGTAAAGTTCACTACATAGCCTGTTGCCCTGTCACAGAACTTGTAGAGCTTGACCCCGTATCTGGCACGCTTGCTGGGAAGGTACTGCTTGAAAGACAAGCGGCCAGAAAATTTAATCAGGGACTCATCAACGCAGACAACTTGATCGGGAGTAAACAAGGCTGCAAAACGTTCGTTGAAGTGGTTTATGAGGGGCCGAATTTTATAGAGCCGGTCGTATTCAGGGTCCCCACGTGGACGACAAAGTTCATTGTCGTTGAAGTGCATGAACCGCAAAATCTGCTCGTATCGTGCCCTGGACATGGAGGCAGAGAACACGGGCATGTGGTCAATTGGGTGCGTGGACCAATAAGCACGCAATGACGGAAATTTATGTGTGCCCATGTTGAGGGAAAGGCCCAGAAAGGTCTTAAATTCGGAAACCGTAATTGGTTTCCAATTTCTGGCAATTTTAGGCAACTGGGGGTTAGCGGCGATAAATTGACCAGCATATAAATTACTCTGGTCCACAATAGATCTATAGAGATCTTCCGTGAAAAACAGCGAATAAAAATCAATTGGAATAAAATCAGCTGTTTCCACCTGAATACCGGGTTGGGCAGTGAATGGGGGAAGTACGGGTTCTGCAGAAGTGGTGGGGACCCAATCAGGATAGGCGAATTCTGCAGGAAGGGCAGTATGGGCACGACGGGCCTGCCTTTGTCTTCTTGGTGGCAGCGGGACACTACTTGTGCTTGCCACCTCGCCAGCTTGAACTACACTTATGGGACTCGCCACGTCACCAAGTGTTACTGCAGTGCTGGATGTACGTCCAGGCTGTACTAGGCCGCTGGTGCTTGCCAGTTCACCAGAAGGAATAGCGGCGCTAGTACTACTCTGCTCCATGATACGAGAGACCTGCGGTTCTTGCTCCTCAACAACCTCAGAAGATCGGGATCGGGTACACCTGACCTTAGCAGGGACCTCAACTTCGTCGTCAGAGCTATCTGACGTGGGGCCGCTGACGTCACTGTCTTCTACGGGAAGATATTCTGAGCCTGAATCTGACAGATACGTGACCTCCTCTTCACTATCTGTCATGCTCAGAATCTCGTAGGCCTCTTTACTAGTGTACCTTCGTCTTGCCATTTTGGGCTCTAAATTTAGGGGTACACTAGTAAGATTCACAGGAAAAAAAGCACCTGACTGTCGTCAGCAAATATATCAAACGCTACAAAAAAACTGTTAGCGATCGCAGGGATCAGGCCTGTCTCTGCGAACGCTGCAGTTATGTGTGTTGTGTTTGGTAAGTGACAGTGATCGATCGATACTGCACTTGGGTGGGCTGGGCTGGGCTGGGCTGGGCGGAGGGGCTAAACGCAGGTACTAGCAGGTATCTGGGCTGATCCCGCTAACACTGCGTTTTTGGGAACCCTAAACCGCTGGGGATGCTAGTATAGATCTGATCAGATACTATACCACTAAGGGGGTGTATGCTTTGCGCGTGGGTGTTAGCGTTACTGGCACTAACCTAACACTGCCTGGGGCGACGCAGACCCTCTCTGACGCTAAAACCTAATTGATCTCACCCGCCGGGCGATCAGGGGGGTTAAACCTTTATTGGGTTATATACGGCGGGTGCCCTGATGCTATAAAAAGCAAACTAATCAACCAGCGTCACCCGTAACCTTTATATGGTGATCACTGGTGAAAGGGTTAACTAGGGGCTATCAGGGGGTTAAAACCTTTATTAGGTTAAATATGGGGGTACCTGACACTATATAAAAACCTGACGGGTAACCTAAATAACTAAATAACTTACTGGCTAACCAGTGACACCAGTGACGCTTATACGGCGATCACTGGTGAAAGGGTTAACTCTAGGGGCAATCAGGGGGTTAAAATAATATATGGGGGTACCTGACACTAATAAAAACCTGCGGCGAACCTAAAAAAAAATAACTGCCTATCTAAAACACCAGCGACACGAATACAGCGATCGGA
The DNA here is from genome assembly GCA_029206835.1 of Rana muscosa. Lineage (NCBI taxonomy): Eukaryota > Metazoa > Chordata > Amphibia > Anura > Ranidae > Rana > Rana muscosa. The sequence goes on along the minus strand of CM055121.1, from coordinate 202,419,417 downwards.
AAAACAATCGCTTAGTGACGCTGAAGTTAGGGGGTGAAAGGGTTACCTGGGGGGTGATCAAGGGGTTAAACCTTTATTAGGGGGGGGTTAGGGGGCTACCCTGGACCTAAAGGGGCCTAATCCTAACTGCCCTGCAACTTTTTACAATCACAGATGACACTAAATGCAGTGATCAGTAAAATAAATGATCACTGCAATCAGTGACACTGTGATTGGGGGCTTTGGGGTGACCTGGGGGGTGATCTGGGGGTGACTGGGGGGTGATTTGTGTGCCTATGTGTACCTACGTGTCAGTGGACTGTTGGAGCACTAACCTCTGTCTTCTCTCCTCGGCGCCGGGAACGAAAAGACCGCGGCGAGGGAGATGACATCACTTCCTCCAGCCTGTGTTTACATTTCAGGCAGGAGGAAGCAATTTCATTGGCCGGGAGCGATCGCGAGGGGGGGGGGCGGAATTGAGCGGCCGCCCCCTCATGCCTGATCGCTCCCGAACACTTAACGGCCGCTCACTGCAGTGAAGGGGGGTCCGGATAGACCCCCAACTGCACAAAGGCGATCACGTAGATCTACGTGATTCTGCCTGTCCGTGCCATTCTGCCGACGTAAATCGGCGGTGGGCGGTCGTTAAGTGGTTAATACTCTTTATTGATTTTGGCATCAAAGATAGTAATGAAATTTCCATATTTGAATTCCTCTCTACTCCCGACACTTTCCGATATATCTCGTCATGAACTTTATTCCAAAAATTTCTCACCAGATGACATCCGTACCAGATGTGTTCCATTTCATTAAATGTGTTTTTGGTGACCGCACAGGCCACAGAGCCTAGGCTCTGAAGAAATGGGTATGCCCCTGAAACGCGTCAGGGCTCAGCCGTTTGGGCTACCATCTGATCCTCCCGTCATCAGGTCCTGTCTGCAGGTGCCAAGGAATGCAGTTCAACCAATAGAAAAGCCTTTGCATATGCTCATTTGTGAGTAGTATTATTGCTTTTATACTTTTAATAAAACTTTTATATTGGTAATGCACTAGGTCGGTGCGCCCTCCTTTTTTTTTCTTTTTTTTTTTTCTTTTTCTTTCTAGGCAGTAGTCTGGGCCTGTTCACACCATGCTACAACACCGAATCACGCTGTACTAAAGCCCCGTACACACGGTCGGACTTTTGCCCAACAAACTTCGTTTTAAGCAAGTTGGACCAACAATCCGACCGTGTGTACGCTCCATCGGACAAACTTTTTTCGTTTGGTTTTGGATTTCATCGGACAAAAGTTGGGTCTACAAACGGACAAACTTTTGCCCAACAAAAGTCAGATGGAGCAAAGTCCGACCGTGTGTACAGAAAACCATCGGACTTTAGTCCGATGGACAAAACAACTAATGTTAAAATCAACCAACAATAGCAGAAGTTGACCAAAGGGTGGCAGTAAAGAGCAGAAAAGAGCAGAAAAAACACGCAATGTTGTAAGAAGTTTTAAGAAAGTTTGCAGAAAAGTCCGAGCGTGTGTATGCTATGGGTGTTCCCAACCAACTTCGTTCAGACAAAAATCCACGGAAAAGTCCGATGGAAGTCCGACCGTGTGTACGAGGCTTTAGAGTGCATGAAGACTAGTTACCATTATAATCCATGAAGCTGTTCACATTAGAGCATTGCATTCGATCAAGGGTCTCCAAACTCTTTACACAAAGGGCCAGTTTACTGTTTTTCAAACTTTAGGGAGGCTGAACTGTGGCCAGTGGTAGTAGAAAATGACATGGTGTCAGTGGGAGTAAACAGGTCCCCATCTTTGGTATTAGGGTGGAGAATAGTTCCTCATAGTGCCCATTATTGGTGTCAGTGGGAGGTACAGTGGCCCATCATTGGTGTCAGTGGGAGGAATAATACCCATTGTTGGTGTCAGTGGGAGGAATAGTGCCCTATTGTTGGTGTCAGTGGGAGGAATAGTGCCCCATCATTGGCGTCAGGGGGAGGAATAGTGCCCTATCATTGGTGTTAGTGGGAGGAAACATGTCCCATCATTATTGTCAGTGGGAGGAATAGTGCCCCATCATTGATGTTACTGGTAGGAAGAGTGCCCATCATTGGTGTCAGTGGGAGGAATAGAATGGCAGGAACTATGGGCCACTATTGCTGACAGTGGGGGGAATAATGCCCCAGGGGCCAAATAAATGCAAGTAAAAGGCCACATCTGGCCCCCGGACCTCAGTTTGGAGACCACTGCATTAAATCATGGGTCTCACAACTTTCTAAACAAAGGATCAGTTTACTGTGCTTCAGATCTCAGGGTTGCAGGGCTGTGGCCAGTGAGAGAAGAAAATTTCATGGCATCAATGGGAATTAACAATGCATCATCTTTGGTATTAGAGAGAGTAATTGTGCCCCATTGGTGGTGTCAGTGTAAAGAATAGTGTCCCATTGTTGGTGTCAGTGGGAAAAATAGTGTCTAATTATTAGTGTCAGTGGGAGAAGAAGTGCCCAATTGTTGGTATCAGAGGAAGAAATAGTGCCCCATTGTTGGTGTCAGTTGGAGGAATAGTTCCCCAATGCTGGTGTCAGTGGGAGGAATAATACCTCAGCGTTTATGTCAGTGGAAGGAATGGTGACCCATTGGTGTCGGTGGAAGGAATAGTGCCCCATTGGTGTCGGTGGAAGGAATAGTGCCCCATTGGTGTCGGTGGAAGGAATAGTGTCCCATCATTGGTGTCAGTAAAAGGAATAGTGACCCATTGTTGGTTACAGTGGAAGGAACAGTGCTGCCATCGTTGGTATCAGTGGAAGGAATAGTGCCCCATAGTGAGTGTCAGTTGGAGGAAGAGTATCATCTCATTTTTGCCAGTGGGGCAATATTCCTTACATTAACACTAACAATGGGGCAACAATTCCAGCACTGACTCCAACAATGATGATGCACTATTCCTATCACTGACACCAACAAGGTGCACTATTCCTTCCACTGACACCAACGATGTGGCACTATTCCTTCCATTGACACCAATGATGGGGCAATATTCCTCCCAGTGATACCAGCAATCAAGCACTATTCCTTCCACTGTTGCTAACAATGGGGTAATAATTCCTGCACTGATACCAACAATGGTGCACTATTGCTTCCACAGTCACCAACAGTGTGGCACTATTTCTGTCACTGATACATTTTCAATGCCCTGACTGAGGGAAGGAGGTTCTTACCCAAGATTTGATGGAAGTTGTCCTGTCCCCTTTGCAGAAAAACACCCCTAAAGCATAATGTTTCCACCTCCATGTTTGACGGTGGGGATGGTGTTCTTGGGGTCATAGGCAGCCTTGCTACTCCTCCAAACACAGCGAGTTGAGTTGATGCCAAAGAGCTTGATTTTGGTCTCATCTGACCACAACACTTTCACCCAGTTCTCCTCGGAATCATTCAGATGTTCATTAGCAAACATCAGACGGACCTATACATTTGCTTTCTTGAGCAGGGGGACCTTGTGGGCACTGCAGGATTTCAGTCCTTCATGGGGTAGTGTGTTACCAATTGTTTTCTTGGTGAATATGGTCCCAGCTGCCTTGGGATCATTGACAAGATTCTGGGCTGATTCCTCGCCATTCTCATGATCATTGAAACTCCAGGAGGTGAGATCCTGCATGGAGCCCTAGACTGAGGGAGATTGACAGTTATTTTGTGTTTCTTCCATTTGTGAATAATTGCACCAACTGTTGTCACAATCTCACCAAGATGCTTGGCGATAGTCTTATAGCCCATTCCTGCCTTGTGTAGGTCTACAATCTTGTCCCTGACATCCTTGGACAGCTCTTTGGTCTTGGCCATGGTGGAGAGATTGGAATCTGATTGATTGCTTCTGTGGACAGGTGTCTTTTATACAAGTAACAAGCTGAGATTAGGAGCACTCCCTTTAAGAGAGTGCTCTTACTCTCAGCCCATTACCTGTATAGAAGACACCTGGGAGGCAGAAATATTCCTGATTGATAGGGGATCAAATACTTATTTCACTCATTAAAATGCAAATCAATTTATAACTTTTTTGAAATGCTTTTCTGGATATTTTTGTTTGTTATTCTGTCTCTCACTGTTAAAATAAACCTACCATTAAAGTTATAGACTGATCATTTTTCAGTGGGCAAACGTACAAAATCAGCAGGGGATCAAATACTTTTTCTCTCACTGTATTTGCTTGAAGTTCAGCTTTAAATAGAGTGCAAATTCCTTTTAGTATTAAAAGGCAGCTACTGTATAGCTGTGTTCAATAAAGCAAATTAAAGAGAAACCCCAGGATTGGATTGACTGGAACAAATAAAAACATCTTTTAAATTGTGAAAAATTCCCTCGGCAGCCAGCGTTAGCCTCCAATTAGCAACAATTAATCCAAAGAGATTCATTGACTTTACTTTACACAGACTTCAACGTGGGAGGTGATGTTTTCCCTGCAACATGAAAACATTAAATCACTATTTTCCAAGAGAGGTGCCCAAACATTTAGCTAACATGTTTTTCCTCACGCCTGTTCCTGACTCCTAACCGCTCTCAGACATTAAACAAAGCACTTTAATCCCGAGCAGCCAATGTCAACAGATACTGCAGTGGTGTTTGAAATAAGGTTTAGATAAAAAAAACTGAAGAAGGCTCTCTGGATAAAATATTTTACATAAAAGCCCCAAGCAATTCTGATCTTAAAGACAATTATTGGTAATTACCTACAATCTTTCTTGATGTTCTATTGACTCTTGTGTGACGATAGTGCGGTCTGACGAACCCCAACCTGTCTGGAAATAATCAGTCGCACCATGCCACCCTTAATTTCCCCAAAATTTGCAAGTCACTAAAAACTCAATCCAAGTTTAAGCAGCCACTGCTTAACCGCTTCAGCTCCGGAAGATTTTACCCCTTTCACGACTAGGCCATATTTTTCTATTTAGCACTGCGCTATTTTAACTGGTAATTGAGCTGTCATGCAGCGTTGCACCCAAAACACAAATAGCGATTTATTTTCTTGGTATTTGATCACCACTGGGATTTTTATTATATATGTTTGTAGCACACAGACCCCCCTTTTACCTGCCTTGTTCTTCGGCTCTTCGCAGGAAGAAGGGGCACACCATGCCACAAGCCCATACCCTCCTGAATTAAGAGGTTGAGCGGTGTTGTTGGTGGGTCATTTCACAGTCGGACCAGAAAATGTTTTTTCACCTCTGTGGATAACAGATTTGAGTACTTGTTTCCCCCCGTGAATAGAATGTCCACACTTGCTGTAACTCCAACAGAGAGTTTATTTCTTCTCTTAGCAAATAACAATCTCTCGATAGGAACAAAGGTTGGAGCAAGAAAAGGATTGCACAAGATGTGGGGAGAGGTCCAGGCACAATCTCAGTCACTTCACTGTTCAGCTTCTCGAACAGACTCAGCCTCAAATGGATAGTCTACTTGGGACAAGACTAGCAGCCAAATGACACTCACGCTTTACTCAAGGCCTCTATCACAGACCTGGTGAACTTGACCTTGGCCTAGGGAGAAGACATCCCTCCGGAGAGTTACCGGGACCCTTTCCTTCACCGTGACTACCGCATCAGTCCCTCGGAACGGTTCCTCACCCGGCCTCCTCTACTCAGATACGGGTCCCCTCGCTAGGCGGCACCCTGAGACTCTTTGATTCCCGATGGGCTCCAGCCAAAGGTGCTGGGCCCAGGCCTTTGCTGCAATTCCCGAGTCCTCGCACCCAGGAGGGACAGGAACAGCAGAGTAGTACCTCACCCTGGGACTAAAGGTGCCCAGGATGGAACAGGAACAGAGAACACCCGCCCCTGGGCCTAGGGCGCCCAGGGCGGACTGGAACTAGCACCAGGGGTAGGACCCCACCGACTAACCCCGAACAGACAGCGTCTGCCCCTTCTATCTCCTCTCCCAGCAGGCACGGCAGGTTAACCCCGTCCTACCGTACGTTTGCCGAGAGGGGACACAAAAAGCACAGCCCTGTACTAGTGGTTCAACCCCAGCCTACTATGGCAGCGCCACCTGTAGGCCACAGGGAACTGCACACCAATACTCTCCCTGTGGATAAAATGGTTGTAAACCCTGACAAATCAAGGTATTTGGGCATACTACCTCCCAAACACTTCCCTTAAATTGAGGACCCCGCTACATGTTTTATTATATAAACAAAATAATACCGAAAATGTTGAAAAGAAAAACAATATTTTATACTTTCTGCTATAAAACATATCCGATAATAATAATAAAATGAATGTATTGTGCTACATGTCTGTATAAGCATATATTGATTGATTTATAGCATCTACAAACTATGGTACATATACAGGATTTTTTTTTTTTTTATATATATACTAGTGTAGCGGTACCCCCGTAGGAGCTGCTGGTTTAGTTGTGGGTCTTTGCACGTTACCTTAAGGCCCGTACACACGGTCAGAGTTTTTGCCAACAAACTTCAAAATGAGCAAGTTTTTCAAAAAATCCGACCGTGTGTACGCTCCATCAGACAAACTTTTTCGGTTTTCATCAGACAAAAGTTCGCTCTGCAAACGGACAAACCTTTCAGCAACAAAAGTCCAATGGTGCAAAGTCCTATCGTGTGTACAGAAATCCATCGGACTTTTGTCCGAGGTACAAATACGCATGCCCAGAACCAATGTTAAAATCAACCAACAATAGCAGAAGTTGACCAAAGGGTGGCGGTAAAGAGCAGAAAAGAGCAGAAAAACCATGTGCTGTTGGGAAAGTTTTGGGAAAGTTTGCAGAAAAGTCTGAGCGTATGTACGAGGCTTTACTGTTCTAAATCTTTGGCTCAGGGGTTCTCCTTGAAGAGTCTATCCATAAGAAATGTCTGCACCGCCACAAAGTCTCTTTCAAGAGTTTTATTTGAATAAAACGTTCCAACAGAGGAGGGAGAGGAATGGGGAGGACTCAGGTATCTTACTTGTCAATCACGGAAACTTCCTAGGTCCAGAGGAGCGACTGTCTCCATGCTGGACTCAGCCACCACCGGATAGGCCCAATCTTACTGGCCTAGCAGCCGTCGCAAAACTTGATCAATAGAATAGTCTCTGCCATAGACTTGGTATTGGAATTTGTTCAATAGAATAGTCTCTGCCACAGACCTGTATAACCCCTCACTGGGTTAGCTCCCTCAGAAAGAACACAGCTCTCAGTGCCAGGATCTTTCAGCCGCTCTGGCAGCACTGTGAGGTAGATTTTGGGATCCAGGTGCATCCTCCAATTGAGTCCTCAATTGCTCGGTCCCTTCCATCAGGCAAGGCGACACAGGATCATCCCTGGATCAGTAGGTCCCAGCAACTCCTGGGCCTACATCTCAGTTGCGAGGCCCCAGGCCAGCGTGGCCCGAGGCGGGAACTGCCAACACATCCCTGAGGCCAGGAGGGCCCTCAGGTGAAGATCGAAGAAGACGACCCCCAACTCTCCTCCACCCTAATGGCGTCTGTCACTTAAGTACCCTCTCCCAGCATGCACAGCGGGTTTACCACACTCCCTGGGCTGCTGCTGGGAAAGAGATACCCAATAAGTCCAGCCTGTTGCCTTTCCAACCCTGACCAGTGGTGACAGCGACACCCACCGGTGGGGGAAAAATCATGCAACCAACCGAACTGAAACAGTGCCACAATTTAAATAAACAATCTCTCTGGGCTAAACTAATGCCCAGACAACTAAATTTCAACATATAGCGCCCACCCATTGGGAGCAGGGCGCTACACTAGTAATGGTGGTGATCATTGACTTACAGTGGGATTGCGGCGGAAAATCTGACACTAACTGACACTGGGTGGGAGGTAGACAAACTGACTGACACTGACATCACCAGTGACACTAATACAGGTGTTAACATCTCGAGGTAATCAAGTGGTTAAGTGTGTGCCTAACATGTGTTAATGTGTGTAGTATGTGCTGCTTTTTACTAAAAATCTCTTTGTTCCCTCTGTACAGAGCCCTATGTTGCTTGTCAACACAGCTCTGGGCTGTAATTGAACACAGCCGATCAACAGGTCCTGGCCATGAATCATTGGCTGGGACCTGCTGACAAAATCAGTGTGGGGGGTTGCGCAAGCGCCCTGTACCCGGAGGAGGCCAGTATAATGTGGGCAGGCATTCCTAAGGAGATTACACCAGTTTAAGTCACAGTTAACAGAAAGCAGATAAGCTAGATGCACTTAAAGTGGAGTTCCACCCAAAAATGGAACTTCCACTTTTTGGAATCCTCCCCCCCTCAGGTGACACATTTGACACCTTTCAGGGGGGAGGGGGAGCATATACCTGTGTAATACAGGTATTTGCCCCAACTTCCTGGCATAGATCACTGCAGTGATCGCCGTGACCTACGTCATGTCCGGTGCCTACACTGTCCTCCCCCGCTGTCTTCTGGGAAACACACAGGTCCCAGAAGGCAGCAGGGACCAGTGAGGACGCGCATGCGCAGTAGGGAACCGGGAAGTGAAGCCGAACTTCCTGATTCCCTCACCGAGGATGGTGGCGGGGAGAGCCAAGTGATTGATCGGCTTCGGCTGCCGACATCTCGGGCACCCTGGACAGGTAAGTGTCCATTTAAAAGTCAGCAACTGCAGTATTTGTAGCTGCTGGCTTTAATGAATTTTTTTTAGGCGGACCTCCGCTTTAAAGAGGTTGTAATCCTCTGAAAAAAATTCCCCCCTCATTAAAAAAACCTGGAAGACAAAATCATAATGAGCTAGTATGCTAGTATTCTTCCGGGTTCGGGGGCTCCGGCGCTGTGATTGGCTTGAACTGCGATGACATCACTCCCACGCCTGCGCACGAGAGCCGCTGTTCAAAGCACAGACTCGGAAGGAACAGAACACATGGGCCGTTCCTTCAGAGCGTATGCACCAGTGATGTCACTGGCTGCTTGCACTGGAAATATCTCCTAAACTGTACAGGTTTAGGAGATATTTTCAATACCTATAGGTAAGCCGTATTATAGGCTTACCTATAGGTAAAAATTTGCAGAGGAAGTTTACTTCCTATTTAACTACTTGAGGCCCGCGCTATAGCCGAATGAGGGCTTCAGCGTGGACCTGAAAATCCGGGAGGCCGTCAATATACGGCCTCCCCTTTCCTCGTTCCCTGCGCGTGCTCCCGAGCGCGCAGCAGGGTAATTCTGTGCATGGCCGTGTCCCTTAGACACAGTCAATCACAGATTGCTGTGAATGGCCCAATCAGAGTGGCCATTTACTATGTGATCTGTGCGGCCAATGAGAGATGATCTCAAATCAAATGTAAACATATGAGATCATCTCATTGCCGGCTCTCCCTCCTCATACAGAGACCGCGTGTGAGGAGGGAGAGCGATCTGTTACTTTGTGCAAAGTGAGTGATTTTACCAGCGTGTTTTCAGTGCCCATACAGTGCCACAGTGCCTATAGGGATCTGTGCCCACCTGTGTCAGTCTGTGACCACCTGTGACGTCAGTGATCTGTGAAATCAGTGCCCACCTGTGCCACCTCATCAGTGCCCACCTATGCCAATCAGTGCCCATCTGTGCCGCCTCATCAGTGCACATCTGTGCAATTAGTCATTGCACATCTGTGCAATTAGTGCACATCTGTGCCCCCTCATTAGTGCCCATCTGTGCCATCAATAAGTGCCCATCTGTGCTGCCAATCAGTGCCCATCTGTGCCGCCAATTAGTGCCCATCTGCTCTGCCAATCAGTGCCCATCTGCTCCGCCTCATCAGTGCCCATCTGTTCCGCCACATCAGTGCCCATCTGTTCCGCCTCATCAGGAGGAGTAGCAGAGTGTATTTTGGGGTGTCATTTTTGCTATGTACATGCTATGTGTTGGAAATATCTTATCAATGGACAACTTTGCATAAAAAAAAAATGCGTTTTCATTTTTTTTCCACATATTCCAAAAACTTCTGGAAAAAAATGAACCGTTCAAAAGACTCATTATGCCTCATAGATTATACGTTACGGTGTTAGCTTTCCAAAATGGGGTTATTTTGTGGGTGTTTCCATTGTCCTGGTGCTCCAGGGCCTTGAAAAGTGTAATAGGTAGGGATGAGCTTCGTGTTCGAGTCGAACATACGTTCGACTCGAACATCGGCTGTTCGATCGTTCGACGAAGATCGAACGATTTGGGCCGTTCGCGCCAAATTCGAGTGACGCGAACGGCCCACAATGCACTACGCCATCGCAGTGTCATCCAGGCGCTGTGATTGGCCAAGCATGCACTGTGACCCCGCATGCTTGGCCAATCACAGCGCCGGCAGCGAGGAGAGCAATGATTGGCCACAGGCAGGATGCCTGTGGCCAATTATTGCTGATGGGGTTTAGTACACGCCCCACACTATAAAAGGCCGCCAGCGCGGCGGCCTTGTGTAGTGTGTTCCGGAGCAGGGAAAGAGAAGCATAGGCAGGGACAGTGTCATTATTTTTCCTTTACTATTCCTGGATTCCTTGTGTTTAGGGACAAATAAGGATAGGTAGGGAGAGTGTCAGTGACAGTGTCCTATTCTGTGCTAATCCTTGTTTGTAGGGACAGAGAGGTACAGTGAGGGAAAGTGTCAGTGTGCTATTCTGTTCTAAAACTATTTTGCTGAACCATATTTTCAATCCTTGAGTTTAGGGACAGAGAGGTACAGTGAGGGAAAGTGTCAGTGTGCTATTCTGTTCTAAAACTATTTTGCTGAACCATATTTTCAATCCTTGAGTTGAGGGACAGAGAGGTACAGTGAGTGAAACTGACAGTGTGCTATTCTGTTCTAAACCAATTTTGCTGTTCCATATTTTCAATCCTTGAGTTGAGGGACAGAGAGGTACAGTGAGTAAAACTGACAGTGTGCTATTCTGTTCTAAACCAATTTTGCTGTTCCATATTTTCAATCCTTGAGTTTAGGGACAGAGAAGGACACTCGTAGAAATTATCAGTGTGCTATTCTGTGCTAAATCTTGTTTGTAGGGAGGGACAGAGTAGGACAGTGAGGGAAAGTGTCAGTGTGCTATTCTGTTCTAAAACTATTTTGCTGAACCATATTTTCAATCCTTGAGTTGAGGGACAGAGAGGTACAGTGAGTGAAACTGACAGTGTGCTATTCTGTTCTAAACCAATTTTGCTGTTCCATATTTTCAATCCTTGAGTTGAGGGACAGAGAGGTACAGTGAGTGAAACTGACAGTGTGCTATTCTGTTCTAAACCAATTTTGCTGTTCCATATTTTCAATCCTTGAGTTTAGGGACAGAGAAGGACACTCATAGAAATTATCAGTGTGCTATTCTGTGCTAAATCTTGTTTGTAGGGAGGGTCAGAGTAGGACAGTGAGGGAAAGTGTCAGTGTGCTATTCTGTTCTAAAACTATTTTGCTGAACCATATTTTCAATCCTTGAGTTGAGGGACAGAGAGGTACAGTGAGTGAAACTGACAGTGTGCTATTCTGTTCTAAACCAATTTTGCTGTTCCATATTTTCAATCCTTGAGTTGAGGGACAGAGAGGTACAGTGAGTGAAACTGACAGTGTGCTATTCTGTTCTAAACCAATTTTGCTGTTCCATATTTTCAATCCTTGAGTTGAGGGACAGAGAGGTACAGTGAGTGAAACTGACAGTGTGCTATTCTGTTCTAAACCAATTTTGCTGTTCCATATTTTCAATCCTTGAGTTTAGGGACAGAGAAGGACACTCGTAGAAATTATCAGTGTGCTATTCTGTGCTAAATCTTGTTTGTAGGGAGGGACAGAGTAGGACAGTGAGGGAAAGTGTCAGTGTGCTATTCTGTTCTAAAACTATTTTGCTGAACCATATTTTCAATCCTTGAGTTGAGGGACAGAGAGGTACAGTGAGTGAAACTGACAGTGTGCTATTCTGTTCTAAACCAATTTTGCTGTTCCATATTTTCAATCCTTGAGTTGAGGGGCAGAGAGGTACAGTGAGTGAAACTGACAGTGTGCTATTCTGTTCTAAACCAATTTTGCTGTTCCATATTTTCAATCCTTGAGTTGAGGGACAGAGAGGTACAGTCAGTGAAACTGACAGTGTGCTATTCTGTTCTAAACCAATTTTGCTGTTCCATATTTTCAATCCTTGAGTTTAGGGACAGAGAAGGACACTCGTAGAAATTATCAGTGTGCTATTCTGTGCTAAATCTTGTTTGTAGGGAGGGACAGAGTAGGACAGTGAGGGAAAGTGTCAGTGTGCTATTCTGTTCTAAAACTATTTTGCTGAACCATTTTTTCAATCCTTGAGTTGAGGGACAGAGAGGTACAGTGAGTGAAACTGACAGTGTGCTATTCTGTTCTAAACCAATTTTGCTGTTCCATATTTTCAATCCTTGAGTTGAGGGACAGAGAGGTACAGTGAGTGAAACTGACAGTGTGCTATTCTGTTCTAAACCAATTTTGCTGTTCCATATTTTCAATCCTTGAGTTGAGGGACAGAGAGGTACAGTCAGTGAAACTGACAGTGTGCTATTCTGTTCTAAACCAATTTTGCTGTTCCATATTTTCAATCCTTGAGTTTAGGGACAGAGAAGGACACTCGTAGAAATTATCAGTGTGCTATTCTGTGCTAAATCTTGTTTGTAGGGAGGGACAGAGTAGGACAGTGAGGGAAAGTGTCAGTGTGCTATTCTGTTCTAAAACTTTTTTGCTGAACCATATTTTCAATCCTTGTGTTTAGGGACAGAGAAGGATAGGCAGGGGACAGTGTCAGTGTCATTGTTGCTAAGCCTCCTGCACAATATACACCTGAAGGTAGCCCTTATTGCTGTTTTTCCCATCTCCCTGCAGGCCATCCATTAAAATGTCTGGAAGGCAACCAAGGAGAGGCAGACAGTCAGGAGGCAAAAAAAGAGGGCAAGCAGGCTCTGTGTCTGGGGGCAACAGTGCTGGTCGTGTACGCGGTGCATTGTCATCAGCACATGGCCATGGGACACGCTTGTCCTTGTTTTCGGCAGCTGGACATGTTGAGCCACATCATGCCGAAGACTTGGTAGAGTGGATGACCAAGCCCACCTCATCCTCCTCATCCTCTCTCACCCAGGCTCAGGGTACTGGCAAAGCAGCTGCCAAAGCGTCCTCTTCTCTGGTATCATTATCTTCATTAGTCAATCCTTCCCTAGACCCACCATGCCCTCCTCCTGAGGAGTCCCCCGAACTGTTTGAGCACAGTGTTGGGTACATGCTCCAGGAGGATGCCCAGCGTTTGGAAGGATCTGATGATGATACCCAGCTAGAGGAAGGCAGCAGCGTGAGAGCAGAGAGAGGGGATGCTCAAGAAGGACACCAATCTGGCAGTCATGTTCCAGCAGCTGCAGCATACTGCCAGATTGGCTCCAGTGATGAGGAGGGAGGGGATGATGAGGTCACTGACTCCACGTGGGTGCCTAATAGGAGAGAGGAGGAGGAGGAGGATGAGGAGGAGGCACATCTCCAACGAGGCAGGATGCCCTTGAGTGGCCAGCGTATGGGCAGCACACCGACGGAATCACACCGCAGAGCTCCGCCTGTGCAGGGCGCTGCCTCTGCCCGTCATTCAAAAAGTTCTTTGGTGTGGGCCTTTTTTGAGGCGAGTGCATCAGATCGCACAGCTGCTGTTTGCAACATATGTCTCAAGCGTATATCGCGTGGCCAAAACATCAGCCGCTTGGGCACCACATGCTTGATCAGACATATGTTGACCTGCCATGCAGCTCGTTGGCAAGCCTACCTTAAAGACCCACACCAAAGAACAAAGCTGACCTCTTCTTGCACCGCATCAGCTGGGATCTCCAACCCCACTATACCTTCACTCCTCTCTGAAACCTGCTCTGAGAGGAATGAAGGTGTAGAATTAGGTGTGTCACAGGAAAGTACTTGCGGGCACTCTGCTAGCAGTACACCAACGTCCGATTCTAGCAGGCAAATTTCCCTGCCCCAGCTGCTGGACCGTCGAAAGAAGTTCACTCCCAGCCATCCACATGCCCAGCGGTTGAATGCTAGCTTGGCTAAATTGCTAGCGCTTCAACTGCTGCCTTTTCAGTTGGTAGACTCGGCCCCCTTCCGTGAGTTTGTGCAATGTGCAGTTCCTTAGTGGCAGGTTCCCAAACGACACTTTTTCGCACGGAAGGCTATTCCGGCTCTCTACAGGCATGTGGAAGGCAATGTCTTGGCCTCGCTGGACAGGGCGGTCAGCGGTAAGGTGCATATTACCGCTGACTCATGGTCCAGCAGGCATGGACAGGGACGTTACCTTTCTTTCACGGCCCATTGGGTCACTCTTTTGGCAGCTGGGAAGGATGCAGGACAAAGTGCAGTAGTGTTGGAGGTTGTTCCACCGCCACGCCTCCAAAATGCTACTACTGGTTGTGACACACCTCTCTCCTCCACCCCCTCCTCTTCTTCTTCCTCCATGGCCTCTTCCTGTGGTTTGTCCTCGGAACCAGCGGTGCTCCGTAGGCGTTCAAGGGGCTACGCAAGTACGCAGGCAAAAAGATGCCATGCCGTGCTTGCGCTGGTGTGTTTGGGGGACAGGAGCCACACTGGGGCAGAGGTCCTGTCTGCTCTGCAGGGGCAGGCCGAGAGGTGGTTGACGCCACGCCAGCTTAAGCCAGGAATGGTGGTTTGCGACAATGGCACCAACCTCCTCTCCGCCCTCCGACAGGGACAACTGACCCATGTGCCCTGTATGGCTCACGTCCCTAACCTGGTGGTGCAGCGGTTCTTGGGCAGGTACCCGGGCTTACAGGATGTCCTGAGGCAGGCCAGGAAAGTCTGTGTGCATTTCCGCAGATCTTATAATGCCAGTGCTCGCCTGGCTGAGCTTCAAAAGGAGTTGAACCTGCCCAAGAACCGCCTTATATGTGACATGCCCACCAGGTGGAACTCAACGTTGGCCATGCTGCAGCGGCTGCACACGCAGCAGAGGGCCATCAATGAGTACCTGTGCGACTACGGCACCAGGACAGGGTCAGGGGAGCTCAGGTTTTTTTCACCACGCCAGTGGGGCATGATCAGGGATGCATGCACTGTCCTGGCACCATTTGAGGAGGCCACGAGGATGGTGAGCAGTGACAGTGCATGCATCAGTGACACTGTACCTCTTGTCCACCTGTTGGAGCACACGCTGCGTGGAATAATGGACAGGGCACTTGAGGCAGAACAGAGGCAGGAAGAGGAGGACTTCCTTGCCTCTCAAGGCCCCCTTTACCCAGACAGTGTTCCTTCTGTCCCACCCATCGCACAGGAAGAGGAGGAGGAGGAGGAGGATTGTGTCAGCATGGAGGTGGAGGCTGGCACTCAGCATCATCAGCAGCAGTCTTTTAGGGATGATTTACAGTCCCAAGAAACCAGTAGACTTGTACGTGGCTGGGAGGAGGTGGCTGCGGATCATGTCGTCCTTAGTGACCCAGAGGACTCCGGACTGAATGCCTTAGCTAACCTACGCTGCATGGCCTCCCTGATCCTGCAAAGTCTGCGGAAGGATCCTCGTATTCTTCGGATCAAGGAGAGGGACCATTACTGGCTGGCCACTCTCCTTGATCCACGGTACAAGGGTAAGGTTGCGGACCTTATCGTACCGTCGCAGAGGGAGCAGAGGATGAGACAACTCCGGGAGGCCTTGCAGAAAGGTCTGTGCAACGCGTTCCCAGAGACTGGGAGGTTACAAACTCCTGGTCCTGGACAACGAGTTGCTGAGGCTTCGGGCAGTCAAAGAAGGAGCGGTGGGGAAGGTGGCCGTCTGACCGATGCGTTCAGACAATTCTTTAGTCCGCAGCCCCAAAGTATGATCGGTTCCAGCAACCATCGCCAGCGTCTGATATACATGGTCCAGGAATACCTAGGGGCAAGGTCAGACTTGGACACCTTCCCCACCGAAAATCCTCTGGCTTACTGGGTCTTGAGGATGGATCACTGGCCAGAGCTTGCACAGTATGCAATTGAGCTACTGGCCTGTCCTGCATCCAGCGTTCTTTCAGAACGCACATTCAGTGCTGCTGGAGGATTTGTCACGGATCACAGGGTGCGCCTGTCCACCGACTCGGTTGATCGACTGACTTTCATCAAGATGAACCAGTCTTGGATCACCACCAGCTACCACACACCAGATGCTGATATAACAGACTAATTGATTTTAAAATGTCACATCCCTTCAAGACTGATGCTGATGCTGAGTGCCTGTGCTGTTATGTTGACTGGCTATCCTCCTCCTCCTCCTCAATGATACGATTAACAATGATAGCTTGGAAGATCATTTTGGTTTATGGGTGACGCCACCAGTGGCTAAGGCCCAATTTTTCAGCCCCTGTTTAACAGGGGCGTGTAATTAAAATTTTTGATGCAATACTTTGCAACAGGCCTCATTGCTGTGCTCCAAGTACAGTATCTGTGAGGGGTTGCAGTGTTGTGCCACCAGTGCCTAAGGCCCAATTTTTCAGCCCCTGTTCAACAGGGGCATGCAATTATAATTATTGATCTAATAATTCACAGCAGGGCCCATTGCTGCGCCCACCAAGAGTAACTGTCAGGCCTTACAGTGTTGTGGCACCAGCACCACCATCACCACCACCACCACCACCAAAGGCCCAATTTTTCAGCCCCTGTTCAACAGGGGCATGCAATTATAATTATTGATCTAATAATTCATAGCAGGGCCCATTGCTGCGCCCACCAAGAGTAACTGTCAGGCCTTACAGTGTTGTGGCACCAGCACCACCATCACCACCACCACCACCACCAAAGGCCCAATTTTTCAGCCCCTGTTCAACAGGGGAATGCAATTATAATTATTGATCTAATAATTCACAGCAGGGACCATTGCTGCGCCCACCAAGAGTAACTGTCAGGCCTTACAGTGTTGTGGCACCAGCACCACCATCACCAGCACCACCACCACCAAAGGCCCAATTTTTCAGCCCCTGTTCAACAGGGGCATGCAATTATAATTATTGATCTAATAATTCACAGCAGGAACCATTGCTGAGCCCACCAAGAGTTACTGTCAGGCCTTACAGTGTTGTGGCACCAGCACCACCATCAAAGGCCCAATTTTTACTACCACTGATCAACAATTATATGTTATTACAATTCCTGATATTATACTTGACAGCAGGGCGTTCCAACACCCACCAAGAATAACTGTGAGTGCTTTCAGTGTTGTGCCAACACCAACACCTAAGGGGCCAATTTCTGCAGAGTATATACGGAAGGTCCCTACTTTCAAACATCCAACTTACAAACTACTACTACTTGAAAACGGAAGAAGACAACAGGAAGTGAGAGGAAATCTACCCCTTGGAAGGAAAATTCTCTCCTGTAAGTATTAATTTGGGAGAAAGGTGTCTCCTCTCTACTGATGCTTTATCACCAATCCTTGTTTCAATAAAAACACCACATTTCAAAAACAGTTGTCATTGGGACGCAAAGTGAGGTGAAATGTTCTGAACATGGGCACAGACAGCAAAAAAAATGTGACAGGGGTGATAACCGTTCCCTATGTTTTACAAAAAGCTAAAAAAAAGGAATTTGCCATGGAGCTCCACTTAAACAATGCAGCTGTTCAAAATTATAAACAGATTCTACATAAGAACAAACCTACAGTCCCTGTCTTGTATGCACCGCCTGTATACGGCTGTTTAGAGTATATAGGTCCTTTTTTATTTTGTGTGCGGGGTTCCCCTTAATATCCATACAAGACCCAAAGGGGCTGGTAATGGGCTGGGGTAGGGGGGGGGGGGGTTGATGGGGTAGCTATGCCATTTTTCCTAAAGATTTTCATCCATATTACCGGGACCAGACATTGCATTAAAGCCGCAAGCAGTTTTAAATGACTTTTTTCCCTTTAGAAATGTTATTTTGTGCAGGGACAGTTCTAAACACGGGAAACACGTGGCACTTCACAGGCATACTTTAGACACCCCCCAGGTACAATATTTAAAGGAATATTTGACTTTTTTTTTTCACTTTATGCATCATTAAAATGACTGCTCCCGGAAAACGTCCGTTTTTAAAACTTCTTTTTGCATTGATGCATGTCCCCTGGTGCAGAAGCCGGGTTCCCAAACTCTGTTTCGGACAATAACATGGATAATAGTCGTTATAATTAGCACTTTAGAATCCGAACGTTCGCATCCATTGTATTTAATAGGGTTCTAATGTTCGTGCGAACTTTCGGTCCGTTCGCGGGTTCTGGTGCGAACCGAACCCGGGGGTGTTCGGCTCATCACTAGTAATAGGTAGTCAACAAGTTAGATGTGTAATTTATGCTCCTAGAACCCCTGATGGTGCTCCCTGCATGTTGGGCCTCTGTATGTGGCCAGGCTGTGAAAAAGTCCCACACATGTGGTATCGTAATACTCAGGAAGAGTAGCAGAATGTATTTTGGGGTGTCATTTGTGGTATGCACATGCCATGTGAGAGAAATAAGCTATTACAATGACAATTTTGAGAAAGAAAATAAAAATAAAAAATAAAAATCTTCATTTTGCAAAGAATTGTGGGAAAAAATTACAACTTCAAATAACTCACCATGCCTCTTACTAAATACCTTCAAATGTCTACTTTCCAAAAAGGGGTTATTTGGAGGGCATTTGTACTTTCCTGGCTTGTTAGGGTCTCAATAAATGAGATAGGCCGCCAGTACATCAGATGTGATACATTTTTTATGATTTGCACTATAGCTTGTAGACTCTAAAACTTTCATACAGACCAAATAATTTCTACAAATTTGGGGTTATTTTTACCAAAGATATATAGCAGTATAAATTGTGGCCCAAAAAAAAAGTACTAATTTGCTAAATTATATCACAGAAATTAAGAAAATTTGTTTGTTTTTTCAAAATTTTCGGTATTTTTTCATTTATAGCGCAAAAAAATAAAAAATCCAGAGGGGATCAAATACCACCCAAAGAAAGCTCTATTTGTATGAAAAAAAAGGACAAAAAAAACATTTGGGTATCGTTTTTTCATGACTGAGTATATGTAATTCAAAGTGTGAGAGCACTGAAAGCTGAAAATTGGTCTGGGCAGGAGGGGGGTTTAAGTGCCCAGTAAGCAAGTGGTTAAGAAACATCAAAACAGCCCTCTTCCCAAGGTCTTCGAGGGACCTTTAATCAGGCCCTGAAAAAAATGTCCAAGTCTGGAGAATAGTTTACAGAATACACATCTGTCAGACTGGTATACTGATCTATTTTGACCTAAAACTGAATTCTCAGAGCCATGCCTTATTCACATTCCATCATGCCTATGGTGATGGAGTTACATACCTAAAAAGTTGTTCCACTAATGTATAGGAAGATACCAATCAGTTAGAAACCAAACACACTTATATTACAAGGTCCAGAAGGCTAATAATAAATGTTGGAACTCCTAAGAGAAATATACATAAAATCTACATCATATTTGGTAACTAACAAATCATAATTTCATTCTGCTAACTATGTTAGACGTTGGATTTTGAAACCTTACATATGGGAATATAGATGGACCAAGGATAGATAAAGCGTTCTCTAATTGGACAGGGTAAGGGGCAAGGTGGTGAGGTCTTGCTCTCCACCTCATCCAATCAGAGAACGCTTTGTATTTGTTCAGAAAATGCAAAGCATTCTCTGAGTAGCTCCCGTGCTGAGCAACTGGCCTCCTGTGTTCACAATGCATTAGGCTGGCCACTCAGCACGGGACCCGGAAGCAAGTGGAGGTCACTGAAGTAACGGTGTCTACTTCAGTATTTTCCAGATTCCACGAGGATTGGGCAGGTATGCTATTTATATAATTACATTGGTCCAAGATCAACTATGAAAAAATTTTCCACCATTGAAATTAATCTTTAAAATAGGAAAATAACGCAAGTGCTGCAATGTGTTGTAACAATGCATGGCAGCGTGCATGCACAACAGACACCAGCACATGCATTATGCGCATCATAATGCGTACTACTAGTGTAAAGGAGCCTTTGCAGTAACTCTGCCCCCGGTTATTGCTCTATATTTGGTAGTCAAAGAAACTCTAATGTTCACTGACCATGCTCCTTCAGGAGTTCCAATAAAAGGACACTTTAGTTACAAGAACTTTTAGCACAACCTCTTGACACATTCCCTGTTTGTCGGTTGCGGGTACAGAGGGCAAAAACCTGCATCTCATAAAACACAGACTCCTCATTATAAAGTATTTCAAACATTTTATGATGCTTTTTATGTTTTATTTATTAGTTTCTTATTCTTGGCAAAATGCTAATCTCTGCTGGGATTCATGCAGTCATTTGAATAACACAGGATGAAATGCATGTTCTCTGCAAAACACAAACCAGATCCATGTGTTTCACTAAAGCCAGACTTACAAATAGGTCATCATCTTTCTTTGAAGCTGTGTTCTTTTGGAAGGTTATGTATCCCGAAAACAACATGTGGTATTTACTCTACAGAAAAAAAGGTATTTATACATCTTCAAAGATAAAGCCAGGTAAATATAAAGGCTTCTTCCATTCTGGTCACTATTTTAATAACTGTTTCTGGCTACAGAGCCAATCCATCACCTTGAACTGTCATCAGCTATATAAAGAAAGGGTTGGGGATAATGGTGATATCATTGCCCAAATATGGTCATTGCTATCCCTGCCCCTTGGCTTGCGTTTCTGAGGAATTCCCGCCATGTAAGGCAAAGTGCAGTGATGGCAGCGGTTCCTAGGAATGCGGCGGGTGCAAGAACCTGCAGTTTCATTAGGAACAAGCGATAATAGGAAGCTGTCGTATACAGGGTCGTCTTTAAGGCAGGGCAAAAGGGGCGACTGCCCTGGGCCCCATCATTGTTGTGGGGCCCAAAGCAGTTGCCTCATACTTGCCAACTATCCCAGTTTAAATTCCCTTGTTGTCAGGTCACCTGAGTCCAAGTGACAGATGCACCCCGTTGGGGTCAGGAGTGCACCGCAAGGTAGTGGACCCTATGGCTGACTGCTGCGGATGAAGCTTTAGGAGATTCAGGAGAGCAGGTATTCTGGAGCGCCAAAACGGATCACACTGGGAGCTAGAGGATGAGCATTGCCACGAATCACATCCTCCCCTCCCCCAGCAGTGCCACGGATCCCAGGAGTCCTAGGATCCCTAGGAGTTTTCTGTCTATTGATGGGTCCCCTCACCTCCCCAGTCCATGGTGTGCAGGCAGTGAGGAGATGATGTGCAGTAACCTCTAGCCACCAATCAGTGAGCAGTAATAATGTGCAGTAACCTCTAGCAACAAATCAGTGAGCAGTATTGGTGTACAGTAATCTCTAGCAACCAATCAACAAGCAGAAGTCATGTTCTGTAACCTTTAGCAACTAGTCAGTGAGTTGTAATGTGTGCTGTAACCTCTAGAAGCCAGTCAGTGAGAAATAATGATACACTGTAACCTCTAGCAATCAATCGCAATCGCTGCCTGATCTGACTCACTAAACTGATTTTGAGTTCAGCTGCTATTTATTGTATGTCTCAGAGCAGATGGAGAGCAAAATTGCATGAAAGGGGGGCCCAAGAAAATGTTTGCCCAGGGTCCAATCAATATTAAAGATGGCCCTGGATACAGTTATGGACGAAAATATTGGCACCCCTGCATTTCTGTCAGATAATGCACCATTTTTCCCTGAAAATTGTTGCAAATCCAAATGTTTAGGCATTCTCATGTTTATTTCTTTTGTTTGCATCGGTATGACAGAAAAAAGTGGAGAAACAAAAAGCCAAATCTCACACATTCCATGCAAAACTCCAAAAATGGCCTGGACAAAATTATTGGCATCCTCAAATTAATATTTGGTAGCACACGCCTTGGAAAAAAATAACTGAAATCAATGGTTTCCAGTACCCATCAGTATGTTTCTTACACCTCTCTACTGGAATATTTGACCACTCTTCTTTCGCCAATTGCTCCAGGTCTCTCAGCTTGGAAGGATTCCTTTTCCCAACCGCTGTTTTGAGATCTCTCCACAGGTGCTCAATTGGATTTAAATCTGGACTCGTTGCTGGCCAGTTCAGTACTCTCCAGCGCTTTGTCTTTAACCATTTCTGGGTGCTTTTTGACATGTGCTTTGGGTCATTGTCCTGCTATAAGACCTATGACCTCTGACAAAAACCAAACTTTCTAACACTTGGCCCTACATCGCATCTCAGAATTCTTTGGTAGTCTTCATATTTCATAATGCCATGCGCACGGTCATCCAGTGCCTGAAGAAGCAAAGCAACCCCAAAACATCAGGTGAACCTTCGCCATGTTTGACTGTAGGGACTGTATTGTTTTCTTTAAAGGCCTCATTTCTTTTTCTGAAACAGTAGAATGATGGGCTTTACTAAACAGCTGTAATTTTGTTTTGTCTGTCCACAGCACATTCTCCCAAAAGGATTTTGGCTTCTTCGTGTAAGTTTTGGCAAACTCCAATCTGGCTTTTTTTTATGTTTGTGTGTCAGCAGTGGGGTCCTCCTGGGTCTCCTACCATAGTGTTCCTTTTCATTCAAATGGCGACATATAGTGCGACACAGTTGTACTTCGTACCTGAAGGTCAGCTTGAATTTGTCTGGAAGTTGATCGAGGTTCTTTATCCACCATTCCAACAATCCGTTGTTGCAATCTTTGATCAATTTTTCCCTTTCGTCCATGTCCAGGGAGATTAGCTACAGTGCCATGGGCTGTAAAATTCTTGACGATGTTGCACACAGTGGACACAGGAACATTAAGAACTCTGGAGATGGATTGTAACCGTGAGATTGTCCATGCTTTTCCACAATTTATGTTCTCAAATCCTCCTGCTGCTCTTTCTCTTCTCCATGCGGCACACAAAGACACATAACAGAATGGTTGAGTCAAATTTTCCAATTGAACCTGGTTGCCAGTGTGATTTCTATATTGTCATTACCTGTTAATTGATACAGGTGAGTTTATTCAAAAATTACAGGAGCATCACAAACTTGGAATGCAATTATTTCTTATAACTTTAAGAAGGTGCTAATAATTTTGTCCAGTCCTTTTTGGAGTTTTGCGTGGAATGTGTCAGATTTGGCTTTTTGTTTCTTCACTTTTTTGTGTCATACCAATTTTGGACATGACTGTATAGAAGTGGTAAAAATACTACTTTTATATATATGATGCTCAGCTCCCACCGAACAGGGGACTGGATGGGCTGACCCGTCAGCTTATTCCTAGCCCCCAAGTGTACATGCCCAGACCTTTATCAAAAGCATCAATAGCGCTATGGCTTCAGGGCCAGACTGAGGGGTAGGCAGAAGAGGCAACTGCCTTGGATGCTTCAGCAGGAATAGTGTGAAAAAAGTACAGGATCTCCCACCTATGCTGCTGAAGTAGTTTACAGCTTTTTGGGTGGGGGACACACTTAGACCTTTTCGCCTTGGGTGCGAAAGGACCTTATCCCACCACTGTATGGTTTACAAAATAAGCTACCTTTTATATGGACAATGAGAAGACATGAATGAAATACAAACAAGGACAAAGAAGCAACAGCTTGGTTGGACTAGGAAAGAAATCTCCATTAATACAAAACAAGTGTGGGCTTACTTCCAATCCTCCTAGGCAATTTTTAAATTATTATGCCATCACGAATTTTAACATTTGAAGTCCATTAGTGATAGATATTTGAAAGCGTTCCAGCACTGTTTTCTAGTTAATGCTCCTTTTTTGCTTAAGAAATGAGCCATGCAATCACAGAGATCCGGCCAAATCAATCCCAACAAAACACAGTGGAATTATTTATCAGAAAGTGTATTTCGTAAGAACTGTCCTTATTGCCACAGAACTAGCAATCACATCCAGATTAGCATTGGAGATGAAAAGTAGAACTTGAAGTCGAACGCCAGAGGAAAAAAAATTAAATAGATGAGTAAAAAGAAAAAAGCCAAGATTGCCATTCTCCCCTCTTAATTTCATAATTATGCTGTAACTCTTTTTGCACATGGTGAGATCCAGCCCTGACATAAGTGGCAAAGCCTGAAGCCTCGTACACATGGCCGAGAATCTCGTCAGGAAAAAACATGTTGTTTTTCCTGACGAAATTCTTGAACAAGAATCTTGTCCCGGCCGAGTGTACACACGTACGATTCAAAAGAACCGCCGTTCTTTTGAATGGCACGAACGCGGTGACGTCATCGACTACGACGAGCGTGCGCTCGTCACATTCGATTCCGTCGCCGCCATCTTGCTACACCCTACCTATGCCTAGGAAGCTACCGTGCATGTGTCAAAGTAATTTCGAGCATGCGCGGGTTTCCATACGGCGACAGGTAAGCGTACACACTCTCGGGTTTCTCGTCGGGAAACAGGCCGACGAGAATCCCGACGAGAAAATAGAGAGCAGGTTCTCTATTTTTCTCGTTGAGATTCTGGCCAGTTTTCCTGACGAGAAACCTGAAAGCCTCGTACACACGGCCGGTTTTCTCTGCAAAAAAGCTCTACCAGCAGTTTTCGTTTTTGACGAGAAAACCGGCCGTGTGTACGAGGCTTTAGCCTGCACCACCCCCAGGAAGGTTGCAGCCTAATATTCTTAAAACCTTATTTCTGCTTATAGTTTTTTACTGTATATGTACATAGGGACAGCCATGTTTGCTAATTATGAAGACAGACTGGACTTTCTGCTTTTCATTGCTGTGCAGTTTTTAGTGTAGTGGGCATGCACTTTCCTTGTGTATTTAAACTGGCAGAGACACCAGTAATGTGCAGTTCCCTGCAGCTCAGCGGGTGGCGCTGTCGCCTTGGGCTGGGGTTGGACCATTGCTGCGTGCCGTACCTCTTTTTGTCCTCCCTCGGCAGTGGTATGGTGGGGCGGGGAACCCGCCGTGCCTGCTGGGAGAGGGTATAAAAGGGGCGGCCATCTTTGTCATGGGGTCGAGTCCCAGGCACCTTCAGCCTGAGGGCGGTGGTTCGTGTTGGTCCTCTAGGCGGCCCAGGCCTGGAGGACGTTTGGAGGTCGTGTTCCATCCCAGGCACCTTTGTCCTGGGGTGAGGTACTCAGATGGAGGTCTGGAGCTCAGTGCCCACCACTGAGTTCCGCGAGGGAAGGAGATCCTAGGGGACCCCGGGAGTGGGTACCCGAATCCAGAGGCTTAATGGACCCGGAGGGGGTACTTGCTTGAAGACCTGGTGCAGCATATCACCATATCACCAGTGACGGGTGAGCCTCCACCGGAGACCGCCTGGAAGGATATTCCCCCACGATTGGAGACCGCAACCCACTTTCAGAAAGGAAAGTGGAGAGTTCATTGTGTCTGGGCCTACTCGTATCCACACCCCTCTGTCTGTTCTACTCGTTGAGGGAGTCCAACTGTCTGTGCATTACTCTGTTATCGGAAGAATAAAGGAGTGTTGGACTTTATTTGGTGTGGGGCTCATTTTCTGGCAGACATTGTTCAAGAAACCATCAGGAGGAGGCTCCAGATGCAGAACACCGACCCGAAGGTAAAAGAGGATTGTCTCTTACTGACCATACATCTGCAGGGGAATTTGGCGTGGTGACCTCGGCTTATACCCGAGTATATACGGTAATTTTCAGTACGTGGCTTCTTAATGCCTAATCAGCAGACTTTTACCAAACAAGAAAGAGACGGATCCCTCAATCCCACTAATCAGCAGGCTGCATGTAAGAAAGTGATCATTAAAGTGTTTGTTACTCCAACATTTCATAATCCTGATATGTGTCTGCTGTACCATTTAGGCTTCATGTACACAGGACGTTTCAAAACCTCTCCCGAATGGTGGAACTTGAAAGCTAGTAACTGACGTTTAAAAACGTCTGTTTTGGAACTTTTAGATGCTGCGTTTTGTGGTATTCATGAGCGTTTGCGTCTAGAAGCGTTTTTGACAGATAACAGATTTTACACATTAGTAAACCCTACCAAATGCCTTCAATGCAGGAAAAAGTATCGTTTTGAAAGCATTCAGCGTTTCAAATGCCCCTGAACTAATGTCCTGAACGCATTTTTTTGTTTTAAAAAAAGATGCTTCTAACATCAACTGCCTGGAAACTAATACAAACGAGCACATGTGTACATGTACTGATCAGATAACATAGAGGAGAGTTCAGGGGCTGCTGAAAAAAACGCCAGGGCCAGAATAATATAGGAGCTATTTTAGCTGCAGCTCCAGGCCCCTTCCTCAAGATAGGCCCATTTGCCCCAAAAAAAAATCCCCCCCAAAAAATTAAAAATATCACATCTGGGGAATAAGTAGCTGAAGACCTACCCCACCACTGGTCAAAATATGGGGCTCCTACCATTTATGGTTCCGGAGATACATAGCTTCTTGTGCAGCCTATCAGAAGCTACATACAGAGCGGCCAGTTTAAATACAAGCTGACACACTCTGCAGCAGACTGAGAGTGATGATGAGATGAGATAACAGTGCTTATAATAAATATTTCTATATTACTTATGGAAATTAACCCCTTGTCACCCAGGCCAATTCTGACACTTCTCTCCTACATGTAAAAATCATCATTTTGTTTTTTTGCTAGAAAACTACTCAGAACCCTCAAACATTATATATTGTTTTAGCAGACACCCTATGGAATAAAATGGTGATCTTTGCAACTTTTTATGTTACACGGTATTTGCTCAGCAATTTTTCAAACTTGTTTTTTTTTTTGGGGAAAGAAACAGTTTCATTCATAAAAAAAAAAAAAAAAAAACACTAAACTTAGCACGATTTTTTTTTGTATATTAAGCGATGCTTTCATTTTTTTTACAGGTTACATGTCTAGAGTTACAGAGGGGGTCTAATGCTAGAATTATTGCCCACTTAACCACAACGCAGTCCCTAAACATCCTTCCACAAACCTTTACATTTTTCCTTCCCAGATTCCTTCATCCTCCTCACCTGTACATTGTGCCCACTGTCATACTCTCCACACTTCTCTCCTATACATTGTGCCCGCTGTCATACCCTGCACACTCCTCTCCTGTACATAGTGCTCACTGTCCTACCCTCCATACTCCTCTCCTATACATAGTGCCCACTGTCATACCCTCTACACTTCTCTCCTATACATAGTGCCCACTGTCATACCCTCCACACTCCTCTCCTGTACATACTGCTCACTGTCATACCCTCCATACTCCTCTCCTATACATAGTTCCCACTGTCTTACCCTCCACACTCCTCTCCTATACATAGTGCCCACTGTCATACCCTCTACACTTCTCTCCTATACATAGTGCCCACTGTCATACCCTCCACACTCCTCTCCTGTACATACTGCTCACTGTCATACCCTACACAGTCCTCTCCTGTACATAGTGCCCCCTGACATACCCTACACACTCCTCTCCTGAACATAGTGCCCGCTGTCATACACTTCTCTCCTGTACATAGTGCCCACTGTCGTACACTCCACACTCCTCTCCTATACATTGTGCCCACCGTCATACCTTCCACACTCCTCTCCTGTACATGCTGCTCACAGTTATACCCTCCACCCTCCTCTCCTATACATAGTGCCCACTGTCATACCCTCCACACTTCTCTCCTATACATAGTGTCCACCGTCATACCCTCCACACTCCTCTTCTGTGCATACTGCTCACTGTCATACCCTCCACACTCCTCTCCTATACATAGTGCCCACCGTCATACCCTCCACACTCCTCTCCTGTACATACTGCTCACTGTCATACCCTCCACACTCCTCTCCTATATATAGTGCCTACCATCATACCCTTCACACTTCTCTCCTGTACATACTGCTCACTGTCCTACTCTTCACACTTCTCTTCTGTACATAGTGCCCATTGTCATACCTTCCACACTCCTCTCCTGTACATACTGCTCACTGTCATACCCTCCACACTTCTTTCCTATACATAGTGCCCACTGTCATACCCTCCACACTCCTCTCCTATACAAAGTGCCCACTGTCATACCCTCTACACTTCTCTCCTATACATAGTGCCCACTGTCATACCCTCCACACTCCTCTCCTGTACATACTGCTCACTGTCATACCCTCCACACTCCTCTCCTATACATAGTGCCCACTCTCATACCCTCCACACTTCTCTCCTATACATAGTGTCCACCGTCATACCCTCTACACTTCTCTCCTATACATAGTGCCCACCGTAATACCCTCCACACTCCTCTCCTGTACATACTGCTCACTGTCATACCCTCCACACTTCTCTCCTATACATAGTGCCCCCTGTCATACCCTACACACTCCTCTCCTGTACATAGTGCCCGCTGTCATACACTTCTCTCCTGTACATAGTGCCCACTGTCGTACCCTCCACACTCCTCTTATGTACATACTGCTCACTGTCATACCCTCCACACTCCTCTCCTATACATAGTGCCCACCGTCATACCCTCCACACTCCTCTCCTGTACATGCTGCTCACAGTTATACCCTCCACACTCCTCTCCTATACATAGTGCCCACTGTCATACCCTCCACACTTCTCTCCTATACATAGTGTCCACCGTCATACCCTCCACACTCCTCTTCTGTGCATACTGCTCACTGTCATACCCTCCACACTCCTCTCCTGTACATACTGCTCACTGTCATACCCTCCACACTTCTCTCCTATACATAGTGCCCACTGTCATACCCTCTACACTTCTCTCCTATACATAGTTCCCACTGTCATACCCTCCTAACTCCTCTCCTGTACATACTGCCCACTGGCATACCCTCCACACTCCTCTGCTGTGCATACTGCCCACTGTCATACCCTTCAAACTCCTCTCCTGTACATAGTGCCTTCTGCCATACCCTCCCCACTCCTCTCCTGTACATAGTGCCCACTGTTAGACCCTCCACATTCCTCTCCCTCACCTTCACATACTTCCCACTTTTATACTGTCCATACTCCTCCCCTATGCCTCTTACCCACAAAAACAGTTTTTTAAAATTATACTGAATGTTCTCAATGTTACCAGCTCTAGAATGGGCACACTTTTGTTAGTTCAACTAAAGGAAATCTTCTCAGTCCTCATATTTGTTCTGCCCCATTATTAGTACTCATTTCATTTTGTGATTACTACTGTGATGTATAGAGGAACATAGGGGAACTCAGCTACTCTAAATATAGCACTTGTAAAAAAAAAGTGTCCCTGAAAATATTTTTGAAATAATGGCAACTATGCACGTAGGCACTGCCCAAGGGCCACCGGGTCAGTAGGGGGCCCATAAGAGGCTCCTGGGATCCTGTGATATTAAAGCGGTAGTAAACTTTGCTAACATTACTACTTTTAGAGACCCTCAGGTAGCTTATGCCACAATGTACAAGTATGCACAGCATATTAGCACATTAGGGTACACTTAAATTGTCAGACTGAGCTCTCCAGTGCTGCGCTGTGATCAATCCGGCAGGGCCCAGGCGCTTCCATCTTCACCGGTCTTCCTTCTGGGTTCCGTGCCTTCGGTCACTTGCCTTGGCCGGGCTGCGTTGATGTCATTCCCACGCATGCTCATGCGCATCCTCTCTCTCTCTCTCTCATTTAATTGTTTGCATTTTTATTTATTATTTTTAAAAGGCCCCACCAAAATCTTCAGCGCCAGGCCCATGATGTTCTTAATCTGGCCTTGCCAATTGCTCCTAAAAGTCAGTTTATCAGCTTCAGTGTACACAAGGCCTTACTTGTATGAAAAAGTATCCTGTTCCTTTATGTGAATTCCCTGGTGTTCCTCCAGTCCCTCTGCTTTGCTATTAAAACTGACTACACTAAGCAAAAAAGCACAGTGTGGTCAGTTCCCCAGCTACGCTGGAAACTCAGCTTGCTCTCCTCCAATAATCAGACTTGTCCTGACATGCCTCCCCCTGCACAGCCATTCACTGAGAAGATCAGTGTGCTTTTGCTTCTCCTCCCCCCATGTCTTATGCAGCTGAGAACAGAGGGAATGTGATTACTTATAAAAGAGGGAAAAAAATTAAATTGCATTCTATTTCCCGCTTCCCCCTTCCATTTCTTCTCTCCCCCCTTTTTTTGTTTTGCTTGTTTTCCTCCCATGCCCCATCCCCCCCCCCCCCCCCCCCCCGCCGTGTCTCGTCTCTGGTGAGCGAGAATAGCAGAGTTGAGAGAGACCAGAGAAGACTACTTATTTTTTAATAAATACGCAGTGGTCGTGTCGAGCTATTTTGGATATTGCACTCAAGAACATGGGTCAAATGTTCATTAGAATTTGTCAATGTTTGCCATACTCTTACTGTGGGGTCTTCATGGCAGGAGACCCCATTCTTACCCATTGGAAGATATTACTAATAACTTGTTTTTCTGATATATCGTTCGCTATTTACATGACTGTGCAATGTATGTGGCATTTATCTCTTGTGTTTATTGTACTGTTTTCAAAAAACATTCAATAAAATGTTTATGCAAGGAAAAAAAAGGTAAAAAAATATATTTATAATATTTTTTATATCTATTCACAAATGTTTTGCCTTCCAATTTAATTTTAAACTGAATGGTTTGTTTTACAAGGTGATCATTTACAATGACTTTAAAAGCAGGGTACTGTGGTGATGCCTTCTTAGAGGGTGGGTTTATGACTTCCTGCACTCACAGTATGGATTCAATCTTTTGGGTTGAATGACACAGGGCATTACTCAACCTGTAGAACTGAGGGCACCTAGAGGTGGAATTGAAGTAGTGCAGGAGGCAGTGCTGACGAGGAGGTGAGCTTTAATTTTTTGTTTTACAACACTTTGGGTGTCTTAAAAGAAAACAGCCCAGAGTTGGGCTTTGAAGAAAACTCAATGAAAATGACTTTGTTTAGCAGATCACTAATTTTCTTTTCTTGTTGCTCCCTCACGTTTATATGAAATTGTCTGGAGTCTGAACCTTTGTTTGTTACACGTGTGCACGAAAGCCACCAAATCGCTGCAAGTCATTTCTTTGCTATGGCAATCACTTGATTAATGGAATCCATAACAAATGCAGCACATGAACGAGATACAGATGATTCTAATAAAAAATAATATTATTAACTTAAAATGTTGCAGGGCTGTACGGAGGAGAAAGGAGTGGTGGGGCTGGTGAAGTACAAGGCATTCGAGGACAGGCACCAGTCCTGTGTTTTATTCCTTGAGAATTTGGTAGAATTGAGCCCAATGATTTATACCTTAGAGACTTATGGAGTTTTCAGAGAAAATTAAAGTTTTGTCTGATAGGAGACTGAAGTATTAAATGTCTGCTGACAAATGGGGCCCATTGCAGTGCAGCAAACGTGCATTGCGTTAAGACAACTCAATGATTTGAATAGCTGCTTTATGCACCACAAAGGACCTAGAATCATACCTGCACATTTTTTGTACTGCAACATGTAGTAGCGCATTACCATAGGTTGCATTACAACACAGGTGTGTTGTGAAGTGTGTTGTGGTGCCATTTGTTACAGTGCAATGATGTAATGGAAAGGAAAGTTACAGACAATCCAATATCTTGCTTCGGCTTCAACACACATTAACGGCTAGTTTACACTTGCTTCAAAACAAGGCTTCGGACAGGCTTTGTTAAAGCTCTCTGAATGCTAATCAAAGCCCCTGTCACTAAATAAAATGGTTAGCTTACAGTCCTGTTTACACCTTGCTTTTGCTTTGCTTCGGCTTTGTTTCAAAAATTATACCCCATGTCGCATTAGTGGTGCTTCAAAAGCATCTTCAAAGCCTCCATAGAATTCTATGGCAAAGCTCGCTTGAAGCCCGACTGAAGCCTCATCGAAGCCCCACAAAGCCTCACCGAAGCCCCACCAGAGCGCCACCAAAGGTTCATCGGTCCCCAATAAAAGCTCCACCAAAGCCTCATCGAAGCCCCACCAAAGCTCCACCAAAGCCTCATCGAAGCCCCACCAAAGCCGCATTGAAGCCTCACCAAAGCCTCATCGAAGCACCAAGCAAAAGCAAGGTGTAAACAGGACTGTAAGCTAACCATTTTATTTAGTGACAGGGGCTTTGACTGGCGTTCAGAGAGCTTTAACAAAGCCTGGGTTCATGTTTTGAAGCAAGTGTAAACTAGCCCTAAGAGTGGAGAAATCTTTCAATGGGCACACAAAACCCCTTAACTCCGATTTAATGCAAACATGCGGCTTTCGGCTTCAAGGGGTTGTACCAGGGTAAAGCCTGCACCTGCAGATGCGGCTAAGCAGGCGCTCGGCTGTTATTACAAGCAGCGGGACGGGACATTCCCCCCCTCCCACCACCTTCTGCGGCTCGGCCGGGCTCTCCCCTCCCCCTGGGAGTGCCGAGCAACCAGTGTTCTGTTGAAAGAAAACTCGTCAAAATTGCCAATTACGTTACTTCTTTAAAGCATATTATTAATTTGCAACTAATAATACTTTTTATTTACAGTAAAACTACTAACACTGATCAAAATAGAAAAAAAAATTTGTTTTTTTTTTCATTTTTTTAAACCTTATCTATAGATTCTGTGGAGAGTAATATTATTTGTGCAAGACAATATTGCCAAAGGAAAGCCTGCCTTTGTTATCTAAAGTAATGCAAAGTTATCACTGAATAAACAGGCCCATAGCTGAAATGTAAAAGTTGCTTTGGTTTTTAAGGTGTGTACATTTACTAGAGCTGAAGTGCTTAAAGTGATCGTAAAGGTTCTTTTTGAAAAAATTAAACATGTTATTTTCCTCTGATGAAGTCACGTGACGTGACGACATGCGTTAGGATTGGAGCACCAGGTACACCATCAGCCTGACGGTAGGAGAAGAGCTCGGCGTTAATGGATATCTACGCCCGCAGTCAGCTGTTATATGTGAGTTTTTTACTATTGTTTTATGCAAATAAACATACTTTGTTTACGGGTTTATGCTATGAGCATTTATTTTTGTTTAATACCGCCGCCCAACGAGGTATCGGCTATCCATACTAGGGAGGCTCGAGTGGACTGAGGCACACAGCTGACACTTACGAGCTTGGCGCTCGTGGATTGACGCCTATGCTTCCTCACATCAAGTGAGTTTGATACTGTGCGCTTCAGCCATCACTCCATTACTTGATGTCAACAGAGTCACGCTATGTACACTTCCTCTCTCATGTTTATGTTTCCATATGTGTCTATGTATGAGTGAGAACATTGCAACCACCTAAGGGAGAGTATCACAACCCTGCTGCTTATCCTGCCACCTACAACGGGAGTATTTATGCTGTCTGCCCGGCAGCAGTGAGGTGAGCTGCTTGTGAGCACTGAGGTGGTTTACACTGAAGATTTTGACAAGCACCTATAGTATATTTGTGGTGACGGGATTTACTACACACTAGACTCTTTTGTCTTTCTCTGGTGCTTTTGCACCACACTTGGACTTACACATTGTTACTCATATACCCTGTGATTGGGGCTACGAGTATTTACGATTTTTTTACAACTAGACTCACAGGATTCTTTTGTTTTGATACACGTGCTGTGCACCCATACTGTTTGTATTATTATTTTTTTGTACATTTATATTGTTTATAATAATTACTGTACCCATTTCGCTATCTATCACTTATTACTACTGTTGGCCGTGGAGGCAGGACCTTTGGCCTGTGCTTTGTGATTCCACATTCACTTAGCCCCTCTCTTTTTATCACAGCGCAGTCACCATTACCTTTATTATGTTATACCTGCCTGCTCTGTGCAAGGGTTTTGCACAGAGCAGCACCGATCCCCTTCTTTGAGGCTGCCCAGGCGGTGATCCTGGCTCCTCCTCTTCATCAGGTGCCCTCACAAAGAGACGCTTTCCATGGGGGCACACGTACGGGCGCGCTCACTAGTCCTGCTGCTGCGTCCATTGACACAGACAGCAGGACTCGGCCCGCCCCCCGCTCTCGTGTCACTGGATTTGTTTGACAGCAGCGGTAGCCAATGGCTTCTGCTGCTATCAATCTATCCTATGAGGCCAGAGACAGCGGCTACAGTTACAGGGCTTCTGCACATCGCTGGAAGGGATGGGCTCGGGTAAGAAAAAGGGGGGCTCTGGGGGCTGCTGCAGCACAGAAGGTTTTTCACCTTAATACATATTAAGGTGAAAAACCTGGAGACTTTACACCCACTTTAAATTCTGTCCAATTTAAAAAACAAAAACATTTTAGTAACTCTGTTGGGTTTTTGCTGCTATCCAGAGCTCTATCATAGAGATCTCCCCTCACTTACTCATTCATTCCAGTTAATCCTTAATGTAGAAGGGCTATAACCCTTGTAATTTTTTATTTTTTTTTGCCATTTCTTTTCCCAATGGGGAGATTTCCCTTTAATTCCTGTCCCATAAGCAAAAGAGGAAGCGAGGGGAAATGCCTCCAAAGTGAGGGAATCCCTGGTTGTCACCAGAACTAGTGTCTTCATTGGAAGACTTCTCTTTATTCCTATTGTCAAAGTCACCTGTGGCCAGGTGAAAGATGCACACCGTAGGGGGACAGGAGTGCACCTCAAGGTAGTGAACCCTATGGCTGACTGCTGCGGATAGGAAACTGGGTGGTTGTGGAAAGCGGGACCAGAGGAGCACAACCGGGATCCTAACGGAAGCTAGAGCCAAGATTCCCCAGGGCGCGGAGTCTAAGACCCAGCAGGTCTTCTCCAGGGCCTCTAGTGGTGAGGATGTTATGCTGCAGGCTGGGACCAGGTCGCGGCCCCTGGAGTTTCCTAGCTCACGCCCCGTAGGATAAGGGGAAAAGAGGGGAAGCAGCAGCACAAGATATGAGAGAACCGAATAACAAGCTGAAGGTCAGGGGCCACAAGCAGACAAGGATAACGAAAGAACGAGCCGAAGGTCAAGGGTCACGAGCAGACAGGGATAGTCGGGGACAAGCCAATAACATAACAGAGAGACAGACGTAGCACACGGCAGGCAGGAACCCAAACACACAATGCCTAACAAACACGTTGATCAGCAAAGCAGGCTTGCAGTGCACAGGTTAATATAGTGTTCTGTGATAGGGCCTGGGGTGGAGTCTGGCTGGGAGGAGATTATAAAGGAAGCCAGGTGAAAGGGCTCAGGCCTCTAAGATGAACACATGGGAAGGAAGGTAAGCTGACAGACAAACACTACTGCATATCCATGACAGTACCCTCCCTCTTATGGGCCCTCCCCCGCCTGGGCCCAGGCTTAAAGGGAAATCTCTGATGAAACCTTCTCAACAGATGAGGTGCAGCGACATCAGATGCAGCGATCCAAGACACCTCCTCAGGACCAAAACCTCTCCAATGCACAAGGTACTGAAGAATGCCTCTGCAGAGCCGAGAATCCAGAACTTGTCTAACCTCGTACTTAAGATTATCCTCAGAGACCGAAAACGAGGTAGGGAGATGACAAGAAGATCTATTGAGGACCAAAGGCTCTCTAGGAATAAGCAAGGGCATGAGAGGATCAACAGGAATCTGAGGAGGGTCCCCTAGACCCTTAAAGGGGAACTGGTCATCTTGCACAGGACCATCAGACTGGGCAGATGTCAGTGGAACCCTGAAGTCAGGTTGGTTAGAAGGTGACATGTCGCCGGAGTCAAACTGAATAGCTGAAGGACAAGCAGAATGTCCCGAACAAGAAAAAGTAGGAGGCTCACTGGGCATGGGCTGGACTGGCATAACTAGTACAGAGGCAGAGTGAATAGCTGAGTCAGGTGTAGCGACTACCTGAATCGCATCGCAAGACGTAGCGACTGCAGGACTTGTAGACAAGCTAGCCTGGCTGTGCGTCCAAGGGTGGTTAGGGACAGAGAAATGTAAATGGTTATGCAACCTGGAATGAATGACCGGCTCAGATTCACAGGGGGCAACCTTGGGTAGGCAGGACGAGGAACAGGAGGGACCCCAAGCCAGGATCTGTCCAGTAGTCCAGTCCACATGAGGAGAATGGAGCTGTAACCATGGGAGACCCAAAATTATAGGCGTTGAGGCCTTGGGTAAGATAAGGAAGGATATCCACTCCTGGTGGAGTGTCCCTACCGACATCTTAACAGGGAGGGTCTGGAAGCGGATAGGTCCCCCTGGGAGAACAGTACCATCAATCGCCAAGACCACCAATGATGTGGTGAGGGGCAAAAGAGTAAGTCTCATGGACGATGCGATTTCCCAGTCCATAAAATTACCAGCGGCTCCGGAATCCAGATATGCTGAGACCGAATGAGAAGAAGCACCAACATGAAGGAACACAGAAAGCAGAAGACAAGAAGGGGAAGGTGATATTTCTGGGTCCAATACTCCACTTTCCAGATGAAGTGGACCCGAACGTTTTTCTGGACAAAGAGAGCAAGTGTCACGAAAATGACCTTTGCCCCCACAGTAAAGACACAGACCAAGAGTTCTGCGCCTAGCACGTTCCTCGGGGGATAGCCTGGTCCGACCCAGCTGCATGGGTTCCTCAGCTGGTAGGAGATGCTCTACGGGTCGAAGAGAGGGGAGCTCAGGCTGACTAAGAACCAAGGAGTGCTGGCGTTGCTTTTCTAAGGTCCTCTCCTGAAAGCGAATATCGATCTGGTTACACAAGGAGATAACGCCGGCCAGATCAGTGGGGATGGTTCTTCCTGCTAATTCATCCTTCACTCTATCAGAGAGGCCATGCAAAAAGGTTGCGACTAAGGCCTCATTGTTCCAGCTCAACTCAGCCGACAGTATGCGGAAATGAAGGGCATACTGTCCCACAGAAGCAGACTCTTGGCGGAGACGTAAAAGGGCGCTGGCCGCTGAAGAGACACGAGCCGGTTCTTCGAAGATATTCCGAAAAAGTTTCAAGAAGCCAGACAGGCTAGAAACCACTGGATCATTCAGTTCCCACAGAGGGGCTGCCCAGGCTAAAGCTTCACCAGAGAGGAGGGAAATGATATAGGCTACCTTAGCCCGATCAGACAGGAAGTTTTGGGGCTGGAGCTCAAAATGAATTGTGCATTGGCTAAGGAACCCCCTGCAAGCCTTGGAGTCCCCAGAGAAACGGGACGGAGCTGGCAGTTGTAGTGAGTGTGTGGCTGCGACTGGTGCAATAGGTGCAGCCGCTGGTTGTATTTGAGGTTGCGGATTCAGGGTTCCCAAGGAGGCCTGAAGCTGCTCAAAGCGAGAAGCCAGATCCTGGAGGAATCGCATCACCTGAGTCTGATTCGATTCCTGGGTTTCAAGTCTGCAAACTATGCCCTGCAACGGATCATCCACGGGTAACGGGATGTCAGCCGGGTTCATGGCTGATCAAACTGTCAGGGTCACCTGTGGCCAGGTGACAGATGCACACCGTAGGGGGACAGGAGTGCACCGCGAGGTAGTGAACCCTATGGCTGGCTTCTGCGGATAGGAAACTGGGTGGTTGTGGAAAGCGGGACCAGAGGAGCACAACCGGGATCCAAACGGAAGCTAGAGCCAAGATTCCCCAGGGCGCGGAGTCTAAGACCCAGCTGGTCTTCTCCAGGGCCTCTAGTGGTGAGGATGTTATGCTGCAGGCTGGGACCAGGTCGCGGCCCCTGGAGTTTCCTAGCTCACGCCCCGTAGGATAAGGGGAAAAGAGGGGAAGCAGCAGCACAAGATATGAGAGAACCGAATAACAAGCTGAAGGTCAGGGGCCACAAGCAGACAAGGATAACGAAAGAACGAGCCGAAGGTCAAGGGTCACGAGCAGACAGGGATAGTCGGGGACAAGCCAATAACATAACAGAGAGACAGACGTAGCACACGGCAGGCAGGAACCCAAACACACAATGCCTAACAAACACGTTGATCAGCAAAGCAGGCTTGCAGTGCACAGGTTAATATAGTGTTCTGTGATAGGGCCTGGGGTGGAGTCTGGCTGGGAGGAGATTATAAAGGAAGCCAGGTGAAAGGGCTCAGGCCTCTAAGATGAACACATGGGAAGGAAGGTAAGCTGACAGACAAACACTACTGCATATCCATGACACCTATTCTGGTGACAACCCAAAATTGGATATCTTCTTTTACTTTCACTTTTAATGATAATGGTAAATCTTCTTAATGCTGGTAAAGACAGAAATAAAAACTGACAGGGGTTGTATTCTGCTAAATACTGCTTTTCCCGATGACGACAGATGTTCGGAACACGTAGGGCGGAGCCAGTGAGTGACGTCATCCTGCACAAGCATGCCCCGCTCGCAGCCTGATCTTGCAACTGGAGCTTGGGTGTTGCACATTTACTTGAGAGTTTGATCCCAGTGTCAGGAATGACACAACAGATTGTAAGTGTAATTTCACTGTTTTCATAATAAATCGTTTATGTTTTTATGCGATGTGGCCTCCTTCCTCTCTTCCTTTATGATGAATGCCATGGAATATCGGTGTGACTGATCTGAAGTGGTGGCAAGTGGAGTCCCACATTTACTATATGAATGCAGATTGGAAACAATTTAATCAGATTTGAACTGTGTATGCTACCACAAGTTTCTTATACCTTTGTTTGGGTGAGTACCCGGTTCTCTGCGAGGGTGGAGGACACTGGGTGCATAATCTTTCATTTCTTTTTGCACAGATCTACTGCACTATATGATTCAAGCACTTTTTGCATTTTTTTAACCTTTTTCCATATGATAATTATAAGAGGATTTTTTTTTGCACTATTTTCGTACAGTTTTTACACTTTTATGGACTGTCTTGATTGATGAACTTTCTTTATTAAAGATTTTTTTCTTTGTTGAGGAACTTTTCTCTGTTGATAAATTTGGATTGTTAAAATGTCATTGTTTTAGCACTTTATAAGGTCAATATAATACCAATTTTGATTTTGTATTATTGCACTTTATGAGAACATTTATTTTTGTTTGCACTCACACATTAGTTGATATCATTGGGTGAGGTGTTTTGTTTAGATTTGTATATTTTTATTTAATTGAGTAACATACAATTTAGGTCTAAATTAGTTGAGCGCAGTTGCTGAGTTGTTTATCGTTCTAATCTCTCTGTCTTATATCTGACACTAATAATAAAACTGTTTTCCCTCTAGTTATGAACTCTGAAGAGACTTCATTGCTAACTTCTCCTTCTGAAAATGCTACTTCCATACTTTCTGGAGCACAAACATGGAAACAAATATCAAGATTGGGATAACTGGCTTTATTCTGGTTTTCTAATCCATGTGTTTGTTCCAGGTCAAATTCTTAGAAACTATCAGAACTAGACACAGCCAGGCAACTAGCATTTGCAGAAATAGGTCAGCAATGGTACCTCCTGTATTTCTCTTGGTTTCCATTAAAATCATTGTGCTGATTTGCTTTATCATTCTGCCATCTAGTGGCCACAGTCAGGTTTGCAGGTCTTCCTAATAAAGGTGTCTAAATTATTGGTCGTCAATATACTGTGGCCCCTGACACCCCTTAATTTTCATTATAGGTAGTGCTACAGAGTGTACACTTTACAATCTGATTACATGATTCCTTTAGATCTAGCAACATTATGTAGTGCAAGAGGCTGTTTGATTAGATATACTGTAGAATGCAGTGGCGGCTGGTGCTATATTTTTTGGGGGCAGCAAACAATCCAACCGCCACCCCCCCCCCCAGCTCTAGTTCGTCGGATCAGCCGCACCAACCACCTCCCCCGTCAGTTGGTCGGTCGGTCACCAGTCCCGCACCTACCCCATCGAGGCCGCGGGGGGCGTCCCCTCCTCCTCAACCAATACGAGCGTTTCTCCTCTCGGCCAATCGGGTCTCAGGACCCGCTTCCTAATTTTCCTGATTGGCTGGGAGAAGAATCAGGAAGACAATAGCGAACATTAATTCGCTATTGTCACACAATTGGGTGGGCGCAGAGCACTGGTAGAGTGTGATCAGTGGATGATCAGATGTTAATATATATACAGCCCAACCCCCCCTAATTTCAGATTATTTTGAGGGGAGCAAGAACTTGAGGTATAATTTAACCAGTAGGCTGGGGGGGCTGGGCATAAAACTCGCCACCTGACAACCCCCCCCCCCCCCCCCCCCACATGGGCCACAAAAGTGGAGTTAGTCTTTAAAGCTCAACTCCAGGCACCAAAAAAAAAACCTTGCAATGGGGCTCCCCGGCCAGTACAAGGGTAAAATGCTTGTTAAGTCTAGGGTAATTTGTAATACTTAGCTGATTCCTGGCTCTAGCAGATTCCCTCCAGTTGTGCGACTGGTTCTACAAAACATTCTCTCTAAGGAGCTCCCAGCCGTGGTTGCACGCCTGCTTCCTCCAGAGTTAATAGACCTGCATTGTACATAACGACACCAAGGGACCGCCCACAGACCAGAGTTTTGGGGAGAAGAGGAAAGCGAATTGAATGTTTTAAAAATGATCTTTCCTTTTCAATCTGCAGCACCAGAGCCTGCTGGAGTGGGGAGTTAGGCTGGAGTTATACATTGTATAATGCATGGCCAGCCTTAGGCTGGCTAAAAATGGTGCAAATTTCTTTCCTGCAACCACGGGTTGCAGGAATGAAATTTGCATGATTCCCCCATCAACACAGACAGTGTTGACAGGGAAATTCCTCCTGCTAGAAATTGTCTTCTCCCGGCGGGGCGGGCGGGGGAATCCGTCTCTGCCAGGAGAAGACAGTGACTATCGCTAGAGGCTATAGCAGCCGCGGTGATAATCGTAAGCAAATCCAGCAGGCTGATTGTACCCAAGTTGATTGATCAATCAACTTGGTACATTCAGCCTGCCCACTAGGCTTGTGCAATTCGTTTCGTAACGAATCAAAATTCGTCCGAATTTAGCAACTTTCGGACATTCGGAAGCATTCGAATTTCCGAACAGAGCAATTACGAATAAAACCGAATCCGAAATAAATTATACCGCAAAATAGCGAATGCCCGAAGGTCTTCGGCATAATTCGTTATGAAAAAAGTTACGAATGTACGAATCCATTCGAAGCACAATAACACTCACTCTGCTCTCTGCTTCTCCCTCACCATGCTGAACTCCCTCTCAAAATGGTGTACAGGGGCGGAGGCTATAGCCGCATGAAAAAACGAAAGTAAAATACGAGATTTCAAATCCATTCGAAGCACAATAACACTCACTCTGCTCTGCTCTCTGCTTCTCCCTCACCGTGCTGAACCCTCTCAAAATGGTGTACAGGGGCGGAGCCTATAGCCGCATGTAAAAAACGAAAGTAAAATACGAGATTTCGAATCGTTACAAATAACCGCTATGTATTTAGAAAAGTACAAATCCATTCGAAGCACATTAGGCATAATAGGCAGCGTCGTTGTGAGAGAGACACGGAAAATTACGAGTCAACAAACCCAAAAAAAGTTACGAAAGTAGGAGTTGTGTCCAGAATCAACGAAAAACAACGTACTCTACCGAAAGTACGAATTATAAAGCAACAAAAAATTCAACGAAAAATGTCGCTTGCAAAAATACGAATGAGTCCGAACACGAAAAATCCCGTCTAGCAAAATTACGAATGATTACGAATCAACAGGACCGGAAAGAAACGAACCGAAACGGAACGAATTTTTCCGTTGTGCACAAGTCTACTGCCCACTAATGGTTCGAATCTCAGCCGGTTCACCATTCGAACCGTGTGTGGCCGACCTTAGGGTAGATAATATGGCTAGTTTCTCTAAACGCTAAACATAGTGAGCATTTAACCTTTTCGGGGGGGGGGGGGGGGGGGAGTCGCTGCAAGGGTAGATTTTGCCTGGCCATACATTATGCAATTCTCTCATACAATTTTCCTTTAGATTTATGAAAACCTAAACTCTTTCAATTTGTATGCAATCAGGCAGACCCTTGCGCTACATAATTGAAGGTAAATCTAAAGGAAATTGAATAAGAAAATTGTATAATGTATGGGCGGCCTTTGATTCCTGGAGTTTGGCTTTAACCCTTTTACAGAGTGGGGGTTATTTACTAAAGTCAAATCCACTTTGCACTACAAGTGTAAACTACAAATGCAAAGTGCACTTGAAATTGCGCTGAAAGTGCAATTGGAAGTGCAGTCGCTGTTTGTGCATTTTAGCTTGCACATGATTGGATGATAAAATCAGCAGAGCTTCCCCTCATTTCAGATCTACCCCTCAGATTTACAGCGACTGCACTTCCAAGTGCACTTTCAGTGCAATTTCAAGTGTACTTTGCCTTTTTAGTTTGCACTTATAGTGCAAAGTGGATTTGCCTTTTGTAAATAACC
The DNA here is from genome assembly GCA_029206835.1 of Rana muscosa. Taxonomy (NCBI): domain Eukaryota; kingdom Metazoa; phylum Chordata; class Amphibia; order Anura; family Ranidae; genus Rana; species Rana muscosa. The sequence continues at coordinate 202,377,436 of CM055121.1, read as the reverse complement.
CCCAGTGTGTTTAAATTAGACAAGCTGTGAGCTTTCAAATGAAAGCGATTCGTTGACTGTGCAGCCACCTGATCGCATCCACGCACCCCTGTAAATGCCAGTCCCCCCCCCCACCACCACCACAGTCCCCCCCCCCCCACCACCGCCATGTCAGGGGCCACGGGGGTTGGGAGATCAGCAACTCCCATTCAATTATCTCCTCTTCCTGCTAATGACCCAGAAGAGAAAGAGAACCTGTCACCCAAAAAATTTCACTTATGTGATAAAAAATTAAGTTTAGTGAAAAAATAAAAATAAAAGTGTAAGAAATGAAAGTTACACCCAAACACTTAAACCCTACTCCCCATTTTTTTAACCCCCTTACCCCCACATACACACGTGTAGGAATATAAATGCATGTGTCAGGATTCCTACGCATAAACACGTCAATTGCTATACACATGTGACATATCACCGTGCACGCCGGAGTGACAGCAATAGTTCTCAGCCCATTATTCTTGGTTGACTCTAAAATGATGACCTGAGGGGCTTTTAAAGTCTCACCTATAGAAACTATAGGGTACCAAATGCAATGGATTAAATAGCACAATTTTAAGCTTTGACATGTTGTGTATCTATTTACTGGGCTCCTCTATTATATTTTACCAACAAATTGGGTGATAAATTGCGTTTGTGTGCCAAAAAATTAACGTTAGTGTATTTTTTTACTAAAATATTTCATTTTATCAACCATTGCACTGATATCATGGAACATAAAATCTTGGAATTACCACAATTTTATTCTCTATGATGTCTTCTTTCAGAAAATACATAATGTTTTGGGGGGTTTAAGCAATCTTCAGGATTAAAATGATTTTTTAAGCATGTGTGCAAAAAACACAAAAGTGCCTCTTGCAACGAAAGGGTTAAAGTGAGATTAAATGCCACAAAAAAATAAATAAGAATGGCTCCCCCGTTTAAAATGTATCTACCCTGTCCTTTCACCCTTGTGAACTACAGAACACCTTCCCCCATGTTACAGTGATGGGAAGAGAGGTTTTTTTAAATTTTTCTGTTTTTCTTATTTACAATACATACAATTATATTTATATTTTTAAATATGTGTATACAAAAGAAAAGAAAATTATAGAAATAAATGAAAAATGTTACTCGGTCACCCTGTATACACTTAATTAGTATAGATGAAAGCGCAATCAGAGGGTGCAATCACACAAAGAAAGAGTACATAGAGAAATTATTCTGATTGGTTCCTACAGATACAATGGGAAATCTGTAATCTGAGCTGTAGGCTTATAGAAGAGCTGGAAGCAGAAGGGGAAGCAGCTGACGAGGTGGCCGAGTGGTTAAGGCGATGGACTGCTAATCCATTGTGCTCTGCACGCATGGGTTCGAATCCCATCCTCGTCGCATAGTCTTTTCCTACATCTCTTGACACTGACATTTTCTCCCACCACTTAGTTGTTCTGGAGCATTCATTTATTATATAGTTAAAAACTACTCATAGTTAGTATTAGGCAAGAATCTATGTTACAGTGGGACTGGTTTATAAAAACTAGATTCATTATTTCACATTGGCTGCTCTTATAAAACGACTCAATGTTGCAATTACAGAAACAGATACAATTATGTAACATTATTTGTTTCATTTGTTGCATTGCAATCTCTGAGCCTTTTGTCAGTCAAGGGGACAAAGAAGGGAAGCGCCACCTAAGTGCAATATGTCAGATAAAAATGTTGTTTCTAGTCTCACCTTCCTTCCGGTGCTCTCCTTGGTTCCGCTTTCCGGTGACGTCATCGTCTACGCTCCACGCTGAATCTGGCTGTTTCCAGGTGGCCACAGGATGGACTATCTTCCCTTCCAGCAGACTCGTGGACATAGGTGTGCACAGTCTATTGCATTAGGGTGTGCACCCCAAAGCTCAAACACACACTACTGATCACTCATGATGTTCATTCAGAAAGGGAAGGGGATGGTCAATTACATATTTACCGGCCCCTTCCTCCACTCATCCTAAAACATCCTTGCAGCAACAGCTGGCGGGAGGGAGCCAGGGAAGTAAGGGGAATCTGTGCTGGAAAGGGTGATTAGGGTGTGCCTGGGCACACCTGGCACACCCTGTGCGCACGCCTATGCTCGTGGATCTAGATAGACCTGAGATTGGACCGCACCACGTATTATGAGACCTTGATAAGCCCTTTCTGTACCTGTGTTTTGTAAGTGCATTTCCTTTGAGATTAAAACATTTTTATCTGACATATTGCACTTAGGTGGCGCTTCCCTCCTTTTTCCCCTTGTCTTTCCTTAACAGAGTTGGCTTTTCTCTGAGGGCAGCTGCCGCCCACCATCACCTCCTTCCTTTCTAGGACTGGTCATTTGTACCACCATATGGACTATTGAACTGTGACTGTTTTTTAGACATATACATTGCCGGTTTTTAAGTGTTCAGTAATACCAGTGTGTGCGCTGACAGTTCATTTTTATCCTTTTGTCAGTCAGCCTGTGCACTGAATGAGATGCTGTATGCAGAGCAGAGCATTTTGCTCATGTGGATTTTAATTGTGAGCTCTTTGGTCCAGTTGTATGGGCAGGAAAGGGTCTCTCACTCTGCATCAGAGAACACACTGCACTCTCTTTGAAAGACATAATCAAAGCTAAAGCCGACCTCAGGACCCCCAACTGAAGTAGCACCCCCCCACAACCCTATGACAAAAAACTTTACACACACATTCTAGGGAATTCATTAAGGATACTAGACATGTGCATTCGTTTTTGTCCGAATGCATTTTTCGTCCGAATTTTGGGGATTTTCGCGTTCGTTTTAACAAACAATAACGACCGCGCAGAATCCGAAATCCGAAAGATCCGACATAAAAAAAATGCTTTATTTTCATTTTTTTGCGATAACAGTTCAATATAGATAGAAGATTCGACATGACGGTGACAATAGAGATCTGTGTCTATCGAACTTGAAGTTGAATGTGCCTAACCTTAACTCTATTAGTCCGAGATTATTCAACATAGAGAGAAAAGATTTGACATTATAGAGACATGAAGATTCGACAAAGTAGCTAAAAACATATGATCGCAGGGAGCGGACATTTATGGTCAAATGCTCTGCCCATAGGCTATAGAAGAATTCTAATGTTGGTTGACTAGTAATAATAATTAATAAATATAATTATTACTAGTCATACAACATTAGAATTCTACTATAGCTTGTGGGCAGAGCATTCGATCGGAAATGTACGATTGCGGCGTTGAACAATTTAGCTGCTGCGTCGAATCTTCTTAGAACATTCGACGGACACCATAAGCCTTCAATGACAGATTCGACCTTAATTCATTCGGATTTTCGGACAAATGCATTTTTTAACAAAACAAAATAAATAAAAACGAATTTCGGAAGTAACTAAATAATTTTTACGAAATTCCGAAACAAAATATTTCATTGTGCACGTGTCTAAAGGATAACTTCACCGCTTCAATACCGTGCACTTTTACGCCCTTCCTGCCCAGGCCAATTTTCTGCTTTCAGCGCTGTCACACTTTAAATGACAATTGCGTGGTCATGCAGCGCTTTACCAAAATTACATTTTTTTTTACACTTTCTTTCGGTGGTATTATTCATCACAGTTTTTTTGTTTTTTCGTATAATAAACAAAAAAAGGCTGAAAATGTTTTAAAAAAGCATTTTTCTTCGTTTCTGTTATAACATTTTGCAAATAAATAATCTTTCTTCATAAATACAGACCATTTCTTTGGTGAAAACAACCCAATCAGTGTATATTATTTAGTCTGTAGGTAAGTTATAGAGTCCACAAACTATGGTATATACACTGCTCAAAAAAATTGAAGGAACACTTTAAAAACACATCATATCCTCACGGGGCAAAATCTCATGCTGGATATCTATACTGATATGGACTGGGTAATCTGTTAGGAATGAAAGGATGGCACATCATTTGATGGAAATGAAAATTATCCACCTACAGAGGGCTGAATTCAAAGACACCCTGAAAATCAAAGTGAAAAAACTATGCAGCAAGCTAGTCTATTTTGCTGAAATTTCATTGCAACAACTCAAAATGGTCCTCAGTAGTTTGTATGGCCCCCAAGTATTTCCAGCTTCCGGGGACATCAGCCAGGTATGGTATATACAAGCTGGACCAATGTAACTATGTAAAAATATACCATGCCTGGAATTCATCATTAGGAGAGTCAAAGACATGAGAACCCTGTCATTTAGTTTGGTTGATTTTAATGGCATTGGGCAGAAAACCTCATGCCCTTCGGTGATGGACACCAATGGCTGCCCACTTTTCGTCAGGTTAAAAGTGTTCTAAGTGTAGCACACAGACCCCCTTTTACCTGCCTTGTTCTTCGGCTCTTCGCAGGAAGAAGGGGCACACCATGCCACAAGCCCATACCCTCCTGTATTAAGAGGTTGAGCGGTGTTGTTGGTTGGTCATTTCACAGTTGAGCCAGAAAATGTTTTCTCACCTCTGTGGATAACAGATTTGGGTACTTGTTTCCCCCAGTGAATAGAATGTCCACACTTGCTGTAACTCCAACAGAGAGTTTATTTCTTCTCTTAGCAAATAACAGTCTCTTGATAGGAACAAAGGTTGGAGCAAGAAAAAGGACAGCACAAGATGTGGGGAGAGGTCCAGGCACAATCTCAGTCACTTCACTGTTCAGCTTCTCGAACAGACTCAGCCTCAAATGGATAGTCTACTTTGGACAAGACTAGCAGCCAAATGACATTCACGCTTTACTCAAGGCTTCTATCACAGACCTGGTGAACTTGACCTTGGCCTAGGGAGAAGACATCCCTCCGGAGAGTTACCGGGACCCTTTCCTTCACCGTGACTACCGCATCAGTCCTTCGGAATGGTTCCTCACCTGGCCTCCTCTACTCAGATACGGGTCCCCTCGCAAGGCAGCACCCTGAGACTCCTCGATCCCCGATGGGCTCCAGCCAAGGGTGCTGGGCCCAGGCCTTTGCTGCAATTCCCGAGTCCACGCACCCAGGACGGACAGGAACAGCAGAGTAGTACCTCACCCTGGGACTAAAGGTGCCCAGGATGGAACAGAGAACACCCGCCCCTGGGCCTAGGGCGCCCAGGGCAGACTGGAACAAGAACCTGGGGTAGGACCCCACTGACTAACCACCACCAAACCCGAACAGGCAGCGTCTTTCCCTTTTATCTCCTCTCCCAGCATGCACAGCAGGTTAACCCCACCCTACCGTACGTTTGCCGAGAGGGAACACAAAAAGCACAGCCCTGTATCAGAGGTTCAACCCCAGCCTACTATGGCAGCGCCACCTGTAGGCCACAGGGAACTGTACACCAATACTCTCCCTGTGGATAAAATGGTTGCAAAACCCTGACAAATTAGGGTGTTTGGGCATACTACCTCCCAAACACTTCCCCTAAATTTAGCACCCCGCTACATAAGCATTAGTGGTCCCCTTATAAAAATAAAAAAATCTTATATAGAAAATAATCTCTCTCATGGCACAATGACCAGTGCCTAACCAACTGATTGGCAGATTTGCACATTGTCATGAAGGTGACGGGGGAGGGTTAAGCCTATATGAACACCAACCATGAACTTATCGTATATACTCGAGTATAAGCCGAGTTTTTCAGCACATTTTTTTGTGCTGAAAATGCTCCCCTCGGCTTATACTTAAGTCACCTTTTTGCGCCTAAACTCCCGGACTTTGGGGACCCGGTACTGGCTGGCCGTAGGTCCCCTGGTCCCCTGGACCCCACACTTGGCACAAATATAGCCCCACTCTTCCTCTACAAGTGTGCAAAGTTTGTTGTCCAGCGTCCTACGGCCGGGGAGCACCGATTTTTTAAAGCCGGACACCCCTTCCATTAACTCCCATGTTAAATGGTCATTTCTCCGGTAACTTTGGGGACCCAGTACCGAATCTTGGCACACATGTAGCCCCAGTTCTCCTCTACAAGTGTGCAAAGTTTTCTGTCTGGGGGACCTACGGCCGGGGAGCATCGATTTTTCAAATCCCGGCACCCCTTCCATACACTCCCATGTTAAACGTAAGTCTAGTCATGGACACAGTGAGGCATGGGCACAGTGAGGCATGCACATGGACACAGTGAGGCAAAGTGAGGCATGCAGATGGACACCCTAGGCTTATACTCAAGTCAATAAGTTTTCCCAGTTCCTTGTGGTAAAATTAGGTGCCTCTGCTTATATTTGGGTCGGCTTATACTCGAGTATATATGGTAGGTTGATCCAGGAGGGCTGTGCTGAAGTGCATAGATGTCAACCATCCCAGATTTTCTGGGAGAGCCCCAAATCCTGGCCCTCTGTCTTGCCAATGCTGTGTCCCGGGCCATGTCCCAGGGCGACTGCATCAACATTAACTGAGTTAATGCACATGCACAGTAACTCAGAAAGGTATTAACTGTGGGATTGGGGCCACATGTCGGTGGGGTCTGGGTGAGACCAAGCTTTACAATGGGTGTCATTAGGGTGTGCCTACCAGGAACGCAAAATAGAGACCATTGTGGAAGTGGCATACTGTATTGAAATTACATACTGTATAGTAAAAAGTACAGCTGCTCATTCACTTGCTTCAGTTCAACCACAGGTTCACTTAAAGGCCCCCTTCACACCTTAGCATTAGTTTACCGCAAACCGGTAAAGGCAGACCATCAATTATTCAGCAGTTACCATACCTGAAGCAAATTATTAACACAACATATGTGCATTGCGCAGATGTTGGTGTGTGATGGGTTAATGCGAGATAAAGCCTAGATTCACACTGGAGCGATTTGTCATGCAATTTGAAAGATCAAATCGCATGACAAGTCGCAGCCTATTGGAGGCAATGCGACAGTTCCAATCGGTGCGACACCGATTTTGCAGCGCCGCACCGATTTGCAAAAGTAGTTCCTGCACTACTTTTGCCGATTTCTGGTGCAACTTCAATAGACATCTGTGCATGAAGCCACACAGATGTCTATCAAGTAGCACCTGAAATTGCGCTGACCTTGCTACTTTGAAATTGCGCTACTTAAAGTGAAGTAGTGCGATTTCAAAGTAGCATCAATGTGAACCAGAGCAAAAACATTTTTTTTACCATGCGTTTAGGGCAATGCATAAGTGTGAAAGAGGCCTCAAATAAACCTGTACTGAGGACATATGGGTGATATCACTGCTCAATCCTCCTAAAAATACCACAACCCTGGCTTTCACACTGTTTCAGTGGTTTCAGTATTTTCTCAGTCACTGACCTGGAACTAATAAGCAGATTAGGCATTCTTTATGTTTGTTTTGGGTCAGTTATTAGTAAAATGTATTAAAGCCAAAGGCGGCCAGGCAAATTGTATTTTTAAATAAGTCATCAGCAATGCTAGCGTCTTTATTTCTCCTGGTACAGGTTTGTGGACCTAGCATCAAAAAAAATAGGATTTGTGTACTCAGCATAGGCCCATTCCTTGGAGTTCATTGAAGGACACAGGAAGCTTTGTACTGTCAGGTTATACATGCCGCCTACAGGAGGATTGGACAATGGCAAAAAAAAAAAACTGTAGGCTTGTCCAGGATAACTCCTCCTGCTCCCAAAATGCCACAGTTTTGTAGCAAAGCATTACCAAGAGCATGATTATAAATACAGAATGGTGCAACTTGTATCACCACAATATTTACTACAGTCTGGGTGCCTAGGCACTAAATTAGAGAACAGTCACTACAATGCTCAGCTGTACTAACCAAAAATACAGCCATATCTCCGAGACAACAATGTGAACCACTGAATCTCCAGAAGACCCTTGCAGCTACACAATACAATGGCAGTACAAAATTATTAGCCATACCTAATGTATATGTTGTTAAACAAATGAAGCTGAAGGGGGTAACCACTATGCTTACTACTATATACCTAGTATGGGGTTCACCTCCCCATACACCTGGCATTTGTTTGTTTGGCATATTAGACAAACAGTACTGGCTCCATTACACTGGAAATTTTTTGAGAGACACTGTTTTTGGCCCATAAAGCCCATCTTCAAATGCCCTCTCCAGCCGTTATAACAGCATCTCAGAACATTCTCATTGGTCAGCATGGTCCCATGGCCAGCACTGACCAATAAGCACTCACCATTGCAAGAAATAGGCTGCTATGCAGCCTCCAGTGCTGTTTTCTGAAGTTCTAAAGAGTTGGACTGTTACACCTGCTGGAGAGAGTAATGAAAGCAGGCCCGTCGCGACAAGACAGGCAAAACAAGCAAAACGGGCCCTTGCTGCGCCGCTGCTTCCTATAAATGCTGCAGCCTCCATGTCCATTTTGCTTGGGGCCCCCAAATTTCTTCAAACGGCCCTGGATATAAGGTACATGTACTGAGGACCTGAGGGTTGGGGAGGGTGTTGTGAGTTTATTCAACTTTTTATTGTTTGTGAATTAACCCTTTATTTAACAGACCATATCCTATGAAGAGTGTTACGTATGAAAACAGGAACTGTCCCCATAAAATTTGGAACCTGTGGTATAATTCAACTCTTACGCTAAACTCAGAATGACCTACCCTTGTCCAAAATGCAAAACTATTGCAATCAGCGTACATTTGGATTTCTGTACTATGTCAGTAAAAAAAACATAAATCCAAATGATTTTGCATATTCATCATACCTGTAGATATTCATACAATTTTATACTTACAAACAACTGTTTCAGTTTAATAACAGTTTTTTTTTTTTTTAACAAGCTGTAACAAAGAAAATACTGCATGAGTTACACACCAACAACCAATCTGCATTACTATCAGTCTCTATTTAGCCATTCCACCTCTCACAGTGGGACTGTTCCCAGACGGAAGTTATGCACAAACACCTGCAATTCTAATGTACTGCTGGTGTGTGAAAGATAATATAGTGAGCAAGTAAGTATTCATGCAGATAAACTCTCAGGAAGGAAGGCAGAGTGGATAATGCTACTCCTGACCAGACCTCCCAAAAACAGGCAGGACAAATGAAAACTAACAAAAGAATGGCTAGATACAGGAAGTGAAATTACTGAGATGTTCAAGGGCTGATTGCATAAATAACAGCTCATTTAATTAAAGAAACTCTTCCACCTTCTCCATTGTTACTAGCCCTGTCCCTCATCCACTTATACTCACCTTTGCCATACCCCCCTGCCAATCTGTCAACTATCTAGTGGTTCTGGTCCTCTCAGGATGCAAACAAAAGGCCTGAAGACCGTCAACAACTGAAAAGTGGGATTGTGTTGTCAACCCTGTGGAAGTTCTGACATTATCTGGATCTTACACAGGGTTTAAGTGTAGTTCAGATTTAGAGAGCAAAGAAGGGGAATAATGTGTGGGTCATGGAGTAAGCTAGCAAGAGCCTGAATGGACAAAGTACAGAGTCTTTTTAGTTACACTGAATGTAGAACTAATCTTTCAGCAGAAATGAATGGCTACTCCTCTTTCAAGACTGGTAGTGACTCCAGTACATTCAGTTCCTTACCTATTAAGCACAACTTGTTCCATTATACAATGTTCATTTGTGTATATCTTTAGATAAATGCTACAGCTTTTAAAGTATACAGTATCCTTGATAGTTGGTACACTCAGGTTGGCTACCAGGATTCATGAAGGTCCACCTCCAGCTTTCGTAGTCACCAACTTGAAGACTATCATCCCTTTCACATAAATCCATTTGTGACTGGAACTTAGTCTTGAGTTTGTGTGTGCATTAAGATCCTCTGACTATTTCTCATTCAGACTAGGGTTGGACTTGTGAGTCTCCGAGTCTAGATGATATTTGTCTTCTGCGTCCAGTGATGTCTCCTGGCTTTGAATGGTTCCATATTCCATGCTCTGCATCTGTAAGTGATCCTTCTCTCTCAGGACATTTTTATCTTCCATTTCTTCAATATAAGTACCATCATCCTCTTCATCACTGTCCTAAATAACGAAAAGTATATTTAGAGAAAAAGTGGGCAATCATGCTTCTGAATAATTACCAGCTTTTATTGGAAGCTTAAGCCTCTAATTAGCTTTTTAGGGATGACAAACGTTGGCCATACATAGGGAGATGGGGCTGAAATCATTTCTCCTTTGAGCCAACTTAAGGCCTAATCTGCCATATCTGATGATCAGATTGAATAGAGATTGTTGGAAAGACTAATGCCCCGTACACACGATCGTTTTTAATGTCATTTTTTAAACCAACGTTTTTCTCCTCGTTTTTTTTCATGTTTCCTCTCAAGCCTGCCTTGCGTACACACCATCATTAAAAAAACGATCAAGCAAAGCGCAGTGACGTTCAACACGTACGACGGCACTATAAAGGGGAAGTTCCGTTCGAATGACGCCACCCTTTGGGACGCTTTTGCTAATTCCGTGTTACCGCGTGTTAGTAAAAGTTTGGTGAGAGACGATTCGCGCTTTTCAGTGTTCGTGCTTTGAAGATCGTTTTCGGGAGTTCAGTTTGCGCCTGTGGGTTCGTATCTGTTTAGCACTGCTTGTAGTCAGTTCGTATCTGTTTATTCAGTGCGGCCTGCTCTGCACGTTCGTGTTTTTCAGCTTGTTCTTCATAGGCCTTGCTGTTCTTCCGTGCGTTCTTCTAGTTCGTTCTGTTCATCCGACCGTTATCTAGCCATGTTGCGGCTACGTACTCATCGTAGAGTTCGTGCTGTAGTTGGTGCAGGGGTTCATGCTATATCCCGACTCCATGCCATGAGCAGGGTCAGGAGGAGTTCATGGACCAAGAATTGGTTGCTCCAGCGGCACCAATTCTGTCACATGCCTTTGTTGCGGGAGATCAGGGAGAATAATCCTGATGATTTCAGGAATTTTCTCAGGATGTCTGACCCCGTATTTCAGCAGCTGTTGGCTTTGGTGTCCCCCTATATTACCAGGCAGGACACCGTTATGCGGGAAGCCATCAGTGCTGAGCAGAGGCTCATCGCCACGTTGCGATACCTGGCTACTGGGAGAAGCCTGCAGGACCTTAAGTTCTCCACAGGCATATCCCCCCAGGCTCTGGGGATCATTATACCAGAGACTTGTTCTGCCATCCTTCAAGTTTTGCAGGAGGACTATATTAAGGTAAGTGTTCTTCTTCAAAAATTCACATTGTATGGTTTTTATTTTTGGATATTTTTAATTTGCTTTATTTGCAGTCCCTAATTCACATGATTCTTAGCTGCAGGGAATGTCCCCTTTCTCCCCATGTTTTATTATTTAAAGTTTTGGGTTTGAGGCCTACCTGTAAATTTGGCTTACCTAACCTCTCCAGCATGCTATCCTGGGGCCATACCTACCTTGCCTAGTCATTTCCATGTTTTTTATTCTATGTTCCATCGTAGTGCTTTACCCAAAACGCACCCAAAATTTTGCCTAGGAATGTTTCATTTTTGTGAACTTCAATACAGAGTGCTACAGCCTTCATGTGTGATATTCCCAACTCATCTTCAACCCCCCCCCCCCCATAATTTTTTGGTTTGTTTGTTTTTTGTTGCTTCAAATTTTTTATGTTTTGAACAGTTTCTACCAATGTTGGCCATGAATGTGTGTATGAAATCAGCTTTCAATGTGGCTCCAAGTATTAATTTAGTATTTCTTTAATTCCACAGTTCCCTTCTTCGCCACATGAATGGCAGAATGTGGCTTCCGAGTTTGCCCAGCGATGGAACTTTCCGAACTGTGGAGGAGCCATCGACGGCAAACATGTTCGGGTCGTCCCACCACCCCATTCGGGATCCTTTTATTATAATTATAAGGGGTTCCACAGCGTCGTGATGATGGCAGTGGTGTCGGCCACCTACGAGTTCCTCTATGTGGACGTTGGCAAGAATGGCAGGATGTCTGATGGAGGAGTTTTTGCCCAGACGGAGTTTGGGGAACGGCTCCTTTTGGATCTGCTGGCCTTGCCACCAGCGGAGCAGAATGTGGAGGGACTACCTTTTGTCTTTGTGGCGGATGAGGCGTTTGGCCTGGGACCCCATTTGATGAGGCCATTCCCGCAACGCACCCTCACCCCTGAGAGGAGGGTGTTCAATTATCGGCTGGCCAGAGCCAGAAGGGTGGTGGAAAATGCGTTTGGGATCATGGCCAGCCGATTTCGCCTCTTCCTTACCTCCATCCACCTTGCCCCATACAAATGGAACCATGTGGTTATGACGTGCTGTGTGCTGCATAATTTCCTAAGGGTGCATTCAACGAGTTATATATCTTTGAGTGGGCCTGAGGCCTCTTTAATCAATGTAGAAACTTTGGTGGCCCTGGAACCTGGCCGTCCTGGCTTGGCCCCCCCAACCGGACGTGAGGTCCGTAACCAATATGTGGACTATTTTATGGGTAGGGGGGCCATTGAAATGCCAGACAATCTTTAATAATTTTATACCAAAAAAATAAAACTTTTACTGGAGTAAAGATTGGTTTGGATTTTTTATTGTATAATGTTTGATGTTTCTGGTAGGTTTACCTAGTGCACTTGTTTTGCCATGTGGATTAAACAATCTTAATTAGCCTTCATTGTCAGTGTAAACACCAAACATTGATTAGTTCACTCAGCACCACATTTACATAATGAAGCCACAATTATTTGTTATGTAAAAATACCTTTATTTCTTTTTTAAGGTGGGAAACTTCCTTAGAAATGTGGATGTTCCCTTAATTTCGGGTGTATTAAAACGCATGACCAGCCATGCATAAACAAACTATATTCGTCAAAATTTTGAAAAAGCTAAACATGTGCTAGTCATTAAAGGGTAAAATAACAAAAATACTTATAAAACTCTGCAAGTAAAACGTTATTTGGTGTAAAAACATTAGACACGCCCAAGCACAGCCATGATATTTTGGAGCCTTTCCTCCACCCGCATTGTATTTGCCCTGATCTCTAGCAAGTCTCCCTTAATTTTTTCGAGGTCACGACAGCAGACCATCAGGTATTGGATCAGGATCTGGGCACTGTGATGTGTCAACTTATTGGGGTCTTCGGCCAGAACTGCACCTAAATGTAAAAAGAAATATGTAGGATAGAATATGTAGGCCTACATCTATTTAACATGCATGTGTCTGGTTTCTCTCTGACCTGTGGTGGTGCCACTTTCCACTTCCACAACATCACATTCCTCTCCATCCTGGGGTTCTGGGGGTATTGTTGTAGGTGTTGCAATTATCGTCTCATCTGAGGTAGCTTTTCGAATCCCTAGGGAGATTGAAATAAAAGGAATAGTTTCATTAGTAGCGACTCAATTTTGCTAAAATAAGAAACATGAAAAAATACTTTGTAATCATTCTTTTGAAGCATGCTCCATTTGAAATTTTACCCCCTGTGCCAACCGGGACAAATGATTGGATACATAGCCAAAACCAGAGCATATACATTTTGAACACAAATTTGACACATTGTAACACCCCAAAGTATCTACACAGGATCACCTGTGTGTGACACCCTCAAGCTTTTTGGCTTTAGGCCCACACTTGTACTACTGCGTTCAGATGTTTCATCAGCTGCTGAGCATTCACTCCCTTAACAATACCATGCATATCGTTTTTTCTAACGAACAAATGTCCTTTGGATTAGCACCCAAAAAATAAGTGAGGCCCAAATTTACTCCCCCAAATAAACCAAAATACATGGGTGTTCACACTGGATGATCCTAAAACATCGTTTGAGGAACTGTACGGAGAAAGAGGTTTAATACGTCCGTTTACTGTGCGGACGAACCTGAAAGATGGTATCTTTCAGTGTACTATATGAAAGTTAAAAATACACGACAGAATACAAGAAAATAATATGTACCATGGAAACTAAAAAAAAATTACTTACTTTTTACTATAACTTTCTTGATTCTTTTATATTGGTCGGCCTCCCGCAACTTCAGATCAGACCATCGTTTTCTGAGCTGTTCCTTCGTTCTGCACACCCCGAATTTTTTGTGAAGACTTTTGACCACTTTGCCCATAATTCTGGACTTGACCAGATTAGGCCTTTTATACGGACCATGCTTGGCATCATAATCCTCCTTCTTTAAAATGGCGACCATCTCCACCATTTCCTCGAATGACATGTTGGATGCCTTATATCTCCTGGGTCTTGATTTGGGCTCCTCTGGAATTTCATCCTCTGTAGAGGTAATCTCAGCCACCTGTGTCTCCGCCATGTTTTGTTCAGCACTACGAGCGAGAAGGGGCGGGGAAAGTACAATATCGAACGTCAGGGGCGGGGAAAGCGTGCGGAGTTTCACGCATGCGCTGTGTATATCAAGTGAAGATCCATGTCTAAGAAATACGTTCATTTGTCGGGAGAGGGAGTTAGCAACGAACGTCGTGACGAAGGTACCTAACAATTTTACTTTTTGAGGTTCATCAGACGAGGAGATTTGTGTGCTCAAAATATGTAGACAATGCACAGTTGAGGAATGTTGCCTAAAATATATATTTTTTTTGGTTTCTCGCTTTTACAGATATCATGAATACTTTTAAAAACCCAGACTTCATGGGGGAGTTCATCGACAAATGGCAAGAGCTCCCTATATTATGGCAAACAAAAAGTGGCGCTAATAAAAATAAAGACGCCAGGAAAGCAGCACTGGAGAGCCTGCTTGCATTTGTGCAAACAAAGATACCCACAACAACTCTCCAAGATGTCAAAACCAAAATTGCGACCATCAGAGGGACATACAGGACCCAGAGGACTATGGTCCTGAGGTCCCAGAGGTCAGGTGCACCAGCAGATAAGGTTTATAAACCCAGTCTGTGGTACTACAGTAAGCTTGCTTTTCTGGATGACCAGCTGGAAGTGCGGGAATCTCTCTCCACCCTTCCCCCCAGAGGTCAATCCAGCCTTCCTTGTACCCAACCCTCCAGCCTTCCCTGCAGCCAGTCCTCCAGCCTTCCTGTCAACCCTGCTCTGGCTTCCTCTGAGGATCAAGATCAGGGCCTTGAGGAGGCAGATTTGGAGATATGGAGCCAGGTAAAGTATTGATATCTATATTTATATCTTACAAAATTGTAGAATTTAAATAGATGTTAGTATTGTTAAAGGTATGTACACTTCTACCAATAAAGTTTGTGAAGAGCAAGATACAGTAGTGGCCTAATTTTATGTGCACAAGACAACAAAACCAGGATGCGGAATCAATGAAAATGACATAACTTTTGGCATTGATTTCAACAATGTCTAGAGGTGAACAATGTCTGTAAATGATGATGTGGCAAAATAAATAATGTCCCTTTCTTTTTTTACAGCCAGAGCAGAGCCAGGAAGAGGGTGATGTTGGGGATCAGGAGGAGGCAGGGCCCAGTGGCACCCAGGAGGAGGCTGGGCCCAGTGGCACCCAGGAGGAGGCTGGACCCAGCACAAGAGCCCAGATGCCTCCCCTGGTAGTTAAACCACGAGGGCCAAGGAGAGGTAGGCAGGTGGAGGAGGAAACCAGGGCCTTCCTCAGAGAGGCAACAGCGGCCCTCAGAGAGGCACCCTCTGTTGATGAGGGATTTGCCGCAGTCCACAAACTAGGGCAAATGGAGTTGCGGCAAAAAATTTACAGTGAGACCCTGCTATTGAAAGTCATCAATAAGGGCGTGCTGGGTGAACTCACTAGGTACACGGACATAACGGAGGTTGTCCTTACTCCTCCACCTCCTCCTCCTCCTACTACTACTCCTCCTGCCACAACCTCTCCTCCTGATCCCCAGCCTCCAAGGAAGAAACCAACCAAGGCTGCAGAGAAGGCTGGAGAGAAGGCTACAAGGAAGAGGAGAAAATAATGCCTGCTGTAGTAACACAGACTGGGGACATATAGGACTTATCTGCTGTGGCTCCTGACCTCTGGGAGCTCAAGACAAGATTGGGCTCATTTTTTTTGGGGATCTAATCTCTATTTTGGTTTTGACATCTTGGATGGTTGTTGTGGGGTCAAAGGGATGCACAAATGCAAGCAGGCTCTCCAGTGCTGCCTTCCACTTTAATTTGTTAATGTTCTGAAATAAAAAATTTTTTAGTGCCCTTAAAAAACTTGACTATGTGATTTGTATTTCAAAAGAGAGCTTGCTAGGAAGCAGGCAGGGACATCTCAAATTATATTATTGTTATTATCAGGGGACACAAACCTCCCTGAGGCCAAATGAGACACATTTGGAAGGTTGTTGTGGTAACTTTACACAAGAATAATTTAACCCCTTCCTTACTGGGCACATATACCCCCTTCCTGCCCAGGCGAAATTTCAGCTTTCAGCACTGTCACGCTTTGAATGACAATTGCGCGGTCGTGCGACGTGGCTCCCAAACAAAATTGACGTCCTTTTTTCCGCACAAATAGAGCTTTCTTTTGGTGGTATTTGATCACCTCGGCGGTTTTTATTTTTTGCGCTATAAACAAAAATAGAGCGACAATTTTGAAAAAAAAGCAATATTTTTTGATTTTTGCTATAATAAATATCCCAAATTTTTTTATATTTTTTTCCTCAGTTTAGGCCGATACGTATTCTTCTACATATTTTTGGTAAAAAAAAATCGCAATCAGCGTTTATTGATTGGTTTGCGCAAAAGTTATAGCGTTTACAAAATAGGGGGATAGTTTTATGGCATTTTTATATATTTTTTTTTTATTAGTAATGGCGGCGATCAGTGATTTTTTTTGTGACTGCGACATTATGGCGGACACATCGGACACTTTTGACACTAATTTGGGACCATTCACATTTATACAGCGAACAGTGCTATAAATATGCACTGATTACTGTATAAATGACACTGGCAGTGAAGGGGTTAACACTAGGGGGCGAGGAAGGGGTTAAATGTGTTCCCTGGGAGTGATTGTTACTGTGGGGGGAGGGGACTGACTGGGGGAGGTGACCGATCTGTGTCCCTATGTACAAGGGACACAGCATCGGTCTCCTCTCCCTGACAGGACATGGATCTCTGTGTTTACACACACAGATCCATGTCCTTGTCTCTGTAACCGCCGATCGGGGGTGCCTGGCGGACATCGCGGCCGCCAGGCACGCGCATCGGCATTGCAGTGAAGCGCCGGGCACGTGCGCGCGCCGGCGGCGGCGGCGCTCGCGCGCCCCCCAGTGGCCAAATAGCGGAGGCCGTATAATAACGGCCTCTCGGCATTTGACAACCACCTTGCGGCCGTATATACTCGTACGGCGGGCGCGAGGTGGTTAAGCCAAAATAATAAAAAAAAGGCCACAAAAAAAAAACACAATAGTAAAATATAATTTAAAGAAAAAAGGAGAATGACATTATTTTATTATTATTAGTATTATTTAGGAGGGAGGTGCGGCTTATAAATAATATTTTACAATCATTAGAGCAATTTGGAATTACTTTAGAAACAAGTTTGGCATAACTCTCAATGTCATTATCAAAAGAGGGTAATTTTAAAGCATTATCAAAAGAAGAACGGAATGCGCAGCATTAAAACGATGCTATTAATTCCACCGTGACGAATGTGCCATCTCCATTTCCAACATTAGCTTTACCAAAACGAGCGCTCCCGTCTCATAGTTGCTTCTGAGCATGCGCGTTTTTTTCACGTCGTGAAAGCATACACACTATCGTTTTTCACGTCGTTAAAAAAAACGACATGAAAAACGACGTGAAAAAAGAGAGCATGTCCGGAATTTTTAATGGCCGTTTTTCACGTCGTTAAAAATGCTCTGGAGCCTACACACGATCATTTTTCAGGGCCATTTTTTAAAATGGCAGTTTTAACGGCATGAAAAACGATCGTGTGTACGGGGCATTAGATCCCAGCTTTAAGCAGCAATATGACCTTAGAGCAGCCATAATGTTGCTTTTAAAAAAATAAATATATAAAATGCATAGGATTGTATTTTACAAATGTGCAATATCCTCTGTTTGCTTGGGTCTCCAATTAAAATAATATACCGGTAAGTTAAGAAAAATAAAAACATAAAAAATGGATGGAGAAGAACCCAGTCACGTGACCTGTCAAAGGTGCATTTTGTCGTTTTCAGTAACCTATGATAGTTTTAAATCAATTCTATTTTACATTTTCTTTTTAATGTCTATAAGATAGATGTATTGAAACGGATGTTTTAGATCTGTTGTTAATTATTTATATGCTTCTTTTTTTTTTGACAAATAAACATTTAATATAGGCAGGGCTTTTTTTCTCAAACAATAGGTGCTGGAACTCAACCACGACCCCCCAAAAACCCTCCCCCACACACACTCTAAATCACATCAAATAGTGGGTGTGGTCAGTCAAATTTCACAAACAGTAGGAGGGTCTTAAAGGGGAATTAAATACCAGGATTGAATTACATGCAGAATTCGGCAGGGGGGGGGGGGGGGGGTTACACACAGAGTGCAGAGTTCCACCTGAAAAAAAGCCCTGAGTATAGGGTATACTAATTTTACTCAACAATTAATATTTAGCCTACTTTTAAACAATAGGTTCTTAAAATTAGTATTTTAGCACCTGACCATAATGCATCATATAAAAGGAAATATCCCACTAAACATTATCTTTAAAAAAACACATGTATATGTTGCATCTTTATGAAAACAAACTTTTCACTAAGAAACATACAGCATAAGAATGTCTGTGATTGGGCAGTACAGCAAAAACCTACATTGCCGACCCTTTGAGCATTTTTGTTAATCCTGTTTCCCCTGAGCTTTGCCATTGGCTTTCAATGTGATGGGTAGCTAAACTGGACAATAATGAGACACAGGAAATTTAAATAAAGAACCAATCTTCCGAATGCAGAGGTTGGTCAACATTTGCCTAGAAGAAATCCCTAATGTAAAGCCTCGTACACACGACTGAGTTTCTCGGCAAGAACCAGCAAGAAACTTGCTGGCAGAGCTTTCTTGCCGAGTAAATCGGTCGTGTGTACGCGGCTTTCAGTTTTCTCGTCAAGAAAACCGACAAGAATCTCGACGAGAAAAATAGAGAACCTGCTCTCTATTTTCTCGTCGGGTTTCTCGTCGGCCTGTTTCTCGACGAGAAACCCGAGTGTGTGTACACTTACCTGTCGCCGTGGAAACCCGCGCATGCTCGAAATGACTTAGACGCATGCGCGGTAGCTTCCTAGGCATAGGTAGGGTGTAGCAAGATGGCATCGAATGTGACGAGCGCACGCTCGTCGTAGTCGATGACGTCACCACGTTCGCTCCATTCAAAGAACCGCGGGTTCTTTGAATGGAGCGTCTGTACACTCGGGCCGGGACAAGTTTCTTGTCCAAGAATCTCGTCAAGAAAAACAACGTGTTTTTTCTTGACGAGATTCTCGGCCGTGTTGGTACGAGGCCTGACGGGTTGTTCATTAGGACAACGAGAATTGTGTGCAGGCAGTCAGAATAGCCTGCATTGCAAACCACGGACACTTTTCTGACTTTTAGATCATCTCAATTTCACTTTAAAACTAGATACAAAAGTAAAAATAAATTTTGCATAAAAAATGTTCAAGGCAAATACATATTAAAAAAATAGGTGGGAGAAGTGGTCCTCGAGTTGTTTTTTTAGGAAATAGGAACCTCAAGTTCAAAGTTTTAAGTCTAGTGATGTTTACTAGCAGTTTAAAAATCAGGCAGGAGGTGGGGAAGTGGCACTGATCCTATAGAAGTGCAGGTAAGGAAAAATGTGGTTACACTCCTAATACTTTGTTGCAGGGCCAGGACAAGGGGTGGGCAGGAGGGGAGGCTGCCCCAGGGCGCAGTGGGGATTTTGCTAGAAGGGGTGATTTGGAGGGGGATTTGTACTGGGGGGGGTGGATTTGTGTTAGGAAGTGGGATTTGGGGGGGTATTTGTGGTAGTGGGGATTTGTGTTAGGTGGAGACATTTTTTGGGGGGGATGCGGGAATAAGTGCTAGGACAGGGAATTTTTGCTGGGAGAGGGAAATTTCATAGGGGGGGGGGGGATTTTATGCTCAGAAGGAAAATTTGGGGGGGGGCAGAGGATTTGAGCTGGGAGGGGGAATTTGCACTGGAAGAGGGACATTTGGGATTTGTTTGGGGGAGAATTATGGCTTGCAAAGGGAATTTATGCTTAGGGGCGAAGTGTGAAGATGAGTGCTTATATTCTTTTGGAGGAGAGGGAGGTGATTTTTGCTAATACATAAAGCTCATACATTTTGAGAGGGGGGTGCCATTTGGCAACTTTGCCCTGGGCACTAGATGACCTTATCCCGGCACTGCTTTGTAGCCATATAACACAGCAGGGACATGTAGAGTATGACAATATACAGTATATATTCATTTACACATCTGTCACTGAAAACTGTTTGGCTGAAGAAGACTTTATATTTTTACCTCTTCCTGTGCTCTGTTGTATTCATCAATAGCATACTGATATTTAGGAGAATTCAGACCAAACAGGTTTGCCAGTTTTCCTCCAAGGAAATCACATGCTGCAAGATATAAGACAGAACAGCTATTAGCCACATACAGGCTTTTTTGCAGTTACGAACTCCATGTTGCTCAGGGTTAAAAAAGGCAACCAATGGTGAGCTACAGGTAGAGTGTGATCAATGGATGATCAGCTGTTAATATATACAACCTAACTCTCACAATTTCAGATTATTTTGAGGGGAGCAAGAATTAGAGGGATAATTTAACCAGTTGTGGACACAGACTTCTGTAGGCTGTTGAGAAGAAAATGTTTGGGCTCTTCTTTGAGATCCATCATTACTGCTTCACAAAATGTAAACAAGGAAATTATAGGACTTCTATTTAAAAAAATCACAACTTTTATTTTTTCCGCTGCCCCTAGCAAATATTGTTATTAGAAACCTTATAAACTCCATCTAAATCCTCACTGATGTCTATTCCTGCAATGTTGCCACCACCAGTAGTCCTATTCTTATACAACATCTAATCCTCCTTTTGCCTTGTACACACGAGCGGAATTTCTGTCGGAATAAACTCCGACGGGTTTTTCTGACGAAATTCCGCTCAAGCTGTCTTGCATACACACGGTCACACTAAAATCCGACCGTCAAGAATGCGGTGACCTAAAACACTACGACGAGCTGAGAAAATTAAGTTCTATGCTTCCAAGCATGCGTCGAATTGTTTTCGAGCATGTGTGGTTTTTAGTCCGTCGGAATTGCATCCAGATTCCGTTGGAATTCCGTCAGACTTTTTCCATTGGAAATTCCGAGCGCGTGTACGCGGCATTAGGCTTAGATCACACTTCTGATCCTATAGCTTGTAAAAACGAAAATACGCAAGAACATCATTCACCTGCTTTTTATACATATACATCGCTTGTTGCAAAAAATGCTGCAGAATGTAAGTCGCCAGCAAGAGGACGACACCTCGCTTATCCAGCTGGTCTGGGACAGAGGCTTTTGGAGGGGACTGCAGGGTAGCTTCTTGCCTACTCACTGTGGGCCCTGGCTTTTAAGGGAACTCTACTCTTTGTGAGGTGTATGCCTGGGGGATCCGTGGAGTGATCTTGTTACTTTGTATTGATATCCATGTCTCCCCAAGACACACAGACTCTGGGAATCTAGGCCCAGGGTCCATGTATAGGGCCTAGCTGTCTCATTGCCGATAGTGACTGCTTCACACTGTGAGACTCAAAACAGATGGTGATGTCATCAACTCAAGCCACCCGTCTGGGGTCACCTGCTATAATGTGTTTATTGTAAGTTGTTCTAGTGTGCCTCCTAAGGGTCTTTCATCGATTGTTAATTGTGCCAATTAATACACCTTATGTCTGCTAGCAAACTACTGTAGGGAGATATTTTTATACTTGTAATAATGTGTATTGTAATTTGTGAGCTCGATGCCGGCAAGTCTGACCTGGAATGAGACCTCTGAGTATCCAGGTGGCTAATTGCTTAATTAGTTTAATGTTTATAGTACATGTTGTTTGTCGTCAGGAGGGGGATGTCCTCCTGTGGGATATATATTCTGTGTAAGTTTGTTTAATAAGAGTTCCAGTTTTGCAGCTAAACTAGTCCTGACTAGTTCTTGGTTGCAATAGGTGGCTATAATATCTGATATCTATGTTCGGACTGGAGAAAGGGGTATACTGATGCCCCGTACACGTGACCGGTTTTCCCATCAGAAAAACTGCGATAAGAGCTTTTCGTCGGGAATCCCGACCGAGTGTATGCTCCATCTGACTTTTTCCCCACAGGAAAACTGCCGAAAAAAAAAAAAAAAGAAGGAGGAGCAGGATATCCTTTTTCTCTTCAGGAAAAATACTAGCGAGAAAACCGTTCGCCTGTATGCTTTTCCGACGGGAAGAAAAACACGCATGTTCGGAAAGAATTCAATGCATGCTCGGAAGCATAGAACTTAATTTTGTTGGCTCGTCGTAGTCTTTTACGTCACCGTGTTCTTGGCAGTCATAAGTTCACCGGACTTGTGTGACCGTGTGTATGCAAGGCAGGCTTGAGCAGAATTCCGTAGGTAAAACCATCGTTTTTTTTCCGATGGGAAAACCGCTCGTGTGTACGTGGCATTATAGAAGCACTCAAGCAGAGTGTGGGACGGTTCAGTCACAGATGACACCTCGCTTATCCAGCTCTTCTGGGAGAAACAGTTGAGCATTTCATCTCCCTGCTGTGTCTTCTATGGAGTTCCTGTGGGTAGCATCCCAATTGGATGGCAGCCTTATTGGGATCTGGTCCTCATGTAGAGTCATATTTATGATACTCCCGAAGTATGTGCAGTGTATACTGTTGTACAGGATGCCAGACTTTGGAATCATGGTGGAGAAACCACTAAAAAACACAATGACCTGGGCTATATTGCTGTTGAGGTTACAGGGGCCAATTTCCTTGGTAGGGCTAGCCATGGACATAGAAACATAATTAGTCAGGTTAAACAAAAGACACAAGTCCATCAAGTTCAGCCAAAAAATAAATTAATTAATTAAAAAACATGCATTTTTTAGGCCCATTTACACCTGTGAGTTGAAGTAGTACACAATCCATATGTTGTTCTGTCGTGCTGTAACTAATTTTCATGGGCACCCCAACACACTAAGGCAGCACACCAAAATGCACTACCGTACAATGCACTAGAATGGAAAGACGTGAAAGGGCCCAATAGGCAATTATATACCTGAAAGGAAAAATAAAAAAAATCTTATTGCAGATTACCAATCCTTAAAACTTTTTTTCTTAGGCCTGAACGTGGGGTGCAGCATGGTGCGGCAGCAATATTTCACACAGTAAGGTGTAATAGAAAACAGAGACAGATACCGCCACTTTCCTTTTTATCCTGTCTCTCCGAAAAAGAGTACATAGCCAGGAATATTATTAGCCAAACTGATTGCTGCCCCTGTTCCTCATTACTTCCTCTCCCTCTGCATTTAAGCGCCACCTGCAGTGGAGACATTAGACTTGCCCCTGCCTAAATGTTTATTTTTCTTTATTTTAACCTGGTGATCCTGACAGTTAAGCCCCGTACACACGATCGGATAACCTATGGATTTTCGTCCGATGGATTTGACCATCGGAAATCCGATGAAACTGTTTTTCATCAGTCTTGGCCACACACCATCAGTCAAAAAACCGACCGTTCCAAACGCGGGTGACGTAAAACACTCCGATGAGCCGAGAAAAATGAAGTTTATTGCTTCTGAGCATGCGTCGACTTGATTCTGAGCATGCGTGGGTTTTTGATCCGATGGACTTGCCCATAGACGATCGGAAATTACCATCGGTTTTTGATCCATCGGAAAATTTTAAAACAAGTTCTATTTTTTAAAACCGATGGAAAAAAGACCGATGGGTACCATACACGATCGGTTGGTCTGATGAAAACCATCCATCGGACGGTTTTCATCAGTCAAACCGATCGTGTGTACGGGGCTTTAGTCTGTTTTTTTTTTTACTTTCTATAATGGGACCAGCTGTCCAGCAAAAGTGGCAGTTAAAGGGATGAAACAAACCATTTATCACTGACAGGAATGCTTACAAGGGTAAGCTTTTATTAATTTATGTAATCCCTTTATCGCAAAAGCAAAAAAACTATGTCTGTAACTGCTTGAAAAGTGTTAGCTGGAGTTTGGCATTAATTTGTTAGTAAAGTCCATCTAAATCTGCTAGTGCATTGATCACTACTCTCTCCACAACGTAACAATGCTGCTATCCAAAAGCAGTTCATGCACTACTTTGGTCTGACTTTTATGCAACTTGAGGGCCAGACATCAATGTTAACCCTCAGAAGTTGCATGAAAGTTGTACCTGAATGTTATACAATGCAACATGTGTGCGACTATTGTCCATTATCACCGGTCAAAGTCAAAGCCAAAGTCGTAATCAAGTTGCACCCAATCGCATTCTCCGATCAACTAACCAAAACCTCCTCCCCATCCCCAAGTCCCGCTACAAATCGAAGGGAGAATGAAGATTTGCAGTCCAAGGACCACGGCTATGGAACACTCGACCCACGGACATCCACATGGAAGAAAACCATCGGGCCTTCAGGAAAAAACTTAAGACCCACCTCTTCTGAAGGATCAGGACGACACTGAATGGAAAAAAGCGCCTTGAGGCGATTTAGTTCACATTTGTAGCGCTATACAAGTTTCTCACTGACTCACTCACTCACCCAAAGTGCGTCAAAGTTGCACTCCAAAGTCAGTGCAACTTTGGAGTCGTACAAGTGTGAATGGAGCCTAATACAGGAAGTGTGTTGCTGGCCAGATCACCAGGTGAGATTAAGGATTGGAAGCTACAATATGATACATTTTTGTTTTTTAGTTTAGATATACTGTGAACCCATAGCTGACCCAGGTGGCTAAATACACAAGAGTGCCAAGTACACAGGTCCATTGTTTTAAATATTTGTGACATCATCACTCTTCTTAAAAATAAAAAGATGCCTATACACATGGCAACCACTTTGCATCCACCAGGAATCTCAAATACATTCGCCAACAATTGCCAGAAGCAATGAAATCTACACCCCACTGGTTTGATCGATTAGCAGAAAACAGTTAAGCCTCATACGCAGTAGTAGTTTTCTTTCTTTCAACCCAGCTGGCTTGAGCTATTGTGTTTTGACAGGGGGACACCCTTCCCCACCAGAATATTCCGGTCAGCGCACTCAGCCATTAGCTGAGAATGCTGATCGGGAGTAGATTGGCAGACCTTTTTCGGTCGTGCTCCTTCGGACTGGCTACCGTGCACACAGGCTATTGAACCGGCCGATGCCGTCCGATATTTGGTCCGTGTATGCTATGCTTTACTGTGAAGCTGAAATTGGACAGTAAACTAACAGCTTCAATATAGTTTATTGAATGTGAAAACTCACAAAAAAAAAACCTATGTCAACATTTTAAAAAGCAATTCGATTTTTTTGATGGGTTTTGATTGTGGCACTTTAAATCCTCTCCTTCAATCAAAAAATTATTTTACATCTTTAATTTGAAAATAAAATGGGTCCTTTAAGGGACAGAAACAGGAACCCAGGCAACTAAGCCTATCGTATGCTGCCAGTACCATTCCTCTTAGATCACAGTGAACTAATCACTTAGCGCTTGTTTTTATTGAGATATGTGGTTCAGTATGCTGGCATCTGTATTTATAGGCTGTTTTTGGTAATTACACCACATGCTGCTTTGGAGGTCTGTGTGGAGTTGGCATTATAGTCAACACTACCAAAACCTTGCCATATCCATTTCATAGCAGGAAATAAAAAGTACATCAAACATTAGATATAACCAATTTGGCATTCTACCAAAATGGAAGGAGGAAAGTTCAGCAACAGTTCCTCACTATAACAGGCAGCAGTTTAAGAAGTCATATAACCTATTAGTGGAATGGGTCACATGGGCACTATGTAATTGCCAAATGTAGCGAGTTCATGTGATCTCCTAAAGCTGAACTGCTAAATTCTCAGAAGAAATGCCTATACGAGAGCCGTTTTCACAAAAGTATCTGTGTTTAAAGGCCCGTACACACGATCGGATATTTCGACAACAATTGTGTGATGGACGTGTTTTGTCGGATAAGCCAACCGTCTGTATGCTCCATCGGACAATTGTTGTAGGAATTTCCAACAACAAGTGTTGGATAGCCATGCTCTCAAATTGTCCGACAACAAATGTGTTCCCTTGGATTAGCCGATCGTGTGTACCAAGTCCGCCGGACTAAAATCCAAAGTACAAACACGCATGCTCCGAGCCAATGCTAACCATCAGACATTAGCAGAAGTTGCCCAAAGGGTAGCGCTAAAG